>JAYKKI010000102.1:0-600000 GCA_039881145.1 Druceiella hillmani
GAGTTGCCAAATAATGAGTGAGGTCTGGGAATGGTGAGGATGACTGAGGTCATGTGTGTGAATTTTTCCTCTTCATATGGTGGTTAATTTCAAATAATAAAGTCCTATTGAGACACTCACAGAGATTATTCTGCTTCTGTGTATATGGATTGGCTATTTTAATGTATAAAAACTTCCTTCCAATTTTAGTTCTGAAGGTTTCAGTTTTAGTTCCAGTTCAATTCCCGACCAAATTATTAAAATCCTTGAATTGTGGTGGCACCTAATTTGTCGCCTGTAAATTGAATAAATAAACAAGTCTTATTTCCTTCACAGCATGCTTGACCATTAATTATCTGAATGTCAACCTTTTAATAAAATTATACATAATCATAGCACTAATTTACCGTTAATTTATTCCAGCCTTCTAGGCTACTGCTTAACACCTGTAGCCTGAATTGCCGCAGCCAGCACCTTTTTGATTTTATGGTGTTCTATATTCTTTTCCAAATTTTGCCTTTTCTCTTAGTTCATTATGTTGATTATGGAAGTGTCAAAGATTCTTTTTGAATATTACTCTCTTTCCGCTTGCTGTTAACTTGCTTGTATGTAACATATTTATTCTTAAGTTAGAAATCCATAAAATATTATTTTTTAAAATATCGAACTAAGATTTCTCCATCTCTGGAATGGCCTGCAAATCTCGGGCACATACTGGTAAAGACGTTTAATTCAAAACAAATCTTTGCTTCATTTGCACCACTTCTTGAACTCGCTGGAATCTTTCTTTGTCGACAGTCGTATGAGAACTATCACCCAAGTCCATATTATAAATTTTCGCAGTGAATTTTTTGTTTAAGGAATAAAAATCATTGACTTGCCTTTTTCGCTTCTGTACATTGGTATTTGTAGTGGTCAAGTTGTTTGCATTCACAGCAATTTATCTGCTTTTTAAGTGATGTTGACATTTTAGTAGACATTTATTTTAACTCAATAGTATTTGATATTTAATAGACTATGATATTTCTTAATCATGATATTATCATAGCCCTATTGCCGGTGCTCGAAGTAAATTGATATTTCTGGTAAATCCAGATTCCTCGAATTACTTCCTTAACTTTTTCCATAAGTCACCAACTGTGTTGTGATATAATCATGACAATTTTCACAACTCTTTCGTTCCAAAACATTTACAAAGTGGCTTCCTGGCAACATTTTTTTACATTCACGTGAAGTCATCGACATGTTGAAAATAACGTATTGCTAGGAAAAGACTATATATATATATATATATATATATATATATATATATATATATATATATATATATACATATATATATAGATATATATATATATATATATATATATATATATATATATATATATATATATATATATATATTGAACTAAAATATTAATTTGTTTTGAAAATAAAATAAACCAAAACAACAAACGATTTAAACAAAAGCTGTCACTAGCAAGTGATTTAAATATATTATGCCATATTAAATTCTAAATATAATAAAATTTGGACGCCTGAAAACTCTCCTAGAATGGGGAAATAAAACTAATGTTGTTTGAAAACTAACTAAGCTTGTTGCCATAATTTGGCCACAAACATTATCTTAGGAATCTGAGTGTATACTTTGAACTATCTAAATATAATAAAACACTAATGTAATACAGAACTTTATCGCTACCTTGATCCCTCTCATTTCATATCCCTCGGTATTGACAAGACAAAGACTTGATAAGACAAAAATATTAGAAATAAAAAATTATTAATTAAGATACAAAATTTTCATTATTTTTGTTGAAATTTACTTTAATCGAACACAAGTTTTTTTTCGTTTTACATAATTCTTCAGGATGATAACTACAAATCCTCATTCGTTCCAGAGCAGCCCTCGTAGTAACCAGCATGCGAAAGGCCCCACGCGTGGGTGTAGGACAAGAGCTGGGACTCCAATCACTCAACGAATTAACACGCCAGATCCAAACTACGAATAATGGAAGAAGTTGGTTTATGTTTGAGTGAGTGTATGTATGTGAACACACAGCGCACACAGCGTGAGCACACAGCTGCGTGCCGATGGGAGCTGTTTTTTGTAGTGAATTATTATATAAACGAATATTAGTGTACCTGTAAGACAATATATACATGGTAGGTGTGTTATTGAAAATTATTATACGTACGCATATATATATATATATATATATATATATATATATATATATATATATATACATATATATATATATACACATATATATATATATATATATATATATATATGTGTGTGTGTATATTTGTATCTGGAGTAATCTTTTCTCTGGCAGATAGAAATAAATAAAATAATTTATTTGATTTACTGAGCAATTGAAATTGACGTATTGACCCTCTCATAACACTTCGAAAATACGTCTAAAGTTAGTTAAGGACTGGGGGTATATCATAAAAGCATGAGCAATTTCCATCTTGATGTAAGACAATATTATATTGTGTTGAAATTAGAATTTATAATATACATATTAAAAAAATAAACAAGTAAATGAAAATAATACACCAAAAAAGACGAAGATAAAATTCAAGACATCCTTACAGAAAACACACATTTCCAATGACTTCACTCAACGTATAAACCAGAGTCCTTTTTACAAATAGGTAGCCAAAAGATTCAATTTTGCAGCTATATTCTTTAACATTAAAATGCTTTAACAAATACCATATCCGTATGTTACATACACTCACCACAACACTAATTACAATACATCATTACTATTATATAAATTCACACGTACACACAAATATTTATACACATTTGGTGGACTTGCTGCTGCATGAGCCATCACTTCAAGTCAACTGGAATACTTAAATATGAATATTTAACAATGTGGAAGACTGTAAAGGATGTCTATAAACCTGCTCTGTTATAATATTCACAAATCGAAATATTAATACAAAACAAACGAAAATATATTAAAAATAAAAAGCAAAAGGACAAGAATAAATTCAAATAATATAAAAAAAAAAACAAATTATTAGTTACAAATCTCGAAATGGCATCGTTAAAGAGACCGGAACAAAACAGTAAAATGGGAATAAGAAAAGATAGAACTTAGAGATTAGGAGATGAAGGAATTTTTCAGAAGAGTTGCAAGTTCTTTTTACTCGAATCCGGTCGATTTGGACAGAGGACTTTTCTCAAACAGAGCTGGTATATTTGAGATAAAGGAAATTGAGTCGGTTTTCTGAGCAAACCATAATATGTTGTAATCAGAAAAGTGACTAAATTTGCTTCTAAAATATATTAGATTGTGTGATAACGAAATATAAAAAAATCCCGCTTGCGTTGATCATGTGTTTATTTAATATTTGATGGCAACAAAACTTTTATCCTTTATTTTATGTAAATTTTATTCATGACTGGGAAATATCGCCTCATATCTTTTAATAACGTGGAGTATTTAGAACTAATGTTGTAAACATTAATCTTAGATCAGGCGTTATTAAAATTATTTGCAGTAAAATGTAGTGAATACTAGAAAGTAAAATCTTTTTACACTCACTAAAAAGTTACACCCAATTTACTCAATTTATTACCTTATGTATTTACACACTGATTCTTAATAATAACACTGCCTTTATATTTTGACAATACTATTTTTATATTATGACCCAACTATCACGAAATTTGCCTGTCACAGAAGTTTTCCTCTATGACCGCTTGAAGTGGAAACTTAACACTTGATATAGTAAAAACGCTTGTTAAGCTAGAATTGGGTATCGTTTTAAAAGGCTAGTTACATGTATCGTTTTCGGAATTTTAGGTCGTATATCTTCTAAAGTATAATGAAAAAATTTTAAAAAATACTTGCTTCTCCCCCCCCCCCCATTCCCCCTCCTACTGCTTATATCGATACGACTTACGTAACTGTTTGAAAGAAACAGTGTTTTTAAATTTGTTTGGTTAAATTAAACATTTGATGCGTTAATAAGTCCATGATAAGTGAAGATTTATGACAAATAAAGTAATTTAACTTCGAAAATATACAAAACCCTCAATATGTGGGCCAGACCATGGAATAGCGGTAAACGAATGCAATTTTTACCATTATAGGTATTTGCCATTCATATATTTATACTGAAAAAATCATTTGGTAGGTTTTTTAGTACAAAGAGCATACAAATACTTAGTTTACCGCGTTAGTTTACCGCAACTTCTATGTTTCAAAAGTATATCTAATATATATAATACATATATCTATCATATACATATACATATAATACATATATAGTATATATAATATATATATCTTCATATTTTGAAAAAATTGGAACGCCCCTTAAAAATTAGAATTGCTACATTATTGTTTAGGATGTTGTACCCATATGGTTAAAATAAAACGCTTAAAGTTTTAAAATGTCTGCGTTAAAGATAAAAATAGTTTTATTATTTTTTATGATTCCGTAGCTATATGACTAAAAGGAAATGCTAATAATTTCCTAGTATTTGCGTGAAACATGAGAATTATTTTATTTAGGATTCTGTAGCCATCTAGCTAAAACAAAGCACTTATAGTTTCGTAATGTCCATATATCTGACTGTCCGACCCCATCTTACGTACCATTGTAGTTTCTACAGTTTTGGACCTACATACATGAAATTCCTTAATTAATGCATTTAAATCTGAATGTTTTTTCTTTAAAATACGCCCATCCATGTAAAATGGGAGCGAATTTTTCTTCGCACATCTGATAAATTGGGATATTTTCAAAGAGAATTGAGTTTCAAAGTTTTTTGTATTTTCCGTAACATTGGACAGGTTACTTAAAATAATATTGAGATTACTGCTTTTTTTAAATTTACAAGCTCAACTTGCTAAAAATTCCGCCTAATTTTTCAACTCTGGACTTGACTGTTAAATAATATGCTTAGAGTATTTTATTGAAAATCAAATTTTATTGAAAATCAAAATTAAGTTATTCCAGTTTATTTATGTCGATATTTCATTATATTGCAAATCAAATATTAAGTTCTATGAACCTGGGTTCATAGATCTTAATATTTTATAATAATTCGAACGTTATACCTCTTCCCTTTCCTAAAAAGATCTGAATAGAAAGATAGGTCGGCAACAGCCTAGTGACCCTAAAAGGGTTCGTTTTTAAAGTGTCGTAGTCAAAGACGGACATCTCGACAATTTCATATTATCCCTCTATATCTCCGTCCGTTAGTGCCACCTGCAATGTGCCTAATTTTTTCTTGCTTGAGAAAAATATCTCAATTAACACATAGCAAAATATTTTTTCCTGTTTTAAAAGTGGGAAAAAAACTTGTAACACTCCATTTGGTGGAAAATATTTTTAAAAAACTTTTAAAATTACGTTGCTACTCCATAATATTTAATTTTAGGTCTGTTTACAACATATTAAGCCACAAGTCGTTTGCAATGAGTGAATCTGTTGTGTAAAATGCAGATTCACTCATTGCAAATGACTTATGTCTTGATATCTTAGTTTTATCCCGCTCCCAATTTTCAAACTACTTGAAAAACTGCTGTGTAAAAATTTAAAAAACTATTAATAATAAATAATTAAAACTATTTCAAGTAATTAAATTTTAATAGTATTGGGACTATCAGAAAATTAAGTTGAAAATATTAAGTTGCAGAAATTAAGACGAAGGAAATTTCCGGACGACAGAGCTTGGGAGTGTATTTAAAATAAATTCATATGAATTGCAATATAAAGCGCTTACGCACGCATCTACCAATAAGATATATACACACTCACACACACACACACACATATATATATATATATATATATTATATATATATATATATATATATTTATATCGTGAATAAAGTACCCACGATATTACAAAAAAACAAACTAGTTTTTTTTTATAAAATGAACTGTCTTTAAACATCTTCTAATAGAAGCTGCCTAAGGCCGGCTTTTTTTCCACTCATTCATTACGAAACTGTATTAGATTTTTAAACAATGAGTTCAATTTTATTCATTATCGAAACCAACTTCTTAATTTCTATTCATTAGAAATTTTCTTTCAATGATTTAAGAAAAAATTTAAAAAAATATTTATTGCCTAGTTTTATACTTAATTTTTCTATAGCCCCAGATTAGATGCTTATCTAAGGAGAAATTCATCATTTTGTTTTTAATTTTTTTTAATGTTCAATTAAATACGTCAATAAATTCTATCTTAACCATAAATTATAGGAAAAAAGTTCGATTACCTGCAGATGAATATACTATTAGCAGTACACTTTGTTATTGTATTTTCTTCCTAAAACCATTTTGAGTTTAAATATGTATTTTCAAAATAAATTCACTCAACAAGTTTAAATATATTAAGGCACTGTTCTGTTTATGCGTTTTTAAATTTATATTTTTATATGTTCATCATATACATTTTTATACGCCCAAAGTGTGTATAAAAAACAATGCAATATTAAATTAATTTGTTTTAAAGATCGCAGGACATTTTTTAGGACATAAGAAAAAAAAATTGATCAAAAAATATTCATATTCAATTTGTTTCTTCTAAACTTAATACAGGAAAACACAGTTTAGTTATTAGAAAAACAATTATATTTTTTTAATCATAGGAAAATATTAAGGATTAAGGACAGACTTACATATATAAATACTAAACCGCGTTTAATTTGCAGAAGCGTAGAAGTTAATAAGAGATAATAAAATTATACAGGACGATACCCATTTTCACCGCCAGAGATGCTCTAATAAATAATTGCATAATTATCTCGCTGTGACCATAAATGTGTCTTTAATAAACCGTTTCAAGAGTTTCCATTAAAAAATCCTAACTTTGATTTTAATCATACGTTAAAACTTCACTTTTTTTCTGCCCGGCTTCCTTCAATAAAATTATTTATGCTCATTACGGGCACAATTTAAGGAAGCATTACATATGCGACTAAAGATATAGGCAATACTATGACCAAATTGTTTTTTGAGACTAATGAGCTTGATTACTGCAAAAGAAAAAAAAAAACAAAACAAAAATTAAATATTAAGGCTTGCTTACTTTTGTCGATGAATATATTTTAGTATCCATTTATTCAAGGTTGGAGGATAGCTGATGGTACCTTCATAACTTCGATAATATATATATATATATATATATATATATATATATATATATATATATATATATATATATATATATATATTACTAATGATGCAATATTTATGGTTATTAATAACAAGTGCTTTTCGTGAGTTTTTCAAAAGAAATAATATTAAAAATATTGACGACTTACTGAATTTCTTTCGTACATATTATATATTCGTTATCGTTTTGACGATCGTTTAAATATCTTTTAAACGAACATTATATATTCATTTTATAAAAAAAATCTAGAGCTCTGAAAGCATATCGATTTATTCAAATTTACCTGTATGCTGTATTCAGAATTCAACATATTCAACCCAAATAACAAATCACTTCTTACATACTAAATACCTAAAACTTAAGGAGTTAAGAAGAGAAATTAGGAAACTGTAAGGGTAGCATAAGTTTATAAAATTTGTAATTCATCTCAATCATCTCTGCAAGGCCAACGGCATTGCAACTTGCATAGTCTTAAGTCTCCAAGTCCTTGTAACTCAACGATGTTTTCAATCAAAACAAAGTGAGCTATCGATTTAAATTAACATGTTTAATTAATGTGAACATTTGCTTTACATAATCGAAAGTCGTTCGATTCAAAAGCGTCAAGTATTTATTGCAATCAGGAAGGAGTTGAAATAGTTTTCAAATGCAAATAAGTCAAAAATATTTTATAAATGGCGTATTAAGTTACATGCAAGGAATATTTATTAAAAAACCTGCCACGTGGAGTGCTCGCATACGGGGATTAATCACCGTCGTATACGTCTCCCGGACGTAATAATTTTTATTTTTCAAATGTATTGTAATGCTAGGTGCGTTCAAGGTCACCCTACCCACTATCTTCACCAACCGCCATCTTGTAACGTCAGTCGGCGTCGCGAGCGCAACGAGTGCACACGTGTCCGTAGCGGAGTCAACACTGTCTCACAGACGTAAGTACTGTGTTTATGTACAAAACTTTTCTACGTGTCTTGCTCGTCACCTAGATTTTTGTCTAAGTAGTAAGTAATAGTGTCTGATAGACGTAACATCGGTTTTTGTATTTCAGACTACCTAACAGAAGTAATATAAAGTCTTCGATTCAAAAACAACCCGCTGATGATGATTTGACCTCCACGTCGTCTTCAAGGCAACAAACTTTTGAGAGATCAAGAAATCTGTGAAATTTCATGAACAAGAGCGAGGACAAGTGATTTCAATAATGATGTGGGCGATATTGATTATGTTTTAGATAGTAACTGCAATACGTATTTGGAGCAATCTGACGATGATGACGATCAGGGCGGTGGACCTCAAATGGATAAGGGCAAAAAAAGTAATGACTTTTTCGAGGGATTAAATATATTATATTTTTGAATAAACATAACTTATTACGTGCCTCATTTGAAGCCCGAGTTTTGAAGGAAGTAGAAGTGATGGTAACCGGTGAGCTATGTGAAGAGGAAGAGGTTAGGAAAGAACAAATAATATGGTATAGTCTGAAAATGAAGAGATTAAAAATTATCAAATTGTAGAACAGTTTCAAGAAGAAGAGGTTTGACCGTGATCTGCAGAATATCGACGCTACTACTATGGAAGAATTAGGTATAAATGGGTATACGTAGAAATATCTTGAACTACTCGAACACGTGCACATAATATTGTCAAGGCACCACAACAAGTAAGTCCGATTGAATTTACGTCTTTTGAAGATCTCTGGAAATAATTGTTTAGTTAAGACATGCTTTCCGTAATAGTAAAGTGCACTAAAGAAAAACTGATTAAGTAAAGAGCCAAGTTCAAAAATGAAGCTAGATCAGAACTAGGACTCACTAATGACATAGAAATAAAGGCTTTAATTGGGTTATTATTTCATTATTCGTTATTATGCTCAAATCATGAGAAGGCAGATTTTATATTCGCGACAGATGACATATGACGCGAAATTTTCCGTGCGTTATGTCTAAGAACAGGTTTTTGGTTTTGATTAACTATTTACGTCTTGATGATGCTGAAACAAAGACCGAAAGTTTAAATCATGATAAACTTGCTTCAATTTCAGAGTTATTTGATTAGTTGCGTAGTAATTGCAAACAAAATTACTCTCTAGATACTCATGTTTTATTAACAAAATGCATGTAGGATTTAAAATCAACATGCCATCAAAGCCTAATAGTATGAATTGGAGGTGCTATTGTTAGCAGATAGCAATACTTCTTATGCAGACATGTATGTATATATATATACATACACACACACATATATATATATATATATATATATATATATATATATATATATATATACACATATATATATGTATGTATATATATATGTATGTATATATATATATATATATATAAGTGATGGCATGGGGCTAAACGATGCATAGAAACGTCTCGGTATCTTCACACAATCTGTTATACGCCTCTGTAAGGGTGTAGAGCCAATACTCGGCGCGACAATATATAACTGTTTCCACAAACTCGGACAGTTAATAGGAAACAACTAATTGCGTGGCCATCAGTTCATCAATAAATTTGGTAAATTTGCGATTCGACGAATATTGAATTTTTAGAAGGACAAATTCTGTCTAAATATTTTAAAAGAACAGGCTGAAGAGGACTTATTTTAATATACGAGTGTACGTATTGGTGTTCATTTAGTGTTAGCAAGATTTAATTGTTGCCAACGAATAATAATGAACATTTTACTACATAAATGAGTATATGCGTGTGCATATACGCGTGTGAGCATATATAGTATACTAGTGGATATCTATATGTTTTATTCGTGTGAGCATGTGTTTAAAGAATTTAAAATGAAGGTGATGAAGTTGAAACAAAATCATCCTCATCGACGTGCAATAAGATTCAGGATAGATACAAAATGTTCTTGGATTGAGAACAACCAATTAGAAATAACTAGATTTAAAAAAAAACCAAGAAGATGGATTTGAAAAAATGTAAATTAGGGTCTGCTAGTGTTCTTACACGCCTCATATATCCGTACAGATGGAATTGAATGGCTCATTCATGTCATCCAAGATATGTAAATTGCACAGAAAGTGTATTTTCAATCTTTGTAGCTGTGATTTATACTGAAATACTTGATGAAATTTTGTTCAGTTAAAAATAGAGCAGGTACACGTAGTTTAAAGTCAATAAGGTTTGAGTCACGAGTCACGATGTATTATGTCAATAAACGCTATACGTTGCCTACATATGATCTTTAATTATTGTTACATGAAATACAGGTGTGTGAAATCAGAATAAAAGTAAAAATAAATAAATTTTTATCAGCTCAAAGTTATATCATATTTTGTGGAAAAGCCATTTCCGAATTTTTACACAGGCTGTTACAAAACACAATGCAAGAGTTCGCACGCCTCTAAATGACTACGCACAAAAATATAGGCGGTGACTGACGCAAGGTTCGATCGATTACGCCGTTTCATCGACAATTTATTAAATCTGGTGTAGTGTAAACCGACCAGACGTTAGGGTCAGCTAATCCACCCAGGAACCGCAGATCGCGAAGTGAAGCTAGCGTGTTCGTAAAATTTGTGTTTCCGCTTAATGAACAAACCATCGACAGCTTAGCTGCTTTTCATCATAATAAATTTGTATTATAATTGTTGTGGACTTACACATATAATATATGCACTATTTCTAGAGGACAAAATATCACTTTTATATTAGTTTATCAGTAAAGTCATTAAAAATAAAACTTTTTCATATGCAATTTCGATTTAGTCGATTATGTTTACTGTTTTATTGTGACCAAGGAGAAGTAAGAAGTGAATATACTTAAAAAACCTTGAAAAAGTAAAGCTACTTAGAAAACGTCTCTAATGGAAAATAACTCAATTTTAAAGAGTTCTAGGTATAAACTCAAAACTAATTCCAAACTAATTCCAATTTGCTAACCATTATAAGGTTTCGTATGAGGTGTACTTCTTTGCCTTCTGTGGATTTGATCTAAATAAACTTAACGTAATGGTGATACTTTCAAATTAAAACGTTATTTACAAAGTTTTGTTACTGTCTTTTATGATCTTTCTGATTATCCAAGCTATCATTTCTGGATCAGACTATATATTTTTTCCTACATGTGTCTTAAAACACTACAAAAGATCTTGGCAGGTACTTCTTCTATAAATACTAAAATTTGCATCCTTATCGCTAGATCTATTTTCATTTATGCACAATCATGTTTGTTTTTAGACGCGTATTTTTGTCAAAAAAAGTTATTTAAATGATGGAATTTAAAATGCATAATAAACTATTTTTAGCGATAAATAGGTAATTTTATTGTAGCATCTTCCGAAATACAATACTCACTTTTTATAAACGTACTGTTCATCTGTTAATATTTTCAACATCTCTTTGGAAAATTATTTAAATATAAATAAATAAGAATATCTTCAATGAATCAAAACTGCGATCGTGTAAATACTAGTTATCCAATTTTATAATTAATATCTGATCACATAAAAAAAGTTCACTTAGGATCTCTAATTATTGTATAGCAAATAATATTTATACCAATTTGTTAAAAAGGCTCACTCTTTATGAAATTTCATGCCTCATTTACACTGTTTATCTGAACTGTAATATTTAATATTTACCTAAAACATTGACTTATATCATTTCTAAAATTAAAATAAATATTTATATTTTGGCGTTAGTAAACTAAAAACCCCAAAATTATGAATTTATCTCAAGAAGCTTCCGGTGAATGTGATGATATTTTTACACCAATTTTGATCACCTTCAAAGTATTCACCATTAACTACAACGCACTTCTTCAAACGATTCTACCATTGTTCAAAACAGTTTTTAAATTCATTCATCGGAATGTCCTTAAGCCTTTCAGCGATTTTTGTTTCACCTCCTCCACAGTGGCAAAACGCTTTCCTTTCATATTCCTTTTGAGTCTGGGGAAGAAAAAAAAGTAACAGAGGGCTAGATCCGGTGAGAGTGGGGGTGGACAATCGGTGTCATGCCGTTTTTGGTCAAAAATTGCTTCACGGAACGGACGGTGAGGCCGGCGCGTTATCATGATGGAAGAACCAGTCGTCTGTGCCCCAAAGATCTGCCCTTTTCTTCCGGATACTATCCCTCAATCTTTTCAAAACCTCCAAGTAGAACTTCTGGTTGACAGTTTGGCCGAGGGGAATGAACTCCGCGTGAACAACACCTCTGCAATCGAAGAAACAAATGAGCATTGTCTCGATGTTTGACTTCACTTGGCGAGCTTTTTTGGGACGAGGAGAGCCAGCTCTCTTCCACTGGCTCGATTGCTGCTTTGTTTCGGTATCGTATCCATAGCACCACGATTCGTCACCTTGGAAAAAAATTCAGGGTCCTCTTCGAGCTAATTTTGAAGTTCAAAACGTGCCTGAAATCGACGCTCCCTTTGCTCGTCTGTGAGAAAGCGTTGAACGAATTTGGCTGCAACCCTTCTCATGTGCAAATATTCGGATAAAATCCTCTGAATTGAACTCCATGACGTTCCCGACATCTCACAGAGTTGATCAATGGTTCGGCAACCGTCTTCACGAACGTTGATTGGGTTGAATGGGCACGGGAACGGGCATTGATTTTGTCGACGTTTTCATCAGTTCTTGGCATTGAGGGGCGTCCTGAACTAAGTTAGTCTTCAATTGACATTTCTCCATTTTTAAAACGTGAAAACAAACCGTAAACTCTGGTTTTACGTAAGGCTGCATCCCCATAAGCAGTCTTAAGCATTACAACAGTTTCTGCGGCCGATTTCCCCAACAGGAAACACAATTTTACAGCTGCGCGTTGTTCTCGACAATCTGGCATTACTTTTTTTTGATTTGATGTCTATTTTCATGATTGATGACATTCTTACAGATTGTATGTGTCCTAAATGTTATTTAATAATATACTTAATATTCATTACAATTTTGGTAGAAGGAATTGGTAATTATATGGTTTTTAATTTAAATTAAAATATAGAATTAATTTCTACTAATTACTATAAATTATTAAGATGTCAGGAACTTTTTTCAGGCAAGAATAAGGTCTTTAAAACGACCGTTGCAGAGTTTGCGAAAAAATGTTTTTTCGAATTTACGTTTCAGTTTTTATGGTTCAGTTCCTCAGAAAAAAGTTACTTTATAAAATCAATCACCTATCTATTTGTCACAGTCATTTTTCTGCAAAATCATATGACATAGAGTCTTGGTATATTCACCCACGTGTATCATAGTTATTAACACTCAAAAATTGTTATAGGTTAGAGAGGCTAATGAAATACCTGAAAGCTATTTTTTTGGATACCAATTGAAGAGCGACTTATAACGATTCCAAAACTTTATTCGAGAATAAAACTATTTTAAAAATATTGAAGAAGTTGTCCTAAAAATTGTCCCGGTCATTTGACACAAAATTTGAAGTTTACCATATGCTCAAAGTATATTAATTAACTGATATTTGAATATCAGTAATTAAAATTATATATTGAAAAATTTTGAGGTGCACCTAAAATCCTCGATTTTTTTATTTTATGCATGGTATGGGATTTTATTTAAAGTGCAAGTTAAAAAATTTCAAAATTCTTTTGTAGAATTTTATAGAAAGTAACTTTGAAAATATGGTTATTAATATCCACGAAAATATGTTCCCGCTGCAAAAATCTAATTTATGAAAAAATAGCATTGTTAGGTGTTTTCTTGAGAATTACAGTTTTAATTCTAAATTTCGTAATTTTTCAGAATATTCGCTAGATTTTTAAGACCTTAAAAGATGTACTATTCAATTTATTTATATGTTAAAAAATGTAGTAATCTTTGCCAACAGTATAGTAGAAATACTAAGTAGGCTTACAAATTTATAGGTTTCTGTGTACGCATGGAACCCTCGAAGTTCCTATTCTATTCTTGCTTGACCGGCTAATTAATTACGTAAAGTATACTGCCAGTTATAATTTAATTTAATTCAAATATTAAGCCACAAATGAAGTGAATACATGTTTTTCTTATGTCATTAAATTCTTCAACAAACGGTCAATAGATAAAATTTTGCTTTTCATTTTCTTTATATACCTAACATTAACTTTCGATAACGTCATCAAGGAATTTAATAGAAAAGGATAATCATTGTAGGCAATATTATTTTATTGTCTACTGACTTGCCGGAATATTCATGCTTAAATTATGTACATGACACAATAAATTTGTATGAAATCACCTACACCCACATTTAAAGTTTAATATTTGGATAAAGGGAAAATTATATTGTTCGATAAATTGAATAAAATTATTGGAACTATTTTCAATGTAGTTATATAAAGTACAAATTTCAAGAGTTTTAAAAAACATCCCTCATTTTTTATTTATTTCCGCGAAGAAAGCATTATTACTTGGTCTTAAAATCTCTGTTTATGTAGAAAATCAGAGCTTAAATGTGGGAACAAAGATCTTTACATTCAAGATTTGGAGCTTCCGTTAACAACCCTCTCGCAGTATTTAATGCGGCAGCCATAAAGTCTTTATTGGATATCAGTATGGAATGACACTTGCCGAATTGAAATACCGCAGAGTGCATATTCTCATAAAATGTTTATATCATGTTAAGTAGATCAATGTTTGGCGTAATAAAGTTTCGTAGCATAAAGGAAGTTGAATAATATTTGACAAACAGTTCTTACGTCAAAATGAGAATATATTTTGGTTACTGTCCAGTTCCATCAAGATAAAGGCGATGAATAAATGTAGCTAAATCTAAGGTAACTCTTACGTTATAAACATTCTTGATTGTCGATACTGAAAAAAAAGAAAAGTACTATGGACTGTACGTTTGAAAGTATGTAGATATTTGGTAAAGTTTACTTGCCATTCGTGTAGCACAATTATGGAGTCACTATTTAAGGGCTTAAGAAATTTAGTTATTTTGCTAAAATTATAATAAAATGTTGAGTATATTTAACATTAAAAATGTCATAAGAAATAATTGGAAATAATGTACGAAATAGACACTCTGAGTAAAATGCATTTATATTTAAATATATCGGGGTGCATAAGTATCTCACACGGGAAATATTATTAAAAACAAGTACAATAATTCACACACCATACATATTTAAATAACTTGTTGATATGAGTTGCTGATGTATGACATGTGTATTACTTTTTAAATATGTTTTAACGTTAGTTTTCTTAAGCTAATGACTATCTACCATGCATATATCTGCATTGCTTCATTAATAATAACCTATTAAAAAAATTATATTTTAAATGATACCATTTCATAAGTAATATACTTCGCATTCAAGAGACATAATTTGTAAATTATTTAACATGATGATTCTCAGTTTGGGTGTCAAGTTTTTTATTATCAGCAATAAACTGTATAAAATAAGGGTATCATATTAAATGCAAGTAGTGGAATCATCACTCTGCGCAGTACCTCCAGCGGCATGGGAAGCCTGCAACTCGCGTATCGCAAAACCTCAGTTTGGGTGGTAGAGTCCATCACTCAATGCAACGCGCGCAGAGCTTCTTCTCTGCATCCTACGATGGTTGTATTCAGCCCGCGGTGCTGGGTGTTTGGCTTCCAGTGTATGCATTGTCTCGCTTCGCGATCGTACGTCGCTTACACGGTGCGCACTCTCAAGTCTTGTGTATTACCGTCTCTAGTTTTTCCTCACTTTTGGTATATAAAAGTGCGTGTTAAAATTACCAAAGGCATTCAGTACTCGCTACCTGAACTTCTAATATATTATGTCACATTTATACCTGACGACAGGTACTCGCCTTTGTACTTCCTTTAATGTCGATTATGGTCAACCATATTCTTAGCTCTTTACCACTTTCATATTTCCTTTCTTGAAGCGTATGAAAAAGGAGTTTCATATATTTCATACACGAATGTGATATAGCACCTGTTACCTGATTGCATTTTCGATTCCTTCCGTTTTTAATCTCAGCCATAGAATAATTTGCAATTTCTTTCCGTAATTTTGACATTCAATTGTCATTGAAATCTCGGATATATTAAAAAAATTATGTTCTTGGAATTTACTTTATACAACCTTCAACATTAACAACAAAAATGTAATGGTGTGTATATCGTTTAGCACAACAGTGTATATTGAAATGTACCAGAAACTATGCAATAAACTTTCAGATAATATTATCAAAGCAAAAAATTCTAACACATTACAATTAAAAATTAATTTCTGTATTTAAAAGTATAAGGACGAGGATTAGAAAAGGACAGGAGAGAAGAGAAAAGTAAAGAATATTTATATAGAATGCCGGCAATGATGGCACTTGTTAGTTTTTAAGAAGATTTATAAAATCGTAAATTCATTTTGAATGTACAAAATTAAGTGCATCCCCCTAATCAGTGAGTACATACTATTCATCAGTGGGTACATATGTAACATGAATGAGTACCTAACTCATAGAAAGTACTAATTTAATTAGGATTAATCAGAGTGAGGAAACTTAAATCGAATGGCTGAGGAGAAATAGGAAGGTGTTAATAGCCTTGGACTCATAACGGGACAATTTAAAATTATATAAAATCTATTACAGCCAAATTAATTTTTTATTCTACCTTTTCGTAGTAAAAATATAATCATATTTTATATTTTACATATTTTATTTTTATTCAAGACAATTAAATGAAACTACGTGATATATTATTATTTCTAAAAATTTACATCACGTAGTTTTATTTAATTGTCAATAAAGAATTTCTACAAAATAAACGCCAAATATATTCAATCTTTATTAAAGATTAAGGATGACTGCAAATAGATTCGACAAAATGTTTGAAAATAACTGAGGTCCATATTGAAACAATAAATATTTATCGTTGTAATCTTCAAAATAAAATTATTACAACACGCACATTATACTTCACGTAAAAACTAATTTAAAATTAATGGAAATTTAATTTCATACAACTCATGGATTTTCCATTAAAATGCGATAAATAAAACATTGCGTTTCATGTTACCTATTGAATTAGTTAAACTTTTTAAATATTACAATATTTATAATAATATTACATAACCAATTTATTCTTTAAGTCGTCAAACGTTTTAGGAATTGAAACTATAATCATAATCAAGCTAACTCCTTTTACGCCAAATAGAATATAGTACCGACACAGATAAAACAAATTATGAACAATTTGTTACAATATATTTCAATATATTACTAAAATTGTTCGACTATAAAATGAATTATCAACACAGTTATTTCTTTCTTATTTAATAATAATTGTACACTATGCAAACATTATTTAATAATTCCCGATTTCATAAAGAAAAATTCAATTAATCGGTATCAATTTTTTTTACAATTTGCCTGCTAAAAAATCCATATAGTTCTTATTTAAAGGCCTTTTAACAATAAAATACGTGAAAGTAGTAATTTTAAAAAAAAATTATGTACTACATATTATAATGTATATAATTAATATGAAGCTAAGTCAAAAATAAAAAATTCTTGGAAACAAATATTTCGTCAATGGGGTAAATTTTTTTAAAAGAGAGTTACTACAGGCCTTAACAGAGACTATAGATGATATAAAATATTCCTTATCGCATTGTAAAAAATACTGCCTAATTATTGAAAGACGATAATATTTGAAAAAAAAAAATAATAAAAGAAAGTTGATTATTTGATACAAAAAAATTTGGTAACAAATAATTTAAGAAATTTTTTCTTGTTAAACTTTATTCAGATGATCTTCAATAATGCTATTTTATTTGTATAAGCCATTTTCATTCCAAAATTAATTTGAAATATCCTACTTGTCTATGAAATACTTTCATCAATAATAAGCCCATTATTTTTTCTGTTAACTGAAACTATCAATATAAAGATGAACAATTACATACATTTGTAAATTTTAATTATCGATATTATAAATGCAAAAGTTTGAATGAAAGTTGAAACAGTTTCAATTGCACCATAAACCTTTCTCAAAATTACCCGCTTCCAAATCTAAATTTTTTCATCCCATTGAGTTTAGTTATCACCCAATTCATCATATTGATTAGTGTCCAATTACACCATGTAAACTACTAGTTTTATATTAGTTTTGTACACAAAGAGTATAGAAAATTATAATTGTATCACCTAAGTAGAAAATCAAGAATAATTTTGAAAACTGCAGTAGAAGCAATTCCGACGGTTATGGCACATTTCAAAAGCTAGAACCATCAAATCCGTTGAGGGAAATTGAAAATTAAATTCGGTATTTAGTCATTTTTCATGAACATTATTTGTAGTACAATACTCAGCAATAATTGAACGCCACAATATAAATATTGACATGACTTTTTTCAGAGAAACCTGCCTTTATGATAAAAAATACTTTGATATTTCTTTTAATTTCAGATCTGTTTAAATTGACAAGAATTTTTTTTTCTTCTTTTTGTCTCCATTTTGCCCAATAATCAAACCTTGTGATCGTTACAAGCATTAAGGTTTGATGATTAGGCGAAATGGAAACAAAAAGAACATTAATGTTTGTTCGAAATGCATGTTCATTTCCTCCTTTTGCCCCATCCCTCCCTGTCCCGAAAGCTGTGCACATTTCGTATGTTTAATTCTAAGATTTTTCATTACTCTTTCATGATAATTTCCAAAAATAAATAAAAAATTATATGGTGACTTTTGAAATGTTTTACCATCGTAAGTGATAACTGAATTATGGCCGAAAATTAAAGCAATTAATAACATTAAGCCGTAATATAATGAGCTATGTAATATATATATATATATATATATATATATATATATATATATATATAATACTCATCCATTTGTATTGGATTAGGATAATTATGTATTTGATTTAACTTGGACACGACTCAATTTGAACTAATTTTATTCAGCTTGTTTTACATACAATTTGAGTCGAGTGCATTTAGTGTTGATTCGTTTAGCATTTAACCTGATGATTTCGTGTACTTGAGATTATCAATAATGAGTTGTGTTTACTTTAAATTTATTATAATCTAGATACAGTTTGATTTTTCTTGGGTTAATTTGGTCTTATATTGTATATTATTTGGTTTGTCACCGTTGTGAGATTTTCAATGATATAAACTTATATCTCTCTATATGTTATTTCTGATTAACATTTATGTATATAGGTTTAAATTACCATCAATTGATGATAAACTAAGTCAAAAATCTGTGTAATAACTTTTAATATGTTAAGAAAACAAAATGAAAGTATGCTTTGGAATACTTATAAATTGCTAAATTAATTAATACATTTGGTTTCATACGGTACATAAAATTACAAAAAATATACATAATTTTCCCGTTTCATAAAATTTATAAAAAATATTTTGAAATACTTATAAATATCTATTTCAGTTGATACGTTTGGTTTCCACGATATATAAAGTTAAAAAAAATCGAGTGATTAATTTTCCTGTTGTAACATTTCCATATAAGTATACCAATTTTTTTATAGTGTCTCATTTAAATATATGCGGATTAATTTACTTTATTGCTATGCCGAGTTTCAAGCTGTGATAGATGGACAGATGAACACATCAGTGATCTCATGAGGATTCCGTTTTTCTCTTTTGAGGTACAGAGCACTAGTAAGATAATTGTATCTGAATTTGAATAAAATACTAGCAATACTTAAATTTGCAAATACATAATTATTATTGAGAATTATTACGAACGTCAATAAAAAATTATATCGCATAATGGTAAAACCAAACATATTTCAACAGAACAATTTACTTTAAATGACAAATTTATGGTTTAAATTGATTTTAAGGGCTACTTTAACATAATTCATGATCACGTTAAATGTAGCCCTTAAACAAAATCCAAGAATCGGTTGGTAATATGGCAAAACACTTAGTTACTTCTTTAATAAATTACTCAATAATTACATCGATAAACCAGTAACGGTATGTTCCGTTGCGCTTCATATTCCTGATTTTTAATTTCCTCAGAAAATATTTATTATTTTACGTTTCGCAAATATAAACCAATATTTGTATATACCTTTTGCGCCCTTTTCTTGTTCGCGCCCTTTCTTATTTAAATTTGTTGCCGAGTGCTGTATCGGACTTCAATATTTTCATCTTTCTGATCGACACATGATGTTGTGCTAATACGTAATGTTTAGATATGTGAAAATATGTTATAACACCTTTATCAAGTAGTTGTTTTTTTTTTTACTTTTATGCAGTTGATTGATCAGTTAAAAACATTTCTGATGTATAACAATTTTATGATAAAGTACTTTCCCTCTTATTACATTCTGAAGTTAATTTTAATGTAATTAATAAAACCTTGAACCAAAATCAATAACTGTTCTAAATAACATCTTTAAAATCAATAACTGTTCTAAAATAAATATTACATTCGAAGTGATAGAAAATATTCCAATAGCAATGCTTGAAAAAGCTTATGGATAGTCTATAAATGAATAGAAATAATTTTTACCAATCATTTCAGACATTTCAAACCAAGATTTCCACACAAAATTTTCACCATCTAATACAGGTTTCTCCATCGTGATTTTTCCAACATGTGTCTCTTGCAATGATATTAATGCATTGTTCTACATAACTCCAAAAAAAAGAAGAACAATCGATTGCTATATGAACGGTCTTAAAACTTCTTTCGCTCTTAAAATTTATAACCAAGAAAAAACGTTGAGCCTCCCCACATATACCCAGTGAGGGAACGAAACTTCCTTAACGGTTTATGGCATTTAGCAATATATAGTTATTATTAGTTATCTGAACCGTATGTTCTTCTCTATTTTCTCTCTGATTTAAACGATATTTTTGCTCATTTATAATAATATACTTATTAAACTTTCACTAGAAGCTGCTGAATATACGATAACGTCACACTGACTTATCATTCTTGCATTATACCGTACGCAAAACTAAATGTCCTAAAAAACTAAATCCGTAAGGACTTGCCTATTTATCAACAGATTAGTATTTGAATAAAATTTTGACATTCTCTATCACCATGTTGGTAGCATTCAACCTAATTGGTTCGGTCGCCGATCGGATGAGTTCGGTACTGGTTTTCCCAAGTTTTTTACTATCTCTGCGATAGCTGTGGCATGTTAGTATAAACTTTGAAATCTTGATTATAAATTCCGCAGTGGCAAACAGATATATTTTCTTTCAAATAAAAACATTTAAATTTGATCAACGATTAGGATGAAATGTTTACTACCATTTGGAATTGGTGATTAAATTTTTTAGATTCGTAGATTCAATAGCAGATTTTACATAAAAATCTGTTGAGAACAAATACATGTACTATTAAAGGGACGCAGTTCTTTTTGAATATTACTCGCAATTACTGTTATTTCTATCTATTGAAATTACCAGTTAAATGGCCTTTAATACTTTCTATGTACATGTGATAAATGCTTTCTTTGCTTTTATCTCTTTAATTTTTCTATGCAAGTAGTATAAAATTATTTTTGGTTTAAATTATTACCCTTTTTTCTAGGTTTTTGACACGGGTGGTCAATAAGTTTATAAATAAGTTTATAATCGAAGGGAGGAAGGATACTACAAGGATGCGATAATTAAAGAAAACGACTAGTAATTTTAAATTGTATTTTAAGAGAACTTATTAATCTTCTGATGGAATCAATTTCAAAAATATTTCAAGTTCAATATATGGCCAGATATTAAAATAATTAGTTTTTATTTTTATATTTACACGTACTACGTAATTCAACGACGTCTTCTTGTATTATTTTGTCATGATCACTCTTAAACTGGAAAGGCTACAGTGTGATGTGTGGATGGACAGGCTGGTTTTTGGTGTGAAATCAACAATATATACATTCTTTCTAACTTATCAATGGTAAGTGTGTTAAATTAAAATATTAGTATCTTATTGGTTACCAGCCACCTTATGCTTGCTATGTAGATTGAGCCTTACTCGAAATGGATTTATAAAAATCTCTATAATTCTTAGTTGAATATATGTCATACCAATGAAACCCTGCTTCACACATAACGTAACAATATTTGCTACAAAATTTATCTTATTCTAACTGAAGGTCCGAAAGCAAAATAAGTTACTAATAATTTGGTAATAAACCTTATTTATAGTGGTATGAAATTTAAGTATTAATTTTTGACTTTCTAATGATCACGAATACCGTTAATATCAGTTAAGCCTAATTTACCTTTATTATCTCGTTTCACTTGCGAAAGTAATACAAACGAATTCTAAAATATATATTTGATATAAATTAATGTCAACCAAATTGAACAGTTATTTGGACATATATTTGTAATAAAATTACCTGTCAGGGTATTGCCATATTTAATTTGTTAAACAAAACTATTGCACTCGAATTGTTTGTAGTTCCGTGATTATATATTCTTGTCAGATTATGAATATCTCAGTAGAATTGATCTTACGTTTAGAATTTATTCATAAAAAATCGGGTAATATTTCACGTTTAAAGCTTATTAGAAATAATTGCTATTATTGGACACCTATTTTTGATGCGATCACCAGTAAGATAATTTTAATATAATTTTTATTTCATCATTACGTATAACAAGAACTCGCATTTCCTTATTTAGCTTTTATCTATAAAAAAAATGTTAACACAATAGTTTTCTATAAAAGCAGACCTTAAGATATATGGTTTATATTCTGCAGGCAATCGTTTTAAAATTTGAATACGTGCTATACAATTGATGTCAGAGCCTAGTCGTAATCTCAAGAAATTTTATGATATGTCGTTCAAGTGAGTCGCTTGAATTTCATTTATGTGTCATAAAGACAAATAAGGTCAAGATTTTATGTTAAGCTTTGGTTATCACTCATGAAATAGTTGAGAAAGTGAAGAATAAAATTGTCTATGCAATTAATACCAATATATTTTTCAATCATTTATTTCAATTTTAATGAGGAGATATATTTTCAGTATGGTTCTATCAGTATTTGGCTGGAATTAGGCTATGGAAATTGAAAATACACCAAGGATGTTCTCAGCATTGAAAATTACAGGGGTTTGTATGATGTTGGTCTCTATGACAATTTTTATAAGATACAGGTAAGCGCCGCCTGAACTTGCCCTTTAGCAAAATTAGAATGTGACAAGGAGAAAATTCATCGACTTTTGGCTCGATTATTGGTCTTAACGTATGCAAGATTGTAAAAAATATTATGCAGATTTAAAAAAAATGTAAATGAATATTTCAGTCAGGTTAATTATTGATTCGACATTTAGCGATTCTAGTTTACCCTTATGACACCAACCTCAAAACTGTTTTAAACATGTGTCTCTCGATCAATTTGTTTTTTTATTTATAAGTAATGTAAAATTATATAATATATTCGCCACAATTATTCTTTAACTGAATATTCGTACTTTGGATATCAATTCTAATATTGAAGTATACCTGGTAATTTTTGATGCGGAAAATGAAAATAGCCGAATACCGCCGTAAATATTGCGGTGGTGTTCGATATTGAATTCCTTTTTAATACAACTACGGAATGCGAGTGCTGCACCGGGAATCGCCATTCGCTTAACGCAAATAATCCGTACAATATTGTTACTAATACATTATATATATGTGTATATATATATATATATATATATATATATATATATATATATATATATAGCACAATTTTTTCCCTTCGGTAGATTAAACATTTCCTTTCATTTAATTTTTGCATGCATTCAGAAATGTTATTGTATGGAAGCGTATTTACGTATATAATAACTATGTAACGATATATAATCTTCCTATTATTTGTTCAATTATTTTTGTTGCCTTTCAAAAGAACATGAAATTCTAGTTCTTTTAAATGGAGTTTTATTATAGGCATAATAAAAATTAACTTTTTGTAATTTGTTTTGTCCTAAACTTTTTAGATTTGGATCCATTACCTTAAAGTGATTTTATTAACCCTTCTGAACTCTTTTTAACTCTTTGATTTGTAATATTGTTTAAATGAATGCATTCATCTGGTTCCAACTCAAATCTTTCTCAAATCTTCTGAAGAAAATACTAAGGTAGTTCAATCGACTTTTGCATCGTGAAATATGAGGATGTTATCCTTATTTATTCTTTCTTGAATTTATAATAGTTATAGTGGATATAATTCACTTCATCTCCGATAGAAACTACTTTTAAACTTGAAAATTTTAACCCTTATATCAAAACACAGTCATTAGAACGTTGTTCAATAGCCGGGGTACCCAGGTAGCTTTGTGATATATTCATTCAATATAAGGAATTTATTGGTGGGGAATTTTTACCTAACAATTTGTTTTTCTCGGTAGTCACAATGTAAAAACCTACTTTCTCTGGAACAGTTATTTTAGAGAATTGTAAAGGGGACTGGATAAGGTAAATAGAAATTTCTCAGTTTCAGCTGTCAGTATGTCATTCATATTGTTAGTTTCGCACGAATCTTGATTTGTGGTGGACGTTTGTATTATTTTTTATTCTGTGTATATTTAGTGTTTAAAACTTTCTTATTGTACTAAAAAATAGTTATAATGAATCGAAAATTTATCAGCAGTTGAATTTTCAAAGTACGTTCAACTTTACATATGGATGTTGGCAGTTATGTGATTTTTTATAATTTTATGAATACGTGTAATTATTTCTGCTTATGTATTAATTAAAAAATAAATTGAATTTTTTTTAATTTAACAAAACTCTTATAAAGTCGTGTGCAAAAAATTCTAACTCCTATTGTAATAAATATTAGAAAATGACTTTCACATTCATCGGATATGTGGAAGTCAACTTTCTCATCAGTAATATTGAGCTGCAATGAGAATAAATCGGTTTTAGAATATAATAATATTTATTCTAATTTATTATGCGAATAATCGTGCTCTCCACAAGTTCAACACAAGCCTTCTTTTCTTGAGCTTAACTTAATCAAATTTCCTTGCGGATGACATTCGTGAAAACCAATTAATTCTGTATTCTATTCTTATTATAATAGTGTACATTTGACTGTACTCACCCTTTCATTAAAAATATCACTGGCATCATATTTCTCGGCAATAGCGTCCCAAACGCTTTTTTCACTCCACGCTTGCTCCGTCCGTGCATTTATTTTCAATTACATTTTTGTAAGGGACTAATATCTGTTTAGTTTCTTTTCATTGTATTAATTTCACTATTTTCTTGTTAAACTTCGGTTCAATACTTTCAGTCAAAAAGAAACGATGCTTACAACTTTAGTATATGATCTATGCTTATAATTGTCGAAAAATAATTCGATGTATAAAGATGTGCCTGAAATTACCTAAGGATTATTGCGCAGGCAAAATTATTGAATAAAAACATAAATCTCCGGTGGACTATTTTTTTATTTTCAACCCACGATTAGTTAATACTAGTTTAATATTTTTTTCATTAATCTAGACCTACGCAATTTAATCCAGTTTTACACTTCTTAACGTTTTAACGTTTGTACGCTCTGAACTTATGATTTTACTCGTCATGAAACTTCAACCGGGCGCTATTTATGAAAATCGATTCTTAAGTAGTAAACTTCTAAAATTTAAAAATAAATTCAAACGAAAATTTTCCGCTAACTAATTGCTTGCTGAAATTTATTATAACTTATGAGCGAAGTAGTTACCGCCGCTAAATGACCAATCATTTGCTCGGAACTAACTCGGTGTTTTCGGTTATCCAAATTCGAGAAAAGCATCGTCCATGAAAATTAGTTTCATGAACGATGCTTTTCCGATACTTAGCGTATATTAAGTATCGAATATAAAATTAATACGATAAGGACGAAGTAAATAAGGACCAATTGTCCTTTAATTTCAATACTCACTAACTTCATTTGACCAAGTATTTCAGGAATGGAACGGTAGTAACAGATATTAATTTACACTTATTAAAATCCATTTCTTGTCATTATTACATATTGTTTTATTTATATTTGGTTGTTTTAGATCGAAGAATAGTTTATGTTTACTCATAAATTGAGCTATTTTTTTTAAACTAATCATAATTTATTAGTAATTTAGTGCTTGAATTTAAAAGATTTAGAAAGAAATTGAGACCACATTTTTATGATATCATATCTGTATACGATGATTTTTTCTGAGAATAAAACAAGGTCTGATTTAGATAAAAAATTATGTGAGAAAATCTCAATGATTTACAAAGTGAAAATGAGATAGACACTAGCATACGAAGTGCTCCGTCATTACATTGACTAAATTTTTCTTAGAAGCTTATCCATTACGTAACCCGTATTAGGTTTTGTTTCAGTACAATAACGTTTATAAATAATGAACGTATAACAAATGATTAAGGCAAAATATAGGAAGAAATTTCATGTAGAATTCACAAAATTTTCTGCAAAATATTTTCAAATATTAATATAAATCTTCAACTCCCTTAACTATATTAATAATTAAAATATTATCACGGAATCAACAATCTGTTTCAGAATTTTATCAACACTAAAAACACCACTGATGAAATAATTAAATAAGCAAATATATTACAGTCATTAAAATAAATCACTCGATAAGCGCAAGTAGAACTCTCACTGCGAAAGTGTCAAATATACCTAGATAAAAAACTTAAGGGCAGATCGAAATTTAATACTTATTCTTGTGATTTTTTGCAGGTTTTTTATGAAAGTTCCAAAAAAACTGAATTTAAAAAATTTATGAGAAAATATTTGTGTCTCATAAAAGGTTCGTAATTTTTTTTTTCATAATAGCGTAAAAAGTGAAAAATATAAAAATTACGAAATTCGGCTTTCCAGCTGATACTTGCTATTGGTTTATTTTTTAAGAGACCCTTGTGTATTACACATTACAATTTTTTTAAGGTTTCTCTTGCTATAATTACAATTGTTTTATGATGTAAAAAATATGTTCAATGGTATTTATGATTTGTCCATTTTATTCAATAGTGCTATTTGTTTTAAAATAATTTTTATGGCCATACTTACAGTGATTATGTTTTACGTATTTATACTTTTTTCTCCATACCTTTTCACGAATTTAATACGATGTGCAAAATTTTGTCAAGTCTTATTGTTTATTCTTGTCTATTGCTTCTTCAGTAAAAAGTAATAAATAAACACTAATTTGATTACTGCTTTATGAGACGTACTTGATCAATGACCGCTTGAATCTTCTCTAAATATCCATTGTAATGATTTATTAATAGAATTTATCATAATCGTTTTTATTTATGTCATTTGTTTTTCATAAATCATTTATTATTTGACACTGCTTATTGAGTTATTGTTCTCGGTGCAATTATCAACATAAATACCATGAACATTACTTTAAACATTTGAACAACGAGTAGTTATTGAAATCATGCAGAGAAAATATGACCAGTAAAATAGGAAAAAACATTAATGAAACAGTCTTAATCTTTATTTACTACCTAAAAGTAATAGTCGAATGAAATTAAAAATGGCAGTAAAACATCGAGGATTACCTTTCGTCGCCAGAAATACCTTATTTTTTCGAGAATTATTGAAAACAGTCAAAATAAAAATAATTCAAAGTCATCTCTAAATAAAAAAATGGGTTTCGTCTTTTTAGTTCGTAAACAACGTGGAAGCCTTGAAAATTCACAATAATTAATTCTAATATATTTAACCGGAATTCGTTACAATGATTTATCATATTCTTAAATAGGACTTTTGAAGCATCACATTGTTTTTAATGACACATTTTTTAAACAGTGTGTGTACTTATTACAAAGCATGAGCTTTGTTTATAGGTCCGCCATTCATCTGAGCTTAAACTTTGTTTTTATTTTTATTAATTTGAAGAAAAAGACATTGGACGTCGAACTACTGATTTGTTATATAACTGTTAATAGACTTAAAGGGCCTTTTGCTCAAATAAGCTTTCAATTATAAATCATCATAAGTTTCTAAAACGTCAAGCAAGTGTATTCTAATATGTGTTCTATTTGCCATATCTCGTTGCGGTAACTTTATAGACATAATACTACTGACCTTACTTTAAACACACATTGGATATAACTATTGTGTATAGTCATATGACACTTCGCTTTTATTACTATTAAAAAATTAACTAATAAATTATAAACCGTATATTATGGTTTTAGCGTAGAGTATATATCGCAATTAAATATAAATCAGTTAATGGATTTGTTGCTATTAAAAAATAATGAAGAGCCTTAAAATATAGATATTTATAGTAGAATAAATGCTTGACGTTTTATTTCATTAAAATCGAATAAGTTTTATGAACTAAGCCCGAAATTTATGTCGATCAAGTTTTAAATATGCATAGTTGGCATTTGGGAGTAATTACTTATATATAAAAAAATATTATATACCAAGTTAAAGAACGCCTTATTTTCTCACTTTCTACATGTTCAAAACCAAAAAATGTGCGAGAGTTTTAATTTTCTTTTCGTGCAAAAATAATGCCTTATGATTAAGAAAAAATTCTATTTATATAACCAACAATAAAAAACCTACGGAAATACAAGCTCAAATATCTGTAAAAACCTATTTAATTTCAATAATAGTAGGATTCCGTAAAATCACAACCATCTAGGAAAATATTGGTGACTAAAGTTAAGAGGTCTCAGCTCAACACATTTATTGTTCCCATTCAGAAAAACCTTTAACGGTATCTTCATCTGATGGCCATTTTATTATTGTATTCTAGTACTAACTTAATAAACATGAAGAGGTACGACGTGTATAACCTTAAAATATATAAACAAATACAGTTCAAAGTGTTAAAATCAACGAAAGTGTTATACCCATCAGGAAAGTGATATTTCTTGATGATTAACGTATTTCAATTTAAATTAATATTTGACTATCGAGTTTTGTTATTCGAATGCAAGTTTCTCCCCATTTAATTAATAATATGTTATAGTCCCGAAATAATTAATATCATCCACCATAAACATGGCACTTGAAGGCTTAATAAAGAACTACTCGCATATTCCAACCTAATTCAGAATATGATGTTTCTCAAGACAAAACTCAATTAAAACGTTATCATCTAAGAACCTGTTCAACGTTAAGACAGATTCTGCAATGCTTGTCAGAGACGGCATTTAATTTATGGGTATATTCAGAAGAAACATTATTTATCTTGCTAAAATCGTATTTTTCTCGGAATAATAAAAAAAATATTTATGGAAATCGATAGTAAAACAATTTTGGTCAAAAGAATGGTTATTAAAACTAAGTCCATGTATTTTCTTCTAACACGACACAAACAATAATACTTTCCAAGTGACTGAAGTTGAGGAATCTCATAAAATAGCTGAATATTGAGAGTTGTTATACATAGTTTAAATAATTTTACAGTGTTAACATCGATAACAAAATATATACTTACATATTGAAATAACATCTCTATGTATTATGATTATTTAATGATTGATGAATTTGTTAACACACTTATATGTAACAAAGTGTGTCAAAATTGAACTATTAGTTTTTCGTCCATTTCTGAATATCGTATCGATTTTATATTTTATAACCTTATGTAATTCTTATGACATACAATGATATGGCACTTTTTAGGTGGCATGATATTGGAGGAGAACTTGAAACACGTCACGACAAAGGCTAAGAGCTAAACTCGTAGGCTCGTTTGATGTATTTCAATAAGTCCTTTGGTTACATATTGTAACCGAGAAAATTTAATAATAGAGAAAAAGAGTGGTCCAGAAAATCCAACATTTTTGAATAACTGATATTTATCAAGTTTTGGACTCATTTCACATATATCAATATATACTTTGGCTATAAATTGTAATCAGAAAGTTTTAATGCTTATGCCGAGAAGTATTCATAGGAACTTCTCATCCCCTGATAGTAAACACAGTATATGGGTTCGTATAATTAGTTCCATAATAAGTCATTTATACAAAGTGTGGTTTTCAGATTTTTTTTATTTAAAATATTTCTAAAAATAAAGTTTTAGCAAAAATACTAAATGTAGCTCACAATTAAATGAAACTACGGGATGTAGTAATATTTCTAATTCCTTTAAGTTCTTTACCACGACCTAGGTTTCAATGTGCTACAACATCTTCTGGTGGGCTATTAGCAAAGATTATCTTTGCTAATAGCCCACCTGAAGATGTTGTAATACAACGTAACTTAGGTCGTGGTAAAGAACTTAAAGAAGGTAGAAATAATACTATACCACGTAGTTTCTTTTAATTGTCAATAATGAATTTCTACAAAATTAACGCCAAATATGTTCAATAAATGTAGCTTATTCACTTACATGTAAAGATGTAGTAGCACCTTTTACAAACCTTTCCAATGTTCAAATTATTTTCATTTACGATTTTTAAGCATCAAATTATATAAGAGAATATTTTGACAATGATTTGTTTTTGGACTTGTCCCTTTTTTGTTGCTTGCTTGATTCTTCTTTTACATACCGCGATGCAGTTTAAAATAAAAAACACGTAAATTTAATATTATATTCAGGTAAACCATTTTTGATGTTTTCTTTTTAAAAGAAACACAAACATTTCCTTTTTATAACATTTAATAATTTGACCATACCTTTTTTTTGTACATTTTTAAAATTTTATTAGAAGTAATGGATGATATAATCTTTTTTACAGGTATATTAAATCATCATTATAGTTTTGGTAAAAAAGAAAATTGCAGGTGGAAAATAATTTGGTATAAATTTATTAAATATACATATATATATATATATATATATATATATATATATATATATATATATATATATATATATATATATATATATATATATATATATATTAAATTACATATTAAAAATACTTTAAAAAATTCACTGATCACGTTTAACAATAAAAAAAATCATTGTTCCCATTCATAATGTCAATGTAAAGCACATAACATTCTGTAGTCAAACAGTCGCACAGAGTAGAGATTATTACCAAAGAATTTTAAAACATCAGATTGGCTAAATGAGATTCGAGCTGTGAATATTATGTGATTCCAAATGTTCCTTATTCAATAGCCTGTGAAGTGTATGTCAAGGCAAACAAGCATTTATTTTATACGTTGTATAATAGATATCTGTTTCACTAACATTAAATTTTAAATTTTATGAATATTACAGGGAATTAAGGCAAACAACACATGACAAAAAGCATGACAGACAAACAACATACTAATGATTTATTTTTACATGCTTTCAGCTGATGTGATAGAAATAAAATACATTTTATTATCATAGAGATATATGCTCTTTCACAAAAGAACCTAAAGAACATTCAAGTTTAAGAATTTGATGAATACGGTCGAATTGAAATCACCAAGCGAACACAAGTTATTACTAATTCTTTAGCTATCACCATGCAAAGGTTAATTGTTATGTTATAGTATATACCGATTTATTTGTTAAAGAGTGACAGACTTAATGGATATGATTACAATAAACTACCTCGCCTTTATTAATTACCTGTTGAGAAAAGAATTAATTTCGAATTAGATCCTTGAATGTTGGAAACGATGTTGGAAAATTTTGCTGCATCGTACAAAATTGAATTGAAAATTACTATCGTACTGGCAGCTATCAACTACAACGACTAAAGAAAATGATCAAAAATCTGTAATCGTCGTACAGTGTGAAGTGGGCAACACGCCGTGGACAATTCGTTCAGGTGGATGGCATAGGTAAGACTGAACGGTGGCAATAATCGCACGCGCACGACGAGAATTTCACATGTTACCCACCCTAATTCTCGGTAATTCATAAACAATACAATATATCTCATTTGTTTGATAGGAATTTTAACTAAAACTTTTAAGGAGCTTAATTTTTAATTTTCTCAATTCGAATTTGTATTATTTATTTTCGTTACGTTTGGGTACAATATGGTATGGAATAGCATAACAATGGTCACGTAGAATGATTTGGTTCTTATAAATTTTAAATACTCGTAGTTTATTTTTATTTCTTTATTATTTCTTGTTCACTTCTGTAGATTTCGTAACTTTCATTCATCCATTAGTCCATCTGTAAAAGCAAATTATTTTACGCAATGCAAAATATTAATTTGATAGGACCCCTGTTCTTTTAACGAATGAGATCACACGTAAATAAGGAAAAGTTATATCAAATGTTGTTTGGGAAATACAGATTTACTTTACATACCCGGTATATCAAATAATGAGTGACATGTGTATGGAAAAACAAGTAAAGTCAATGAACGGGTCAATAGCACATCGTTACCGACGCGGGTTTTCCGACGCGTTTCTCACATTTGACTGCCAAGTCCGCTAATCGCTTTACGTGTCTGACCAATTACCTTTTACTTGGAGCGTGCTTGATTGATGGCTCGCGAGGTTAATTTTTGCGTGTCAGCTGTCTTAGAAAATCGTGTGAAGGTTGTATTTATAACGTATAAGTTACGTTTGTAATAGGAAATATGTTTGATAGTAACTTTAGTGGTCTATCATGTGTAAAGCATTTATTTTAATTATAATTCATTTTTTACCTCATACAGAATTTCATTGAAGTGTAGTAAATAAGGATGATTGGAATCGTCCCTGAATTCAAAGTACGCAAATGTAATTGCTACCCAAATTGTGAGCAAATCGCTGAAACTTTTACAAAAACAATAAAAGAAAGAATCATATAAATTACATATGTTTTGTATATGTATCCTGGTGACAATTTTCTTAATGTTTTCAGTCTGTGAGTCATATGTGTCTAACTATGAAAGAGTAGGGAAGAAAATAAATAAAATTGTGTTTTCCAGCAGTAATATATTTTGGTCAAATACATTATTATATATCCCATTGTATTCAATACGTAAACATACTTTGATATAATAAAAAGGTACATATACAAAACAGATAAATATATTTTATGAACAGTAGCCTTTTAAACTATGTTTTATTTAATGCTGTTTACATTGAATGCGTTTCCGAAGCAGGCGGTGCAAAAGAACTTTTTTTTCAATGTTTTAATAATAAATTTCTGATGAGTTTCGTATAATTTGAACTTACATGTATGTAAGTATAATAATACCCATTATGTAGATTAATTTATAGTTTCGGACGTTTAGGGAGCGCTTTTTATTTTCAATGGCATGAGATTTAGAGTCAGTTGAAGTTCCATTGCAACAATTAGGCTTTGAACTAACTTGAATAAAACAAATGAATATAAAATCAAAAATCCAATATTGACTTTAATTTCATAATGTGCAATTCATTGATTACTTTTGATTTTTGTGGGAATGCCGTCTCTATGGTATTGTGGGTCGTCAGTTGAGTAATTTGTCCACATTTAACCATGAGTAAAGTAAAAAGTCAGAACAAGTAGGTAAAAAGTAAATTATTTTCCGTCATATCTGCTCATCTACTTTTGGACATTTAATTACGTTCTTTAAGGTAAGATTATAACACTTATTATTTATGTGAGGAGTAAAAATTACATATACTTAAATTAATGACTTTAACTTTTATAAAATAAGTATAATTACTTTGCCTATCATGTAATAAAATATATTTTAATTACGAATCAAACCAATTAGATAATAATTTGGTGATCGCTTTTTATGCCGTTGTATAAGAAAGTTACATTTTCTTATTAGTTGAGTAGTGACTTACGATAAAGTAACGCGTTTCACCCTAAATTTAGGTTTAATGGTTCAGAAATATAAATAATTTTAACCCAGTATAGTAACCAATATCAAGTCGCAAAATTTTGAAAGGAATTTTATCATTCGTTTGTTTAATGGGATATAGGCAAATATTTATAAAAATATTGAAAAAGATTTCCTTAATTTTCTTTTATATCGCATCAGCATATTTTACGACTCGTCACAATGGAATGATACATTGCGGGGAGCGAGTGCTCTCATAAACTTTGGATATTATGGTAATCATATCGAAATTTACAGCAATAGAGAGTGCGACGTCCAACGTGTGCTTGTCTAGAATAAACTTACAGCTATCTTACATACGACATTCTTATAGAGGACATCAAAAATATTTCATAAAAATAAATTTTTAATTATACATTTTATAGAATCTACATTAGAATATTGACGTGATTAAAAATTACCTTATGGCAATACATTAATTAGCATGATACAAAGTAAATAAAAAGAGTATTTTTATTAAAAAATTACAAACGTTAATATTATTTTACAACCTTTAACTCTATTTCTTTGTACATCTCTCACAGCAAAAATATAGCGGATTTAAAAAAAAACTCTATAAAGTATAATCATCACTTTAGTTTTTTAGAAAACTGTAAGTAAATTTTGGTAACTAATTTTTTATAATTTTGACTTTATTAATTTCAGAGACGAAATGCGGATGTATGCGTATGCATACTTTCAACAATATCTCTAATACTATTGAGATAAAAAAATTTGAATTGTTTAGTAATGCCTATTATTAAGTTTTGCAACCCGTATCCCCTTTTGTATATATATATATATATATATATATTTATATATATATATATATATATATATTTTTTTTTTTTTATATATATATATATATATATATATACATTGTGCCACATTATATATGTTTATATATAATGTGGCACAATATTTTCTATTGAGTTCATTAGTCACAAAAAAAATATATCCTCATAACTTTCTACGTCAATATAAGGCGAGGGAAATTTGAAGGGCCTGCCCTTCCGTATATAAACTTGTTATAAACATGAGATAGCTGAAACTAATTCACGAGCCCCAAAGGCATAGAAAAAAAACAACAAATTAACTGTAAATATAAGAAATATATTTCGTGCAAGATTTCAATTGTTTGGAGGAAATAGAATGTATTCTTAAATAAATAACTGACATTTATTTTTTATTAATGAATTTCACATTATTTTCTTTATTTTAATACTTAATCCGTTTGTCGTTCACGAAACTTTCACATTATTATTAATCGTTTAAATGTAAACTATGCAACATTTGCTTGGTTTCTATTTGAAAATTGATGTTTCCACGGCAAACAAAAATTGTGAAATTAGGCACGAGCTCTATTATTATCAATACTTTCATTATGTTACGCTTTTTTGTGTTTCCGAGTAAATCAGAAATATGGCATTCCACCGTTTTATTTGTCATTTATTCAATTCACCTTGTATTCCAACCTTTCAGCTTCAAAATATTTGTTCTAACTTTAATTTTTCTACTGCATAGCAGAACTGACGATACAAACTTACAAACTTTTGTTTCATAAAAATTATAAGGGGTGTAAAAGGAAGGAAATTTTTACTACCTTCGTAATGTGTAGCATATGTATATACATATATATATATATATATATATATATATATATATATATATGTGTGTGTGTGTGTGTGTGTGGGTGTGTATTATATTTCCGCACGCACACATATACACACACACATAGATATGGAAATATTGACATTTCAGATACCCTCATAGCCATGTTTATTTCTCGATCAAATTGAAATTTGATACAAAAATAGTATGAAATAAAATTTAGTCAAGTTATACATATACCAATTTATCGAATTTGAAAAAATGGCGTTTGGAGACCGCTTTTGTTCTGTTGGACTTAAATATCAAAAGTTTCGTGTAACATTTTTATATAAAATTATGATTTTTCTCTCTATGTACCGGTTAAATTGCAGAATTGTAAATAGAGCGTACTTAGTAATTAATCAGCCAAGTACATGTTGCAACATGGGGCTCATAGTTGTAGCTTTCTCCGAAACTTGACATAAGTAAAGGAAATAATTAAATTTTTCACATACTTTTAATTACATGTTTGAAAAGGGTCAGAGGAGTTTGTTAAATTGCAGGTCACTCCTCTCTGCATACTCCCAAGAGTTTAAATATAAAATGTTAAATGGGGCCTTATTTTTATTTTGCAGACTTGTCCAATGATACTCCAACCATGCGCTGAAAATTGTGTGAAGGATGAACATTATTTTTTCGACACTTCATAAATACTTAAAAATTACATTTTAGTAAGTTTAAACTGCAGAAAATTTAAGCCTGTGTTAGACGGGCGAAAGGACGGACGAGCGTGACGAAATTTTATGTGTTTCAACATCGTTTAAGTGTTTCACACCTCGTTTCAAGACGGAAATCTAAAATGTACCTACATTTTGGAGATCGCACAATACGAATAACTACGAATTGTAATTCAAAGTGTTTTCAAAATTATTATTGGATAGACGTTTATTGGGAAATTTATTGAAATGCTCTTGAATTAATTGAAGGAAGCCAAACCGTTGATTTGTTTATTTATTATATATTCAGATAATTAAATCGAATTTGAAATAAATTCATTATAACAAAAATAACTCTAACTGAAATCGAATATACTTATTTTGGTATCAATTATATACTCACTTTGTGCGGTAATGTAATTTGTGAAGTGCGACTGGTGCGATCTGCACTAGGCGGCACTTTCGTTGGGGGCCTCAAATTTTGAAAATGTCGTCTAGTAAATGTCAAATAAAAAAAGTTTATTTAAAAAAGTAATTTTGTATTTTTTTAATGTCGAATAAATAAATTAGATTTGATCAACCCTACTTAAATTTTTAACATTACATTTTCAAAATTTATTGATTTCTCACTTAAATCAAATCAAAGTCTATTTGTACATTAATTAAACAATTAATACAATCCATTTAATTGATGAGGGAGCAACTAGATATGGCTACAACAGACTGTGATAACTTTTAAAAGTTTTCGAGAAGTATCCGCTTAGTCAGTGATTAAAACGGTTTGATTCATCGCCCTTTCTTTGTAAATCACACGCTGCACTTTTCATTCAAAAACCTTGAAGGCTAAAGAGCTTTGGATTAAATCCTTTTTAACACTTGTTATGAGTATACTCCCATACAAGTTATTTAAACATTTTCATAATCCGCATATTAACGTATCTAATAACTTCGTATATAATAACTTCGCATTGAAGCAAATATTCTTTAGCGTATTCTTAAGCATATTCTTTAGCCTGTTGAAAATATATTATTTGTTTTCATACCTGCTATGCATACTCATACCCAAATTTTAAGAAGTGCGACTCACTGCTACAAGTGGAAATTTAAGAATTATTCAAGATACAGGAAGAGTACAAGATTTTAAGCAGTAACCATGATATGCAAATACTACAACTATGTTCTATACTTCTCCAGAAAAATTAATAGTATTTCCAGAAAAAAATATTGTAAGTCCTCTGTTTCTCTTTGTTTTTTTTAGTCTTTTAAGGACTAATATTATTTAAATTAATAGTGCCTAAAATTATCTGCAATCAAGAGTTAATGATGCTCGTAATTATTTCGAAACCAAACGACAATAATTCCTGTCTTGATTATGTTAGAGTGTAATTTAAAGAAAAAATATTCGGATACTAACTTGCCAGTATATTTACAAAAATATGTTGTCAACGTTTTACCTAATAATAGATATTTTGCAAGAAAATAGTCGACAGTATGATTTTTAATTGGATGCCCGTGTAAATGAGTGAGCTCTGCGCGGAACGTAGATTGGGAATCTTTTTGAAATCAACGGATGTGCGATAATTTTTTCTTGTGAACACCAAAGACGGCATTTAGTAATATTTTTCTTTACCCGGAATTTAGATTATTATGAAAGTTAGATGAAAATTCTTGCAGAAATTTAAAAGACATTTAAACCAATTATTTGTTGGATTTTGAACATTTAGTTTGTCCTTATTTAAGTTTACAGCAAATATATTTACTTCGCTTCTTTATTTCGTTCACTTTTTTTCTCTAGTTTAGGCGTAATTCATAAATGCATATTTCTGTACTTTGGCTACTTATAATATTTACTGTCTGGCTTTTTGGAAAACTGTACCCAATGATACATCTATCTAGTAAATATATATACAGTATTGAGTACATTTTTAAGGCATATTATGATTGTGTGTATTCATTTTACCCATTCAGAACTAATAAGACGTCTTTTAGGTATCATTTTACAAATTTTGTTGACTTATTGGTGACTTATTATTGAAAAACATTTTAACGTATACATGTAAAAACAATGTTGTTTCTGTTACTAATTTACTTGTTCTTTATAAAAAGATCTACACATATTAGTAATATTATAAAGAGAAATTTATATTTACACTTTACAAAATTTCCTTCTTGGTTAAACTGATTTATTATAATTTTTTAAGTTGCTGCTAAGAAATGGCTTATAAAGAAAGATACAGAAAACACTTTTTCGTTAGAGATAAATTTAAGTAAAAGTAGAGCAAAGAAGCTAAGTCTTAAGGTAAAGATATAAAATATAACCTGAAAATTAAGGTATCGATGTGTCATGTTTATTTTCAACGTGAATGAATATTAAATGAGATAAAATCAATGTTCATTTTTAATGATTTGCCTTGAATGTCAACCTTCAAAGCACTGAAGAAATAACATTATTTATAAAACAAAATATATTTTTTTTGTATTTACACTTCAGAAAACACAATGTTTTTCCGAGGAAACTTTAGAATTATTTCTTATATCGGTGCCTCCAGAAAACAAGTGCGGATTGGATACGCCTCGTCGAGCGCTTTGTGTTTACAAGTCGCTCGGGACAGTAAATGCGGAACAGAATGTATTCAGGTGATTTCGTCATAAATAAATTTGCAAAAAAATTCCCCTTTATTTTCACGATGAAGTTAACGTTCATAAATTCTAGTAGAATGCCGCTTTGTTATTAAATTACATGGAAAGCAAACACGTTCGTTTTATACAAAATTGAATAGACGAGATTCTACCCCATATTTTTCAGCTAATGTTTAAGGAACGGGTTCTCTCTAATGTTTAAGCAACGGGGTCTTTTCTCATCAGTCAAGGATGCAAATTTCATTTTCAATGTTATTATTAAAAATTTTCCCGGAGCAAGGAATTGGGAAATTTTTGAAAATTTTCAGGGTTCTTCCGCCTTAATACATTCGTAATTATCTCATAGGTCGTAAAAAGGTTAAGGCAAAAAGGTAAATCCACATATATTTCTTCACAAAACTTGGGACCCTTTAATAATTTCATGGCATTCATAATTAAGTTTATGCTCTGTACAGACCTCTTAGAAAATAACCAGCAATGATCATTCTCTGGTTTAACGTTAATTTAACGTATTATTATAATTCCGTTATATCAGGGAGGCTTAACGTCTTTCTATTTACGGTTTTTTCCTACTGGGTCCCACATTGTCAGGTCCTAAATTGTAAGCAATTTAGTAGGTAGTATATCTACGTTTATATCCTAAATGTTGCTACGGTCCTCGTTTCTGTTATCTTTTGCTTCGCTGTTAGTATGGTCGGCAATTTCCTCATCCTGCTTCATTAATAGCTATATCATGAGTTTATTCAAGAATTGTTTTCCTATTGTGTTTTATTGATATGTATGATATTCAACAATGATCTAATTCAAAGAAGAAATACGCAGTTAAAGTACGCATTCATCAAGTTGTTACACGCAATCGTAATATCTAGGTTACCGCGGCATTTACCTCAATAGATGTATCGTCATGAAGAAGATCTGGACAAAACTGAGATTTTTGGGATGTACAAAGTATGACTCAGTATAGTTAGAAATAAAGATAGAATGAAAGAGGTTGCATAAAAGTTATTATGAAGTTGATTATCTGTCTGAGTTTTAAGTAAAATATGACACCGTGCTTTATATACATACTATAATATATTCACTATGATAATTTTGTGTGTCCATGTGAAACGCGTACAAGGAGTGACAATTATACAGAAACTCTTTAAATATTGCTACATCCAAAACATATTTTAATTATCTCCCTAATTTAAATTAATAATATTACTGTAATATCAACAAATGTCAATTTATTTGGTTCATTAATTAAGCCAATCATTTCATTAACAAACAAGTTGCCATATTAACATTTGGATCACTCATACATGTATATGTTTAATGGTTATTCGGCTTAAAGTAAATTTTACTCACAATCTTGTCGTATAGAGTATTTACATGCTAGGATACTAACTTTGCGGATGTGAAACAAATTATCAAGGAGATGTAATTATTCTAAAACTCTAACTTTTACAGCCATCTAAATCGATTTCAGCTGATTATAAAAAAGTTTTTCATAATTGTGCTCTATAATATTATTTATCTTTGTTTAGTAAATGTTTAATTCTATATATTTTGTTCGACCGAATCTGTATTTGTTTAATTTTACTCGATTTATATTAATTTTAACTTATTTTATCCCAACATTATTCTTGACAATTGTAAATATTTTAAAACTCTTTAATAATAAATAAATCGTATATATTAAGTCTACCTCAGAGTTAAAACTGTATTATAATGGGAAATGTTTTTCTTTTATTTCATAAGACACGAAAAATCATTGTAGCAAATTTAAATTTTCAAATACTGGAAATATCCAGCACATCCCACATACTGAACGACAGCACATGTAATGCCAATTAAATTACATCTTTCTTTCCTTAAATATGCCTGTGAGATGTTCAACATTCGATTTCTTACAATGCCCCTCCCAGCTAGTTTACCCTCGGTCTTAAAAAGTACACTCGACTTTTTCCGCTGAGCACACTGAACCTTGAATTTAACGTTATCTTTAACCCACCCAATGAATACAGGCTCGAAGTAAGCGAAACTGCGAAACAGGAAGTGAACGTCGAAACCAAATTTAGGGGACACTTGTTGCTGAATATGTTGAAATACGAAACCCGATAACATTTTTGTTAAGATTCCCTAAACGGTGGTAAAACGTGTTATTATTTTCAAAAATATAATTTATTCTTTAGATTTATTTAAGGAATGGTCATTTTCGTTTAATTTTTTCTTTCAAAAATTAAGAACTTGATACTTAGTTTTTGATATCGGTTTTCTTTCTACTTGCCAAAAATGATAGATTAAAATAATTTTCTTGGTTTTTTTTCATCTAAGCGCGTGGTAGTGCATAAGGAAGGTTCACAAAACACTGGTTGCGTGAACATTGGGCACTATTTACACGAACCGTTTCGTACTGCTTTGATCACATTTTTCTTTGTAGATTCATATTTGATTGTATTATTATATTATTAGTATTTATGTAAGAATTTAAATATTTAATGTTTAATACAAGAAGAAATTCTTTTGAACTTGGCGCTGCATTGGATTTCAATAATTTTTTTGCCCTAATAATTATTACTGAAATACAAAATGTCCTGGCTTTTTTAACACTCACTTTTTAATGGGATTATTTCTATAAGAACCTTTAAATAATTATCGACATCGTTTTTATTTGATTTGCAAATTTTTTTTTTGTTTCACCCCATTTATTTAAAATTATTGGAATTTACCAATGTCTGTTAATTAAATATTAGGCCAATTGTTATTGAAACTACAAAATAAATATTGAATCATAAATTACATAACCAACTAAATTAACAAAAGTGATGTCAACAATTAGGAGAAAGGTAGATCGATCAAAATGTCTGACGATGGAAAAGTTTTGTATTGAAAATTTAAATTGGAGCAAGTAAAAAAGTAGTAGATTTTAAAGCAAAAAGGATGACAAAATCTCCGAAACAATACGAAATCCCAAAGAACAATTAAAAAAGCCCCCATGAGCACTGACTTGTTAATATTTAAGTTTAATATGTGTTATAATTGAAATGAAGGCAAATTTTTTTTTAAATATTAAGTATCCATTAAACTTAAATCCAATCCTGTGGGGTATCCAAGTTACCGCGCGTAAGTTTTGTTATAAATATATCATGTACTATTTCTATCTACAAGGGAAAAATAGGTGTGTACGTTTATCTGGAAAGAATATTATTTGGCTTATACAGTGTAATGTGGAATGTTTAAAGAAATCATTGATTGCGCTTGTGGTCATAAATTATACAAGCTACATTTTTTTAAATAAATGTGTAATTAAGAGTACCATCTTTCATTCAAATCAGTTCAAGATTTTTGGGCTATTTTACGTGCTTATCCATTTTGTAATGAGGCTATAACTGAGCGTAATTAATTATATTCAAAGTGATGTTATAAATAATTTGCGTAAAATTAAGAATAAATTTTAAGGAAGCAAATATAATTAGTACAGAAATATTTGAACGGAATTTAAGCAGAATCTAAATTTTTTGTCATGGTTATGTGTAAAGCCTCTAAGTAAATACTTAGTAATTGAGATAGACAAAACACATTGTAAGCAAGTGATGAAATATGATCAAATATATATACAACTGACACGAAAATCCTAATGTTTTATTCCGTTCAGTACTTGATATACTCGCGTAAGTGCGGTGTTTTCAACAAAATAATTTATAAAATCGTGACCTGAATCTGAGGAAGTTAACTCAGGGATAAAACTCTGGAACGCTTTCACGTTATTATCAAGTTTGTTACCTATTCTTTGGAGACGTTGGTTTTATTTCATGCTTATACGGTTTAGAAAAGAGTAAGTGTAATTTGTAAATTATTTTAAAATTTATAATTATGTGAATGTTCTGCTCTGCTCTGTCGATTATTTACAAAATCGTTGTTGGTTTCGACATTTTACTTTTAAAAACTTACCTAGTTTTAAAGGAAATGGAAGATAATATTTACTTCCAAAGGTATTATTGAAGAGAAATTAGTAGAGTGTATTTCAGTCCATTTTTTATATTTCTACACCTCAAAAGAAACATAGAGAAACCATTTTAAAAGATCACACACAAATTTGTCTATCTGTTTATTTATTTCAGTAATATTTCGTTTCGTTCCTATATCATTAACACAAAACTAAAAAGTGGTGAATATTTAATACTTTTTATGACCAATAAGGAAGGACAGTGTTCATAGAAAAGTTAGGTATAACAAATTGACCTTTGGTTTATTTCTATAACCATGTACCTTATCTCGAAAAGATGTATTCATTTGTTTCATTTATATTTCAAACCAACGGACATAACTCAGCCGAGTTTAAGTCTCTAAGTTAAGTTTAGAAACATTCTTTATCTATGCGGCTTAAGAGGCAAGATGTGGATTGAATAAAATTACACACTAAAAACTAGAAATAGTATTACTAAAATCACATTTTTGATATATTTCAACAATGTTACTAGCGGTACATGCATTGTATTACACTTTCTCCACATGTACAATCCATAAATAACCTGAACACATGCATTTTCTTCCGAGCGACTTGTGAATATTAAGTGGCTGCGGAGACGTGGGCGCTTCACATCGCCGATACTGGACTAAATTTGAGGCGTGCAGTACCAAGGACTAGATCAAACTTTTAAATTTGCCCACTGCTTCCAAGCATAAATTAAGTTAACATGCTACGGTGATGAAACTAAACTAGTATTTGGAGACACGGGTCAAAAATTAATTTTTTATTTACAATCTTCTACGCCAATTTTATTTACAATCCCTTGTAGAGGTACACTATCAGCCAGTGCTTACGTCATAATTAAGTTTAATTGTCGGAACATGCGCTCAGCTGGGTCCGGTAATTCTTTGTATCTATTGAAATTATTGAATCAAGTTCAGTAAAATAAACTTATTTGGTAGCTAAATTGATAATTCAAATATTTAATTTCCGTTTTATAAAAAATAACTTTATCTGGAATTTTCCAAATGTCGTAAACTTACAGATTGTAAGTTAGTGTGAAACATAATATAACTGAATAAACGCGGTAAATCGTGAGTTAGGCTTGCAATTCAATGGTTCAGTACCGTTTTTGAAATGAAATCACTTTATTATTATACGTCATCACTAACGTCGACTTCTTAGTGCAATAAATATGAAATAATACCTAATGTAATGACAAAAATTTTGTACTGGATATGCCAAATACTATATTTAGAATAATTGTTATAATCTATCATATATTTTTAGGCAAGCTTCTGAAAAATATGCTTTTTTTTTGCAATTTTAGCTTCAAAAATTGCAGAAATAAGGGGGAACAAATTTTCACATGTATGTTTATCTTTTATTATATATCAGAAGAAGTCGTAACTTTTGAAACCCTAATAATTAATTCTTACAAACAACTTTTTTTCTACTAGTACTTAATTAATTCCACCTAAAGTTTCCGCGTAAATATTTCACCCATTGAGACCTGCATGGATTAATACGCTTTATTACTCTATCAAACTTCAAGTTACTACGTCGAGCAGTTTCTAAGCATGAACACATGATCCGTGGGCTATCGAGTGTTGTCAGATTATTTCTTTTTAATGTTTAATAATAAATTTAATATTAAGTAGATTTAGTATATATTATTATTTATAATATCAATATAATATAAATATATTCATGGAATGGGATAATGACACGTATATGGCTAGAGTAACTATACGGCACTGTAAATATTCAATTTCTTCTCTTTTCTTCTTAAGATAAATACACGTGCCTTTACCAGAGAGAAAAGAAGAAAGTAACATCGCCTAAAAATTTCAGTTATTTTATTCTGTCTTATTAATTGAAGATGCGGAAGTATTTTCAAAACTAGATATATTATATTTTAATTGAATATATATTTTTAGATATTAATTCTATTTCTTATATTTTGAATATTCTTGACTGAAATGAAAATGAGCTGTTATCTAACCAAAAATCTATAGCATTAACGAGCAGGTCTAATTATATAAAAGCCATAGCATAGCCATAGCTTTATTATAAGCATGATTTACATTTCCTGATAAATAGTTTCACACAGTGCTTTGCTTGTGCGGACTACATAATATACTGTGTTTTTATTAACGTTATTCACAAATACATAGATCAACTTACTTATAGTAGACCAACATTTTAATAATCATAAAAGCCTTCGGGAATTTTTAATAATTTTGCTAGTATAGCTCCAATCTAATAATCATAAATTTTCCCATTTTTAATAGTTTTATATACTTGAAATTTCTTAAAAGGATGAAATATATGAAGCCACTGAATTGATTTTGAAAAGATTTCGTCGATGCCTAACAGTAAAACCACTCTAGTTATTAAATTGTACTATGTGGCGCAGTAGACCGCTGATTACTTTAACCTAAGAATAGCGTTAGTTCATTGTTATTTCATGAATTTTTACAATGTGATAATCATTATATCGACTTATTGAAAAATAAAAATGTTAAATTGTATTACACTTTTGATGCAATTTTTAACCGCTGAGGTAAATAAAATACATCCATAGTCATTACACTTGTAAGATTTTATGGGGTGTGTGTTACTCGGCTACAAACATGCGTGGTAAGGTAGTAAAAAAACCTTGCGCACATTTAAGTTTTAATTAAATTTTCGTTGGAAGTATACAAAAAAAACGCGCAGTTCGTAATATAATACAACTCTAGAAAAAACTAACTAATTTATGTGTCCTATGGGACTGGAAGTACTTGTAAATTTTTATGGTGGGTATTTCCGTCTAAATCTAATCTAATAATAAAAATAAAGGGCAAAACGCAAGTAAGAATGTGATGGATTACGCTGATTATTCTTTAGGAAGAGAGAAAATATTTCTTGCGTACTTACATGAGAATATATATATATATATATATATATATATATATATATATATATATATATATATATATATATATATATATAAATCAACCATTTATATATTTATATGATTTTCCTATGTGTTGTTCGTTTTAACATTGCACAAATTATATACGCAAATAAATAAGGACGTTCTTTGTTAATATACTTGACTTGAAGAAAAATTTTCAACTGTCGACATAAAACTTTAAACCGAAAAGTGGAAGTTTTTTTTTAGAGAATATAACACTGTGAGACTTTTCAGAGAATATAACACTGTGAGAATTTTCAGAGAATATAACATATATATATATATATATATATATATATATATATATATATATATGCATAGACAGGGGAGGATGGGTGGAAGGAAAAGTTGCAAAAAAGAAGGAAATAGAGAATAGGAAAGATAATGAGTTGTGTAAAAAAGAGAAATGCGAATAAATCGATAGAATGACACACAAAAAGAGAAGGAAAAAGGCGGAAAGTCCACTTGTGGTCTGCGTGCGCATTTTATTCTTCATGTCCATTTTTAGGGCTCCTTTTCTCAAAAAAAAAATTAAAGATAGAGAAATTAAGAAGAGATTAAAGAAAAAATTAAAAATTAAGAGAGCAATTTTTTTTATTGAGAAAAGGGTTAATTTTTTCTTACAGTATCACTAAAAAAACATGTATGTAAAGTTAGTAATTTTGAATTGTTTCGCTAGTGCTAGACATATTTCTGAAAATGCACACACACACACACACATATATGTATATATATATATATATATATATATATATATATATATATATATATTCCTTTCACCTTGCCCCAAGGGACTGCCAAAACTGATATTGTTTCAAAATAATTTTTTTTGCTTTTTAACTAAGAAATTTTGGAATGATAAAAAATTTCAGACATACAAATTGCGTGTTATGTAAAAGGGTAATATACAATTTTATTACTTTTTAACAATGCATTGCCTATTCTTACAATATAAGTATTTTAATGTTCTGTTATTGTTGTTTTTCTTCTACAAATAAAGCGATAAGACTTATTTATAGAAATAGCAACAACATCCTACAAAACTGTAAGTTTGACACTTAATGCTCAAAGTATTTATTTCCTTAAATAAGCAAAATTATTTGGCCAATGTAATCTAATACTTGTATCTTAAAAACATTTTATTTAAATACAATTACAACAAAAATATCTGCTTTTCAAATAGCGTTAGGACTTCGTTTCATGTAAAAAAAACCTTGTATGCAAAATATTGTACAATTGTTTTAAAAATTTCGTATCGTATTTCGGATATAGCAACGTGAGATACATAACGACGAAAATTTCGTTTTATATCTCGCTTTCATGGGATATAGCATAAAAGTTAAACTTTTACTCCTTACGTATCTATAAAATATAACCGTATGAAATATTTTTTATATCCTAATTTGATTATGTAAATGAGGTTTATTTTGAATAAATTTGCATATAATGTGCCTTTGTCTTAATTACTAACTGATAGAAGACAGAAATAATTTATTTTTCTTATCCATTAAACATCAGATATATAATACCTATTGTTAATGGAGTTGTTTAAAATATTTTTTAAACGCTTTAAGTTTGAGAGTAATATCGCTAAATTAACTTGATTAGAAATTATTAATTATTACAAAAATCTGCATTTACATAATAGCGGAAATGTAACCGTCAATTGCAAAGTATGATAAAATATTCCATGAAATTTTTAAATTTTAAGGAATTGTACATACTTCATCTACTTGCTTCCTTTTTAAATTAAATAAATTTATGGTTGATGAAAATTTTATTACACAGTTTAAGCAACATAAATTCAGTTTATTGGCCAATGATATTGTACCTTCAGAACGAAATAGACCCAACTTAAAATAAAAATCTCTAAAGTACGAGTAGAATTTTCACTGTGAGATTTCCGAGCATGCTAACATTTAAGATTACATAGTATTTCTACAGATTATTTACAGATATTAATATTGTTTTTTAATATGTTTTTGTTTTACCTATTATAATTTTACAGTTATAAAAATATCGCGATTTTCTCTAATGCCGATTAAACATGACTATAGTTTTTTAAAAAAACTAGAATCTTGACTATAGTTTTTAAAAAAAAGTTTTAGCTAATTTCGAACATCTTTTTTATTATTTTGACTTTAACAGAAAAGACATTTTTATGGACATTTTCAACAAGAAATCAAAAATAATCCTTAAAATATACAAAAATTTAGTATCCTTTAACTTGGTTTTCGATTTATATTCAACACGACGAGACGTGCGTAGTTAATAAAAACATACATAGTGCTTCATTTATCGCATCTAAATTAACTTCTAAGTATTTGCATTAACATTATCTGCAATATGTTTAGAATTTTCTACCAGAAAATAACGAAACAATTCCGATAATTTTTACTATATCCGTATATATATATATATATATATATATATATATATATATATATATATATTTACTATACGGATACTCGAACGACAGATCGAATTTAAAAAAAAACGAGTGTGCTTTAGGCCACACGATTGAAGTAAAACTTCAAATTCACAAAATATAAAATTTAAAATAAATTTACAATTTTATTCACTTTAAACGTAAAATATTTAGTGTATTGAACAAAACAATTATTTATAAAATTGTTCAAGAACGAAATGAAATTACAAAATAATCAAAAATCACCGTTCGCGTAACGCTAGCAAACTCGTATATATATATATATATATATATATATATATATTTCATGCACTGGCTATGAGAGGAAGAGAGAAAGAAAAGGTGCGCGCGCACTACTCTCTCTTGCTCCTACAGTGTGATACAGACAATAGGCTTGCACTGTGTCTTAGATATACGAAACATAACTGGATATAAGAGAAAGAGAGAAAGAAAATGTGTGCTCGCACCTCTCTCTCTTGTCTCCACAGTAATATACAAAACGTAACTCTCTCTCTCTCTGTCTGTCTTCATAAACTTATATCTCCCTCTCAACTTTCGTTCGCCTCGCCCGATCATGCTTTTCGTAACGCTCTCGTCACGCATTCACCAGCTTACTCCCCAAGTCAAGCGTGTGTAAAGGAGTTTTACTTCAAAAATGTTAATGTTTAAATATATGTGCATTATACTGTTTAACATGACGCCAAATTTCAAGTTGCTAAACGGTTCCTTAGGAAAATGGGTAAGACCGTGTTCTTGCGAAAGACTCGTTTTCTTATTTTGAAGTACTTAAATTAAAAATTGGGTTGAAATAAGAACGTAAGAAAGTATTATTCACAAGTTGTAATTTACAAAATACATATATATAACTTGATTTCTTTTTTACTGACCGTCTCCCGCGTCAAGTATAAAGAGAATAATCTGAATGTTAAAATTGAGCGCCGGTTTTAGAAATTATTATTTTCGACTAGAGTTTTTATTCCTATATATTATGGACCTTAAATTGACTTCAACGAATCAAACGTTGGGCAAATTTATGAAAGGGTAAGTTCGTGTGAAATTACATAATGCAACCTTTGCATACAATTATATTTACATCAATATAAAAATTAAATAGGAAACGAATTTTGAATTACGAGGAAATTAACCTTTTTATGGAAAGTAACTTCAGGCCACGAGAATCAATGTTATGTCAATTAATTTAAAAGCTTTAATTCATTAAAGGCGAAGGACACACATTAAAATAATATAGATTATTAAAATATGAAAGTGAAATAAATTTACTGGAAATATGGTTACTGGCAAAACACATGCAAAGAAACGATAAAATGTAGCGTCAATATTTATGTAAATAAAGTTCCGGCGACTTATTTTCTCTACTTTAACACGAATTGGCGTTTATATTATTAACAAGTGGTTTTTGAATCAAAATTCTTTCTGAAAATATTGCCGCTTAATTTAATAATACTTCAGAGAAATTTTTCATTTTGTAAAACAATCTGAGTGAAGACTCATATTAAAGAAAGAAATTAAGAAAATTTACTGATCATCATTTTCATATTTTGATTTATTATTGCAGAGGATGCAAACAGCGTAGCAATAAAGGATGTAAGCAATTTTGATTCATTGGAGATACAAATTGCACTAATAATTTCTTACAAAAAAGGGAAATATTTTCTTTTGGAAGTAATTTTCAAATCACCTAATTTTTAATGTTTATTTTAGATTTAATATTTGATTTTAATATTCTATTAGAAATAGTTCATATCATAAATATTAGATGCATTATTGTTTTATTATTCCATTAATACAATGAAGTAGTAAGAGAAATTGGAAAATAATTTATTTAGTGTCATTAAATAAAATTTACAATAATAAATATGAAAAAAATAAATTGTCAAGAAAAACTACCTGTAAAATATTTATTTACATACGTATGATTTTAAGTTTTTGCCCTAAACTTGAGACGCCAGGACATACATAGCTTACTTTTCAATTTTTGCTCCGAATATCATATGACAAGTACTTAGCTAGAAATAATCTCACATCGCCCCGCTAGAAGTTCTACTTAAAAAATAAGACAGAATAATTTGAATTGAAATTGGAAACTTAAACTTACCAGACTGAATTTAATAACCCGACAGATTCAATGTATAATTTTAGATTCTGGTAAATCTTCTATTAAAAGTTGTAGGCTGAATTACAGTTTTGAAATTAAAATACGTCAAATATCATTTATATCATTGAAAATGGAGCCAAAATAAATACAACTAGGTCACTGAGATGTAATTTGTCTCATAAATTATAACTAAACCGAGATAAATACAGGTATGACTAATTTTTTTTCTTTCATAATTCAATATTGAACATAGTTCCTCGGCCACAAGATAATTGAATTGTTGCATAAATGTTATTTCTCCTTAAAACAATTTTAAACTCACTGTGTTGGCATTTGTAATTTTCTTGATATAGTAACAGTGCAAGCTTGTTTATATTTAGTTCTAATAAATCATTAACAAAAAGAGATGTTTCTAAAAATATCTTCTAGATCCAGTTAATTTGTAGCGTATTCAAGTATCAAATAAAGTAATAATGATGAAAGTGGGTCTCGCTGTCGGTGACAATATGACTATATATATGATGATAATGTTAATATCTAAATGCATAATGAATTCTACATAACAACAGCAACTTTAGATCCTATCGGGGTGAAGGTAATTCTATTAGTATTTCAAATGAACCAAGAAATTTATTAATTTTGCTCTACTTTTTCTATAGTTTGTTTTTAAGTGTATAAAACAATATAGCAAAAATAACAATGTTAGGACATAGAAAATTCAGAGGTGTTGCTATTAACATGAATAAAGTCAATAGCAGATCGTTTGTTCTCAGAACCGCAACCTCACTATATGCTTTAAAAATATTATTCCATTTTATGATCATATTAATTGAAAATAAAGGACGTCAAATAACTTTATTGTCTGTAATCTCTAATACGCATTCTTTGTTTATGTAATTTCAACATGGGATACATAACATTCTATTATTATGTTATTACAAGAAGAAAATGCATTTAAATCCGAATTGTTTAATGACTAATTATGCATTTCTAATTAGCAAACCCTTAATTGCTAACATTGACTATAAATACATATTTATATTAATTGTAATATTTTGTACAAATTGTGTTGTTTGGGCGCAGAAAACTAATACCTAGTTTTTCATTTTTGTCTATTCTGACTTACTGAGTTTGACTCTTATAATTCTTGTATAATCCTAATTTTAAAGCAATAATCATTTCTTCTTTTTTAAAATATCGATATAAATATTTTTAAGCGTTGGCCATTCATATATATATATATATATATATATATATATATATATATATATATATATATATATATATATATGTTCATTTGATTTGTCACTGCCGCAAATTACAAGTTTCTATATCAGTTTCTGGAAGCACGAGCATTACCAGAATTAGCGTGGAGCATTAGCGTCGAGCTTTTAACTAATTTTTTGTAGCATTCATTGTAGCTCCCATTCATTGTATATGGACTAACCATCTTAACTGTCGATTTTTGATATCCACTATTATTGAAGGGTTATCACGGAAGATATAAAATTCAGTGTTATTTCTTATTTTGCAAAACACATGTTCACTACTTTAATTAGCGCAATAAATCTTTATTAGCATTTTCTGCTCCAATGTGCTGAATAAATTTTAATCTTTTTCGGCAATTTTTTGCGTCCCTTTTGATTGGAAAAGCAACGCAAGTTTTAAAGTAAAAGCGGTTGCTTGTTTCTGACCCAACATTTATTTTATGTTATGTTTTTTTGAATTGAACACCAATTTTCAAATGAAAAGTTAATGCAAAAAATATTAAGTACCAACAAGGTTTATTTAAGAGTTATAACATTTTTGTTTATATTTATAGAAAAATAAATATTTTGTCCATGTTTAACTAATTTGCTTCCCATAATTTCTGCTAATAAATTCTTATTACGGGAAGCTAAAAACGATAAATTAATAGTTTTTCCATGACAACACTTTCCCCAATATTAAATCTTACATGACAGTAATTTCAGGACGGTCATGGATCCACGTTTTTTCTATATGGACTTAAGGCGTCTATTGAGCTGCTCCGTCCTAATTTAATGATTTTATTCTTTTCTTTAATTGAAACAGATATATGCAGAAAATTCTGTTAATTTTTAAATTTATACTAATATAAAAAAGAAGGAAAGTTTGTTAGCTCGAGGTAATTGCTAAAACTACCCAATCGATTTTAAAATTTTTCCCTTTCGGGTAGTCGATGCCCTGAATTCTAACTCAGGCACTAACATAGGAATTTATAGAGTTTTATATAATACTATTACATATCTATCACCTACGGCTTTTATGACGACAGTCATCGTTTTCGGTGTTTTTCGGTTTCGTTATGCAGTGTCAAGCGTTAATGGTCCTGTGATCGGGTGGCGCAGGAGATGCAAATGCCTCCGTCGAGCCGTCATCGGCCGAGCGTCGTCCGCCGAGCACCTCGGTCGTCATCTTTGTGCGAGGGCTAAATAGTGCATTATACAGCTGTCGAGCTGTCAAGTATTTTTATCGATAAAAGGTTGAATGAACGTTGGCAAAATTAGCTTCATCGTGTTTGTACACAAATGTGTAATTTTATTTCACTGATCTATTATTAAAAAAAAATTAACAATCGATCGAATCATCATAAAATATCAAAATTGTTTTGAAAAATATGTTCTCCGTTGTGTGAAAAAAAATGTGAAGGTTTTTTGGTAATCTTTAAATTTCTATTAGACGAAAACAATGTCATAAGTTTTCCCAGTAACTATTCAAGCTCGGAGAATAGAACTATCTTCTTCAAAATTAAATGTTGAAATCTAAGTTGATTTTAGATCGGGCCACTTAATCATTGAATTAGAAAATCTGAGGTTGTATGCCCTGATTTCAGTATTTTGATAAAAATGCAGCAAAGGTCATAGTGTCTCTAAGAAATAATACTGAAATAAATACAATGAGTATGACGAAATTGAATCTTGCGAGTAAAATAACAAGGGTACGGATCATTAATCCCAACAATTTTTGCGTAAAAAATTTGCGAAGTATTATCATAGAAACAACAAACCAAACTGGACTCAAAACCAGGCAAATAAAACATATTCCACGTATCCATAACATTTCTAATGTCTTTTTCAGCATATTATATTCCCACAAAATATTACAATTATAACTTTACTATATAGAGAGCTCTCGTTTAAATAAAAGTCGTGTAATGAAAAAAATGCCGTTAATTTTAATTTTCACTTTAAACATTCATTTTAAAGATGAAACAGTGCTTTTGTGTCGTTTCACAAACGATTAACTTCTAATCTATCGGGTGAGTTTTCTTTTCCAATTATTAAAATGAAATTTATTTAGATAATTTTTTCAATTATTTTCCTTTAATTATTTAATAATGATATCGTCTTCTTCTATTTTCAATTTATAATAATCATTCTACACGTCCACTATTGGAATGAGCACTTTTTTCATACGTCAGAAAATATTTTTTCTTTAAACCTTATGACATGCTCTACATTAAAAAATGTACATTCATATACTAAAATTGTCTTATGTAATATTGGAAATAACTGAAGAGAGAAATTTATAAACGTCTTAGCTGTTTGCGGAATGTTCATTTATAATTAAGAAATAGCATTCTTTTTAAAGAAATGCCTTCTTAAAGAATACATTTTTTACCTTTGATTGCTTAGCTAAGACTACACTTCATGATATATTCGATTGTTTAATATATAATTTGACTGTATTACCGACTAACTTTATTTTAATTCAATACAACCTGGTAACACTTTTGTAATCAGCACTGTATTTCTTCATTTGGTTAAACATTCTTCTTCACCCATAGTTAATAAAATGTTTTAATTATTTCACTTTCAGACAATGGAAAATATCAATAATTTACTTTTATTTTAAACCAAACATCTCCAAATAACCTTCAATTTGGCAAACATGCCGGCTATAGTTGAAAATTAATTACACTAATTTAGTTCAATTATATCTAAATACTATTTGTGAATAGAATACTCGGCGATAATTAAACGTCACAGTATTATTATTGAGGTAGGCTCAAAGAAACCCTTTTATGGGACAAAATTTCAGCTGAACATTTTTTTAAATTTCCTCGTTAATTACGCAGTAGTTAATCGTAACCAGAAAACTTTTTTCTTCCTCTTTTACTCTGCTTCGTCCAATTATCAAACCTTGCGATCTTTACAAACATTAATCACTTCTTTTTTCCCATCCCTCCGTGTCAGCGAATTTCTTGCCGGAAGTTGTTATAATGGCGACTACGAAACTCACCATGCCATCGTTCATTGGTACTAATTTATAACAATTGCGTTTATTAGATTGGTTTTACTTCGTAGGACAACAATTAATTTCTTCTCATAATTAACATTTTCAACTTAATTTTATTATTATGTATATTTCTATTTCAATATATTTCCAGATTATCGTGTCAAAGTTGTCCAAAATTTAAATGTTTAACTCTCGATAATGATAATTAGATTTAAGCAATTATTTCAATAGAGCAACGTTTCAATTTGATTTAAAATTAATTTTTGTTCATTTGCGTTAAATTTTGATTATTATGTATTTTAATTTAATTTGCCTTACACTAAATTCGATTTGACTTGGGTGCATTTTGAGCTAGTTCATTTAGGATTTGTCGTGATTCCATTTATATTCATTTTGAGATTAACTCCAATTATGTTTTGTTTAGCCTGTGCTACTTTTAGTATAGCAAATTACAATATCATACCATGTATCATATTGGTTAGCCTTATTTAAATATTATTATATTTGTGCGTTTCGTCTTTTTTGTTTAGTCTGTACTAACTAAAATTTCTTGCATTAGGCTTAAATTACAGTTAAACAAAGATCAACTGATTCAAAAGTTGTTTGGGCCAATATTGTTCAATTATTTTCGGAGCCAAACTTTTAACTTGCTATCAAGTTTGTTTATTAAGTTTTCAGTGATTTTTATGTGGCTATTTTTGTTGTTATCTATTGTTTTAGTTGGCAAATATAAAGTTTTCGCAATATTTAGTTTTATGAGAAAAGAAATATCATTAAATATTAATAAAAAAGAAGAAAAATTGTGGTGTATAAACTTTTGTTTTATTAAAGAATTTTAAATCTTCCTAAAGTAAGAATTATGAAGTTTTAATTAAGCTCTGAAAGTGAAAAATATCACAATTAATATTGGAAAAGCAGATATACCTCAATATAAGACTAGATGATTAGATTTTCTTATCCTATTTCCGAAATATTTTAAAATTTACGCTCAATATAATACATTTGATAATCAAACACATTTTTGGAAAATACTTTATATCACAATGTCCATAAATTATTTTACGATACTCATTGACTAGAAGACGAAACAGGATCCACACGCGGCTAAAAGATTAATTTATAATACTAATTTAATGAACGCTTATGTAATAAATTAATAAATTTCCAGAAAATTAGTAGTATAGGGACTTTTTATCAATAGCAAAGAACATGATACGCAGTATTACAACTGAAAGCTATTAAAAATTTCATATTATGCTTTGTGACATGAAAAGTTTTTAGTAATGTTTTATGACATGAAAAGAATTTTACAGCCCAAATATTTAATAAAAATTTAAAAAAACGGTTAAGGGGATATTAAATGTGCATTAAGCTATGTTTCTATATCGGATGGCAATTATGGTTATTATAAAATACCGACGGCAATGTTCAGATCTAACCGTTGAACGTATAATTTAAAAGAAAACATTTTCTTTTTTATATCTTTATCCCTTTATCTTGTTAGCTAAGATATTGATTAGACAAGCATTATTTAATCAAAGTTGCCGTAAACCAAACTTAAACGTCGGAGTTTAACTTTGAATGATTTTTTTTATCCCTATCATAGAGAATATACCTTAACCTACCAATTTTCCTTGAAAGTACTTTTTTTAAATCTATCATTTCAATTCCTTAGATCTTCGGTAGTAAATACCGCAAAAATTTCAAAAGTTTCAATATGCCAAAAATGCTACTAAATAAAAAGTAATAAATGACTTTATACATTTCATTTTTAAAGACGATGGCCCAGCAATTGTGCGTGCAAAATAATAATATTACCAAATATTAGCCCAAACTTTTTTCTTAGTTTTATACTCACAATCATCTTTTAATTAATTAAAATATATACCGTGTTTCATTTCACAATCACCTTTTTATAATATATAGGTTGTATTCTCAATCATATTTAGATTAATTAAAATGTCTAAAATTGTTGTTTCAATGTTTAACCTAAACTTAAGGATTTTAATCTTTGCCGAGTCTGTGGTACACTCACTTGTCTGTGGTTGTTATTTTTATCCGGTTGTGTACTCAAATAAAACTAATTAAACAAATTTATGAAATTATTAATTCATCGTACGGGCAAAGTTTGAGAGTGAATTATTAAGAAACAAGGAATTTATAAGCCTGTGTTGCACAAAAGCATGGAGGTACAAGAAAACTTTTATTTATTGCATTGGGGAATCCTTGTATTTAATATATTCTTAGTCACAATAAAGTAATCACACGTTGACATAACACTTGGGTATAATTTTCATCAACACAATTATACAAGCTGACAAGGAATAGTTTTGGGACGGAAGTATAGGAAAATATTTATCTTAGCAAACTCAAACTCATTTATCATTAAGAAGAAAGGAATGGGAAAATTAAAATGTGAGATATGAACATGAACATAATATTTCTCTGTGCAATACTTTGAAGATGAAAATAAGTATTGTTAGACGGGCGAGCAACATGTTGGTTAAAAATATCTTAGTGATGTTAAACTTTTGTTAAATACAGAAAAAATCAACTCTGTCTGAATGCCTTTGCATAGCTATGCAGGAAAGGGTAGTCAAACAAGTATGTTTATATGTATTTTCAGAATGGCCCAGTTTGAGTACGAATATTTGTTAGTGGAAACTCACTAATACACGCATAGTAACGCCGCTTAGTGGTATACAATAACTGTGAAGTCCATGTAACCTATCTTGAACCCTTACATTATATTTTAACTGAACAAAAAATATGCGTTTAAGAGTGTTTATGGAATAAATGTCGGAATATAAATAGATTAGCAGGTTATGTGCATAGAGTAACTTTTTAAAAAAATATAACTTGATTTTTTAAAGAATTAAACATTTCCACTAGTTTTCTCTTTCTTCTTACAAAACTTATTGGGTATTATCATTATCAAGAACTTATTTACAGGATTAAAAAAAATACAATATGAATATTTCTTATATGGTAAAGATAAATGAGGAATAAATTAATAATAAACACCCGTAGAGAATCTCCGCGTGGGCATTTGTGATTTAAGTAAATAATTACATTTTAGTAAATTAGTAGTTTATTAACTTAATTACAAAAACTTTATTAAATAGAAAATGATAGTAAATACTTATAGATAACTAAATCGTAGCGCACAAGTCCACAGGGGAGTAGCGATGGGCCGTGCGTGCGATGAGGTGAAAAGATAGTAACCCAAATGGGCACACACCTGAGGGTATATGCCGTTGTAAGTGGACGCCTCTAAGTGATTGTTTAATTTTATATTTCTGAGTGCAAATCCTAATCTTATAAAAAAAAACCTAAAAACTTTGTTTTATTAGTAATAGGATTTACTTTTTTGATTTTATGTATAAAAAGTAATATTGTTTAGCTTGGTGAGAAAATTCATTTATTTTTTTAGGAATCATTAGTGAAGAAGTCATACTAAACATATTATTTTTTTGCTCATTGTTACTGATACGATTTCAACGAAGTTAAATGAAAACAATCACTTTGGAATAATAAGTAACATGATATCCAATAAAAAATCTATTAAGAATTAGTAGATGTTATTAAGTAAAGTGAAAGGAATAAATTATGAAACAACATGTACATAATTCAGAATACAATACAATTAAAAAGAAAATATTTGTAAAGTCGAGAGTAGGACTCACACAACAAAGGTTTAGAATATTTAAAAATTTAAAGCTACATAATATTTCCAATAAAATATTTGTGTTATATCGCGCGGTTGATTTCACAGGTTTAAAAATATTATGAATAAGTCGAAGACTGAAATTTAAAATCATCGCTGTAATTTCCAATAAATTTCCGATAATCTTTTTCATAATAAAAATTTTAAAAATTTAAATAGGTGATATAGAAATATAATTTTGTGGATATTTTTAGCAATATCCTTAGAAATATGTCATATAAATGTCTAGAACAAAGGATTTTAGAAACGTTTTAAATTACTCTTTCAATTAACGATTCACAAGTTTTATGAAATAAAAACATAAAATGAATTTGCCCATTTTGAAATTTTCATTACATTTTTAAGCGTTAACTATTAATATATATGAAGAATTTCACTACGCACAACTTCAAGAGTCCACGTCTAAGGATTTCTGAAAAAAAACTGTCAAAGCAGTCTATTTCGATAGGTTTTAATATTTCAACAATATACAAATATTTAATTGATTTCATATATTAGAGATATATAGCAGTCTCCTTAAATTGTTTTCTTTACTGAGCTAACAATCGTTTATAATATTTTCCTATTACATGTTAACTGTTATCTTTCATCATATTAATATTTGGGACAAAATTTAATGTTATACTAAATTATGAGCCTAATAAGATGTTTATAGAATGTCAGTTTTGTATCGAAGATGAAAACTTTTGATTGAAGTGAATTTTTAAGTTATATTGGGTTTGCCATATTCAATTTGATATTGATTTCATATTTTATTTTATTCGTTTTGGAAATGACTTTTCCCGCCATTCCATACGGGTTGTCCCAGAGCCCCTCGTGGAACCCGCAACATCCTACCTCATACAAAACAAGGTATCGGTAAAGTTTATTGACTTTAACAGCTACCCTACACACGATTTAATTTTTCACTTTCACCTCTTATGATACAGCAAAATTTTTAATCTCGTATATTAAATAGTAATTTCTCTTTTTACGACATTTAGCTTGTTCAATTTCTTATAAAAGGATAGTTATAACTATTTCATTGAGCAACAAAATAACATTCTTTGTTTTTTACAATGTACTGAAAATCTAAAATACATGCGGTGAATTTATAAATGCTAAAAGAAATTCACATTTCAACTACAACACAATAAGGTGAAAAAATATATTGGTTATGAACTATTGATAGTGCGTTTTAATTGGTAAAAACCAAATATTATTTAAATGTATTACGAATAACAAAATTTGTAAATCTTAGCAAGAAAACTGATTATATATTGAAGTTATATTAAATAGGTTAAGTTCAAACTTGAACCTTTTTCTGAATATGGCTTTCCATTCCGGAAACAGTTCTGTAATTGTAATAAAAGTTAAAATATTGTTTTAAATAATTAAAATAAATTAAAACAGTAAATGACAAATGCATTTGAAGACAATTACTTTTATGCTTATAATTTCCAAACAAGAATCACCACCAATGACAATCACGGGCATAAACTCATCGATGAAGTGAAATTTCTTTAAAGGTTGATATTGGCAAATAATTTATATTGTTAGATATCTAGAAATACATATTTTTCTTTTTATCTTACTTTCAATTTCATTTTTAGTAATTTATAATAATTTATTAATAAATTATCAAACGAACTTATTTAATAAATAATATCATATTCACTTCTTATTTTTACAGTGTATCATACACAAAACTAAATACCCGAAAATTAATGGCGATCTGCTGATTAATGTAAAAATTAACGTTTTAATAATTGTTTAACAGTCTTAACCGCATGGGCTGGTTCCAGCACTAATTGAAAGCGTTCGGCATTTATTTTCGCAAGCAATAGAATGATTCAGACATCGCTAAAGATCCTTCGTTTCACAAATTTCATTTCCATAATACAATGGACTCTAATTACACTTTGCCACTAAATATATACTCTTTATTTAATTTTATTTCGGGTTGTAGTATTTTATAGCAAAAATATTTCAATATTTTATGTTTAACTGGATTTTATAATATTTTTCATCACTGCTCTGATATTCTGATTTGAAAATTTTATTTATTATTTTTAAAGCAAATATGCCAACTTCGAATTCAAAATTGTTTAATAATTTTTTACTACTTCTGACATGTCACTTAATTATGTATCACTAAACACTGTATTATTTGTGGTTTGAAATTGTTGACCAGGGAACAAAAGTTAAAGGGCCCAATTAGTGAAAGGAGCAAATAAACAAATATTGGAAAAGGTTTTAAAATAAAGAAAATAGGTTTTAAATAATTTTCTAACATTCATTATATGAAAATCTAAAGAAGATAAGACGCATTTTATATATTTCTGACAATAGATTAACATAGGCTAACCATTGCCCGTCAATAAAAAATGGTAATTCGCAAGATACAAGTCTACGATAATTGTTGCGTGTCAATAAAAATATTGCAATCCAGAGAGCGAGAGTATGAATTTCAATGACCCTTACAAATATATTTTATTTGAAATTAATAATTATTCTACGAATAGAACACTATTTCTACTATCGTTTCAAATAATTCTTTAAACTTTTATTTCATAGTTCTTGATAGAATTAATCGGAAGTGTTCATATAGTTTTTTCTCGAGTACTAAAAGCTTGAAGTAAAAAAACATGTCCTTATTCATGGTTTATAACTATATTCTACAAAATTATGATAAATATAAAAGAAGACATAATTGATCTAACACATAAGCAACTTTTATTGGCCATGCGCACAGTGTCTTATATTTTCATTAATCATTTCTCTGTCTTACCTCCTCTTTTTTAAAATAGTCCCATTCAGTTGATTAGCTCAACGTGTATGCTTTTAATTTATACTCAAGTTAATTTCTGTTTATAGGTTGTATGATTTCTGGAAGCTGTAGCGTCTATTAAGATATATTGTTATTAATAATACATCATTGAATTCATCAATTCATAACTTTAATTCGTGGTTTATTTCGGTGTTTTTATGTATGACCTTATCACAGATTCTTTTCCTGTCGAACCACTTTGTAAAATACTTTACTAGCATAAAAACTCATTGCCAAAGAATACATGAAGTTCAGATATTTCCGTGAAAAAACCATTACAACTATGTATTATTTTTTCGACTCTACTGTTCCAGTTAATATTGGAATATTCGATTATCACATTAAAGTAATCGTGGGTTTTTATTGGAGCGTTATACAATTTTCTCGTAAAACTTCTTTATTCTCTAAAACTTGTGGGGTAAGGTAAAAGCGTATATATAATTCATCTGAAGCTAGTACATTTTTAATGTTAATGTAGTAAATTTTATAACAATGTAAGAAATACTTAATAACAGTGACATCATGTTCTTATTAAATAAGGAACTCAATTTATGTTAGGGTTTATCTTCATGACCTACATAAAAGTGATGTTTTTTTTCAGGAAAAGATGTTATAATTTTTTCTTCACTCTCTTACTCGTTTACAAAAAGTAACTTTTTAAAGCATTTTATTCGACAAACACTTCTAGCCAATTAAAATATCGTTGTTCAGACGTTTCCTTGAAAATTTAATTACAGTTACCCATATTTTTTGTTCGACTCTAAGTCTCCGCTTGATTTTGGAATGTAGAAATATCAAAATTAGGTTTAGAAATTAGGTAGGATTTATAATACCTAAAGTAATAATTTTCAATGAAAAGTTATATCATTTTCACGGAAAATTTGTCTACTGCATAATATTTGCAGTTATAAATATTGGTAGAAAAGTTGGTCTTTTTAGCGTATCGATAGACACGAAGCATTGTACGAACAAAGTTTCATGTCACTTTTTGTAAGTCAGTAAAGTTCGACTTAATATAAGGGAATGGTATAACAGCCATACCTTTTTTACTCATTGTTAATATTACTGATAGCAAATGGTGACGGAAATGGTTTTTGTGTAATTTCAATTGGATTACCCCTATTGGATGCTACCAGACGTTCCTCTACAGTTGAGGTATACGTGTACAAAATTTATATAAAAAAGCTGATATACTTTCAAGGTAGTAACTAAAGTATATTCATATGTTAAATATGATTCAATAAAAGGCAATATGTTAAATTAGATGTTTATTCGAGATAATTTTACTTGGACTAGCAAACATTCTACTTGATACTAACAATTTCTAAATTATTCTCTTGAATAAAGTTAATTTATATAAAATTATAAATGTTCCCAGGAAAGTCAGTTTTTTTGGCACAGAGATTAAAATGAAACATTCTCCGAAAAATATTTCGTAACTTTTTGCGTGTACATATTTTTTTCTAATGAAACCGTGCTTGTAACTTTTAGTGACATGTCATCTTTTCAGTAATTTCTATTATATTGAAAATAAAATATACAACTGTAACTACCTAAATTCTTGCAAATAGCTTGTTTTTTAATCTACCACGGTAATTTTGATAATACCATAGAAAATATGACAAAAACATTAATTTTAGCTTTGGGACAACGATGTAAGGTGGCATTAATGAAATGTATAAAGTAAATTAGATTAAAGCAAAATCCCTTGTATTTGTTCTGCTATATGAAATTATTGGGACAAGTTTGATTTTTTATGAACATATATACTACATAAGACGAACTAAGCATATATACCATATTGCACACATTAGCGATGGTTCTTTTAGTCATTGCTAATTTTTACGAAATACGTTAAAATTAAAATTTGCTAATATGTGTAAGTTATATAAAATTAAATATATTACAATGGGTCAAAAATACTTATGAAATCAGAAAAATATAATAAAAAAAAATTTCCATAAATAGGTGAGTCGTAAATTTGATCAGCTTAAGTTTGCATTACAAATAAATACGTAAATTTGCTTCGATTTATAACTACATTTTATTGTGTCGCGTAAGTCATTTTAATAAATTATGCCACATTAAACTCTAAAGGAAATATAATTTAGACGCCCATAACTCTCCTTAAATGATGTAATAAAAGTAATATTGTTCGAAAGTTTGAAAACTAACCAAGCTAGTTGCCAGAAATTGATTATCAACTTTACGACGGTAGGAAACCTTGAACTTTTTATACACAATAAAGCATTAATATTAGACATTACTTCAAGGTTTTCTTGATAATCCTCATTGCATATACCATAAGATTGATATAATATATATTAAATAGAAATTATTAATTAAGTTTCATTAATTATTAATTACTTTAAATTTAAGTTTTATTTATTAAAACTAAAATTTTAAGAAACGTAATTTTTCAAGATAAAAATCGTAAAAAAATTAAAATCAATTATATATATATATATATATATATATATATATATATATATATATGTATATATATATATATATATATATATATATATATATAATTCATATTTATTCTTTTTGAATAAGGAATAAAATAAACGAGAGCATTTTTTACAGCCAAGTAAATATCAGTACAGACCGGCTCGACGAGCAGCCAGGAATCGAACCTGAATCACCGCATTGCGCCGCACAGTCAAAGACCGTACGGCCTTTAAATCAACACCCAATACATCACGGCGACGACATTATTCTTAAGACTTATTTCAACTTGGCTCGTCAGACTTTTATCTTTCTTTTGCAAGATCTATAATTTACTGACACATTGTATTACGATACTAATTATACACTACTATGATTTTTTATGGTATATTATTTTTACATTTTTTTCCACTTTTCCAATTTTGGCATCACGCGCTGTTTTTTCCTTTTATTGCGATATCATACATTTTTTTATAGGTCAGTTTTCATAGTAGTTATAATATTAAACAAACATTCTTCTTCTAGGTCGAAATCATAAGTAAAATAGATACATCTTTCGTTACTACTTAATTTTTCAAATTTAATTTAATTTTAGTTACCCGGCTGTCGATTTCTAGAGTTCCGTAGCCAAATGGCAAAAATGGAAACCTTGAAGTATATTAAACTCAATCTTATGTCTAAATAACAAACTCTCAAAAATATTTAAAAGGATATTTTATAATAGCCCTCTACTTGAACATATTAATTCTTTTATTATCTTATAAATATGTTAAATCTTAGAGAATTTTCTTTAATGCTCCTTTCCATATTTGTGAAATTTTTGCAAATTTCATCGAGTGGGATAAAATTAGATTCGTATTTTAATATTATATTAAATTTCAGTTCTCAATTTTTCATTTTGAAGCGTCGCTTGCGAAATATTAAACTAATTACGTAATTTTGAATAATTTTAAATGTGGCTACTGAAAAGTCTGAATACAATGAATTTTAAAAATGTGCAAAAATTATAGGTACCATTAATTTTTTATATATTCCAGTTATTTTGAAATGACGGATACTTGTACTTGATTGGAAAAACAAACATTTCAGTTAACACTAATCCAAGATTTTATAAGATTTAGGCAACTATTTTGAGTGTGTCCTAACATACATCTATTTTAGTTTTTCTTTTTTAATTTTCTGATATCTCGCGATAAGTATTAAAAAGGTGTATCTCCTTTCAGTATTTTAAACCACGAGCCTATAATATAGCAGCTATAAACTGGTGCAATGCGACTTAAAGTTACATGACAAAATATATTTAATTGTAGCTGACAATCGTTCCCACGTACTTTCAGTTCCAAAATTAAAGATCCGCCCGTTGAATTAAATTATCAGCACTTATAGATACATTGACCATTTAATTTTGGAAAAGGATAGAGACTATAAGGCAAGATGATAGTAAAGTAATATCTATGAAGAATTACGTAACTTTATGTATAGGTATCAGTAATCAGCGTAAAAATAAAAAAGGACGATCAAATAAGCCCGATTTAAGGATTCCGTAGCATTAAATCAATATGATGTAATGCTACGGAATAAGAAAGTTTAGTAAATTGGTATTATGGAAATAGAGGAAAATAACGAAAATCAAACAACCTAAATTTTGGTGTTTGTGTAATAATTTTACATAGAATTCCAAATAAAAAATTTAAAAAAATGATTCTCCTTAATTTGGTTCATGAAATTTTTATTTGTCCTAAATTTTAAGGTTAAAGTACCCTTAGCACTTTTCTAGCTGTAATTTTTTCTTGCACTATATTGGAAGCTTGTATTTCGCAGGAAAATTGGGTTATAAAACTTAGTATTTTACTTGAGTTGTACAAACACAACTTGATATCACTAGCCTTTCCCAAGAAAAAGAATCTCAATAAACAGACAAATTGATGAACGAAAAAAAAATTTTATGAAGTTCCACTTTTTTGTTTATTATAGAATATGGAATTAAAACAAACATTTTAGTGAACTACAAAAAACAATATCTTAGACAAAATTGAAGGAAAGTAAAAATTTCCAAATATTTTTGTTCCTATCACCGTTTAACATGTTGACTTTTATATATGTTCACCTCGCTTGCACATGTTTAGCGTGAAGTTGGTTGAACTAAATTTTAGTTAGCTATTATTTAAATTATATACCATTGCAAATGCAAAACGGTTACATGGTAGGTAAAAAGCTTAGTAAATAATTTGAATAGATATTAGCCGTTTTACCTGAGGATTGAAAAATCAGACCTTAATATTTCAAACATCCTATACCATTATTTCGAGTATAAAATATAAAAGAAATATCCCAAGAAAATACACACGACCAAATCATTTTTTGTCTGTTTAAGCCACTGGATGAAAAATTATACGCTTATTGGAAAAGATGTGTTAGCACATTTTCTTTGACACATGATGTGAATACAAATGTTATTTGTAGGAAACATCTGTATTTCTAGAAATAACAAGCTGTTTTACATACTTTTATAAAAGTCTCTCTTTGGTCCTTAGTATTTCCTTTTCGTTCTCATCAAAAGAAAATACTAAGCGCCAAAGAGAGACTTTTACAAATGTACATAAACCGGCATATTATTTGTAGAAATACAGATGTACATAAACAAAATATTACGCATCAAATTGTTCTGGGCGATATATATATTCATTACGAGTTTCGCTCTTATGAATAATTGCGTAATTACCTCACAATAACCTTACGTCTCACTTTAAGTCATTTTTAATTAAAGACTTAGGGTGTATTTAAAAATTGGGCTTCTTGCACACACTTAGCTTCCCTTTAAATCATTTATTTATATTAATTAAGAACAGAATTATTCTATTTATACTTGTCACAGTCAATAATACTTCGTGAGAGTTCAAAAGAATTGTAACCGCAAAATATTTACCAGACCCTAAATTTTATGGCCTGTCTATCGCCTTAGTGTGCCGTTGCGCTAATTCCTGTTTTTTTTATTTATGGCTTTGGATAAGAACGTAATTATTGTCATCAAGAAATTATATTAACAATACCAAAATTTTATTAGATATTTCTCCCGCATTCATTCAAATTTTATCATCATTTATTACATAACCTCGATGAGCTTGGCCTAATGAAAAAGCTAGAGTAATGAGGGCATATCAATTTTACAAAATATCAAATTAAAAGAATTAAGTATTTACTAGTTTCCTCAAAGTAGTAAATATTTATTGAATATATTTGTCGTTAATTTTGTAGAATGCCAATTAAATGAAACAATACTTGATGCAGTTTTATTTCTACTTACTTTAACTTCTTTACCACGACCTAGTTTTCGTTGTATTAAAACATCTTCATTTGAGCTATTGGCAAAGATCTGCAAAAGACTGGCAAAGAACTTTTCTAATAATCCATTTGAAGATGTTGTAATACAACGAAACATAGGTCGTGGTAAAGAACTTAAAGAAAGTAGATATAATACTACATCACGTAGATTCATTTAATTGTGAAGTAAATATTTAATAAGACACTGTAATCTAACAATTCATACTTACTAAATATGAAATTCCTCTTTATATGACGGACCTTGGCGAATAAAAGTGATCGATCAATTGAAATTAACAGTGCCTTTTCGATCGATGTAAGAGTGTGCTTTATACAATCATTCAAATTGTGATTTCAAATTTGTGACTTTATAAAGCGAATCAGAACATATTCATTCCGATTACTAATGCTGCTTTAAGAGACGACGCCAAATATCACTCAAGCCAACTGGTACTTCCGTCAGGTGGTCCACTTTCTCCAACACAGACTCCACTAATACATAAATATCTTGATAGTTATCCTCAAGTTAGCTCACGCTATCGAATCGACTTTATGGTTTCACAAATACAACCAGGTGTATAGAAGATAGCATCCGAATTACGAAGGAGGAGACCTGACACTTAACTAGTTACGGAATTAAGGAGTTACTCGTGTAAAGCCGATCTGTATAACCTGTAAGAACTAATAGGGTTATATTGCAAGACAAAATGTTGTTCCTAATTTATCAAAACAGAAAGGTTTATCCATATACGTTCGATTATTTTCAGTTTCATCTTATTACTTTTTAATGATTTCTTTTAGGTAAATTTATAGGTCATGGTATTATTTTTTGTCATTATTTTGAGTAAATTTAGCACATTTTAGACTCAAAAAGATAAAGAAACCTTACTTAAGTCTTGTTTAACAATACAATAGGTTTTAAGTAATACTTTTATTTTTATTTATTTATTTATTCATTTACTCTAATTTATCCTATTAATACATATGATGGACTTATTGCTACGAGTGCAATTTCTCACAGCCAACAAAATGTTTGCCAAAAATCGACTATTTGTTTTTCATTTTTACTTACATGTTCCAAAAATTTTAAATTGGATATCTAAAAGCACTATTTTAAAATGATTTACATAATGTTTTGTAGCTAATAATGAGGTTAATGATTTTTTAAAAACGCAATTTGTTTAAGTTTTTAGTAATTTTAATTATTATAGTAGTAATTTTAATTATTATATAATATATCATTTTAATTATATATGTTTCCACTATTGCACCTGTGGTTCAATTAATGAACCGTGGCCGTTCAAAGAAGGCCAACGATTCAATGAAAGATTGGCGATTAAAATATTACCGATTTTTTTTTAAATTCATTGTCATTTTATTTTGTTAAAATCTTGTGTCCAAAGTGTCACTGGTTGAATATCAATAAAAATATTTAAAATATTGTAATGTCTTGCTTTTTGTAATTGGTTAGTTTTTAAATTTTATTCTTAGAAAAAAATGACGCAATATTGACACATTTATCCTAATCAGGAAGGACTTTTGGTCTTGGCAATTGAAAACATTGTGTTTAATATGTAAGGGTTACATAGCGTATTAAATAAGATACACGCGAAATCTACCGTAAAACCTATGGAATCCTTTTAATAAATATATCTTTCACAATAAAATGAAAAAAAAATTATTGAATAAACTATGATTCCTTAGTTTGTGTACAAGACGAAACCGGTCATTATAGTGTAAAGCAACTATCTTTGAAATATATCAAATTATTAAAGTAATTTAAAAGTATATCATTTATTTGTCACTCGCTTGACTTTTTATTGATTATAAAGGTCTGCTCGGAAATTAGTGATAATCTCTAATATTATTGATCTCTAATCTAATATTATTATATATCATATAATCCTAAAGATCTTTTAGTTCTTTACTATATCTAACATCAGTTTTAACAATTTTTGAACAATTTCTTGAAACTAAATGTAGATTTCAAACAAAATATGATTAAAAACGACATATACGTGACTGGAAATTAAAATGTTCAAAATTGAATCAACGTTACGAGAATTTAGGTATATTAAGGTATTAATTTAGTTTTTCATAATTTTATAAAGATAAAATAAATATTTTAGATTTTTTTACGATAAATATTATTAAATTTGTATTAATCTGTGGCTATATCTCAGATTTACTACTCACTTTGAATGAAAACCCAAGTCAAATCAACATCTTTATATTAAAATTTGTCTTCGTTTACCAAATGGTCGAGCCACGTTTAGTTACTTTCTATTAGTAAAATATACAACAAATAATCTTATAAAAACCATTCAGTATGAAGTCTAGAACATTGGAAGTGTTTCCAGTGTGCTTATCCATAACACTATTATAGTCAGTTGGTCAATCAGATTCCATTTAACTATAGCGACGATTTGCCTTAAATTAATAAAAATCAAGTCCAATTCTTAGTTAAACGTTGCATAGTATTTAAAAAATTCTAGAAGTACGTAAATCTGAAGCTCAAATTTTCGTCCAACAATAAAACCGACTAAATTCGTGTCTGAAAACATACAGACCAGGGTTTCGTATCATCTCTCAGAACCATTGATACAAATTATGGAAAATAATTTGAAACAAACCTTTTCATAAAATGTTACTTTACTCAGGATTCGTTAACATTTTTCGAACCCATTGTTAAAAAAATTAGAGGAGAGGGGAATACATTTCATTTTATTTTGAAGCTTAATTTTTCGTAAAAAAAGTTCAGTTTAAATCTTTACACGAACTTTTGCTTGAAATTCATGAATAGGCAAACAGAGATGTAATTATAAGAGTTTCACATCTGACCTTTGACTGCGAAACTCTCTAAATAAATAAGAAAATAAATGGCATCCAGAATAAAACAATTTAAAAGTTATGGTCTATTTTCCTACTATATAATAAAAAATGTCAAAGCACCAAATGTCAGCTTATTCTTCTCCAACATATTTCAAACTTCACACATCTGAACGCTTAGTAACATATTATGACAAAATAATGTCAAGAAGTTTCATTGTAAAGTATTGTGTTATATATCCGAGTTTTAACGGATCGAAATACATACCGTCAACATCACAATGATAAACTATTGACCTAAAAACGGAGAAAAATGTTTTTCTTAAAATGAATACATACTGCAAAATGCCAAAACGTAGCTTGAATTTACTTTCGATTTAGTTAGTATATATTGAGATCATAAAATTATAGAATTTAAAAGAGGATATTCAAGGAAATATTCTAGATTCATTTTTTATGTTTTACTTGACGGATTTCCCTTTTTAAGAATCATTTAGTAAACCAAAAGTGTGAGATATATTTCTTATATCCTACTAATTTCTTAAATTCTAATTTTACTAAACATCACCCGGGCAACTGGAAACCTGGAATAATCGTTATAATTCCAGGTGAAATTTAATCAATATTCTTACCCACAGATTTCATAATTTCAACTTTCCTAGTTCCAGGGATAGGAGAACCTTTTATGTAAACATTTTCCGTTATGTCTTCAAAGTAATTTTCCAAAAAATTGTTAAAATTTACTTTATTTTCTATAAAACTTATATTAATTATGTCAAATTTAATTAGCTTCGAACTTGTGAAAAGAAAATTTTTTTAGATAAACTAGTACAAAATATGCAAGAAAATAATTTCCATCGCTTTGATAAATTTCAGTTTTCGACAGCAAATAGTTCGTGAAACAAAATAGATGGATACGTGAGTAAACTTCTAGGAATAGCTTTCCTTATTTTTCTGGTATGAAAAGTAAGAAAATAGTTATTTAACATGGTGTTTCTTGAATAGTGATCACGTTTATAGCGAACGAATATGTTATCTTACCATATTTAGTTTATTGCAGAAGCCTATATTCTAATTTGTCAAAAGACACCTAATTTCTGATTAATTTACAATTTTTTTTCAAAATGTATTTGTCGATTAAAGAAAATTGATGTAATTTGGTTTAATGCTGATTCCACCCCTTTTTCACATTATGGAGGAGGGGTCAAGAACGATTCGCAGACCGACTGCATCACGCTCTGAGGGAAAAGTCGATTGTGCGCTTTTTAATTCGATGACGGTGAAATTGATCGGGCGGTACTTTGTGGCGAATCGATGTTTGGCGTATTTTAGGATAAGTAAGTGAGAATTTGTCTTTTTTAGTATAAAGCTTTAGTGAAACAGCTTTTTTTATTGAACAGTGCTTCTTAAGTTTATGGAGTTTAATATCATGGGATGATGAACGAAATGCAACACTCGATTTCTTAAGATTGTCTGATGATTGAAATGACATTCTTATGAATAAGTGATGATGATTGTACTGATGATTGAAATGATCTCTTTTGAATATTTTAAATAGGACTCGAGATTTTCATTAATATATAGAAGTTTTAAAGGTTCATTTATAGGAGCGCAGTGTTGAAAAATTACATTTTGTTGCATTTGTCATTATAAATGGAAATAAAATTTTCAATGACATAGGTACATGAAATAATTTTAAGGAATAATTATACTACATGGTATTTATAATCTAATTGAAAGAAGAATGGACACTGAGTAAAACAGAAGCCAAAAATATTTTTATTTTCCCAATATATTGTTGAACGTCAACGCATTGAAAAATGGATCACTTACTTTATCAATAACTCCGTCTCATATAAATACAACGTTGTTAAAAAAGATAGTGCTAATTCGCAAAAGTCACACAGTTATTGAAATTAACCTGTCAAATATTTTGTTCACATTTTTAAAAATACAAATATTTTCCTAAGTTTTACGGAAGGTTTGTCGGTACTTTTTTTAAAACAACAGAGTTTTATTTTTTAAACCTTGAAATATTTACAACTAGATATTATATAATTCGGATTTAATTGTTGTCGACTTTATAAGAAATTTTCTTTGCATATATTATGCAGTAGTTATTTATTTTTATAGGAAATTGGTTATAAATTATTAATTTATGTTTTGACACCAGGAATTTTAGAATACAGTTATTTTTAAATATTGGTTAAGCAACTGAGATGTAAAAGCTCAACAAACAAACCATTAATCAAGTTCACTTTTGCATTAAAAAATTTAATAAGGATTACAAATTATTTACTTTTGAAGAATTAGAAGCTTGAAGCTTGATTTCGTAAGCTAACAATACCTGTGATAAACTTACTGCTAAAAGAGTTTTCTCTTGCAGTGAGCGACAATAGAGTATATTGAAAATACTAGTACCTGGTCGATCGAAATAAATTAGTGATAATTTACAAGAAAATAAATAAGCTTATGTAAGGCAAAGTAACACTATTACGAATAGTGTAAATATTATTAAAAGTTTTATAAAACCTTATTGCAATTAGCAATAGGTAAATATAATAATATTTTATTGTAATAAGATTAGGTAAAGGGGTTTAATTTGAACTAAAACTTATGTCTTGTGAGATTCGAATTTATCTCATGAATGAGCATCATAAGATATAACAATTTATGAGCCTTGGTAGATAAAGAAATATTTCTCATTCAAAACTTTATTCTTTTTCACTTCACTATATTATATGTTTAGTTTCTATTTGTCAAAAATGATATTTAAATGTGACTAGACACTTATTTCTTCAATTGTTTAAGTTTTTTTATAATTTCTATAAATAATATAATAACCACGAGGTTTGAATCTTTAATAACCACGAGGTTTTAATGTGATAGGTGATAATAATTATTTTAAAACGGCTATAATAGAATTCGGACACAAATTCTTAAATTATAGTGGGAATTGTGCAATGTGTATAGGGAATTGTGCAATGTGAATTGTGCAATGTGTAACTACGCCAAACTGAATTTTTATTTATAGTAATTGTTTAATATAGAAATAGTTTTTTCCTTCGTTGAATTGCTTGGCAGTTCTAAAAATATATATCTACTTAGTATATTTAATTTTTTGATAAACGCCTGCATCACTACATTTTTTTATTAAAAACCTTTATTTCATTTTCGTTGCTACCTATGGGTCTGCTACAAATATTGTAATCGATTTTTTTTCTTTTTTTAATGACACGAAAACTTGAATATGGCATGTGTATTTCCGGTGAAAACATATGATGATGGAGAAGATGGAAGATGGATCTCCTTATTAGTGAAAATAGTTGACCTGTTGAATTTGAGTACATTTCGGTTTTCTTGATAATTTGTATGTTTGCAGGATTTGATTAAATGATTGATGACGAAATCAGAGTTATTGTACTGGAGATGGAAGACGAGCAAAGGTTTTTCTTAAATATGAAAGTAGACTCATCGTGTTTGGACTTGCTTTCTTTTGGATTTGGTTTTTCGTTTGGACTCATTTCACTCATCTTAATAAGTTATGTATTTATATATTTTACTTTTAAAAAGATATGAAATAAACGCCTATTTAGTTTCGAAAATGTTTTGTTAATTATTTATTAGGTTAATATTTATTCACTGGCTCCTTGCAGATGCTATTGATATTTTAGGGTAGAATTATCAACGGCAAGGCTGACGGTACTTTTTTCGGAGCCCAAAAATGTCAAAACTTCACTGGCTATTTCATATTGGCCTAAATATCCATTTTTAAGATCAAAAATATTCTTAAAAAAACGCTTCAGCGCAGTACATGCAAATTCTTCAATATCCTGGTCACTATACTTTCTAAAAAAGGCAATTTTAACTTTTAAACGCGTTTTCGCATCTAAAAATAGATATGAATTTCGTGATTAAAATGTTTTCGAAGAAAGGACAAATGTAGAAAACGCTCATATAAGATATTAATTGTCAGATGATCACTAACAACTCTGCTATCACCAGTAAGCAAAAGGGAAAATAAATGTTAAAATTTGCAGGGGATGCTATCGATATCTAAAAGCTAAAATTTACCAACGAAAATAAAAATAACTGAAACTAAGTAAAACACTTATATAAATTTAAAAAGACCATTCTTTTCAACTGTCAAAACAGTAACGATTCTCTCACTCATTCGGCTCTTCATGTGCCTGACAATATAATAAGTATTACTTATTAGGTTTAACAAAAATATTTTTTTACGAAATATTCTTTACACGTACCAAACTTTAAAATATTTCTGAATATGACGACAAAGCCATTTGATATGTTTTTTTATTTAAGTTATCATTTTGATTAGTTAGTTATTACAATTTTCTGATAATAAGTTTGTCATTTTCATAACAATAATAATTTGATTACTTTTACGCAATGCTTTTATAAGTTCGTAGTTTTCGAAAATTAATAAATGCTATTTTTCCGTTTCATTTCGTTTCAATATTGTCTACTAATATTATTGCTTTCATAATTTTATTATGTTTCCATTGCAATGTTATTTGTTTCATAATTTTGAATAAATTTTTGGGTGGACAAATTTATTATCATTACATGGTTAAATTCTTTAACTTTTTCCAAAATTGTTTACTTCAATGTTGGTAACAAATATTTTATACGGTTTATTGCTATCCTCTAAAGGTGCCATGTTTTATTTTTACCCTTTTAGAACATTCTGACGATACTAAGATGAATCAACGTCAGTGTAGCGATATAATTTGTAAGAATTTAAGATTTGCTGATTATTAGAATGACATACTTACTAAATTTAATACTTGAATAAAATATGTCAAAAGGCTATAAACTAGAATAATAAAAAGAAACCACTTATGCGTTTATTGCAGTGTTTTTAATTGAATCACTTCATGAAAATAACTGGTACGTTAGCTCAGTAGCGAATTCATATCTCACATCGAAACAACATTGGGTAGGTGATGCGCGTAATTACGAATTTGCTAAAGAAATTATAGAGGCAAATCAAAATAAATTACCAGTTTTATGTTGTGGAAATGTGAAAAATAAAACGTCAATTGCGAAGTATGACTTTGAGGTTATGGTTGAAAATATGTTATGTGTTCCCGGTCTAACTACGAATCTATTATCAGTTAGTTAATTGATAAAACAAGGAAATAAGATATTATTTACTAATAATGGATTTGAAATCTATAACAAAAAGAACACTTTAGTAATAACTGATCCTCTTATAAATGGAGTGTGCGTACTAAAAACGCCCATTTGTATTGGTGAGACTCCTGCGCTTTGGCACCATAAGGTTGAACACATTAACAGTCAATACATGAATAACATGCAAGTAGTTTTAAAAGGACAAGAAATGATTTTGATAGTTATGTAAAGAAAATGGGAATCATTCATAAGAAGACAAATCCATATATCTCTGAGCAAAATGGGCTTTGTGAACATATGAAACAATCGTAGAAAAAATCAGTGTCTTTTATTTGAAACTACGCTAGACAAGAAATTTAGGGTGTAAGTCGGTAATATTACAGTTTATTTACAAAATCGCATTGTGAAAACTGGACTCAATAATCATAGTCTATGTGAACTGTGGACCAACGAAAAGTCAAATCTTAGTCATATTAAAATATTTGGTAGCACATTTATGATGCATATCCCCCAGGAAAAGAGACACAAATTATATGAGAAATATTCATACTGTGGGGTTATCCAGATAACGTCAAAAATCACAAAGCATAAAACCCATAAAATAAATCATAACAGCCAACAGAGATGTGTTTATCATTAAGGAAAATAAAATACATCAGGAAAGTTTGGTTGATATGCAAAACTCAGATTCAAACCAAGAAGCAGGCCCAGTTAGTTAGAATTCAGTGGAGGATAATATGAAGGGTTGCTATGAATCAAATGGCTCCTTTAGTTCTATGGATGAACTAAAGGAACCATTTGATTTGTGAAATTGTGAAAGTGAAGTGTCAACTAAAACTGATGACAGTTTCATAAATGAAATCACTCTAGAAAATTTACCTTCAAGAACCAGAAATAAGCCTAAGTGATAGATATGAGTTTATTTCCACAGAAAACAACAAAGTTAACAATAGGGAGCTGATGCTGGAGGAAACACTACAAGGGCCTAAAAAGGAGAAGTAGGAACAAGCTGTTAAAGACGAGCTTCAAAATTATGATGCAGATTATGATGAGATATTTTGCCATTTGTAAGATAAACAACATTGAGATTATTATTTTCATTGTCAGTTCGAGTAGATTTACTTGCGGTTCATCTTTATGTCAAGAGAGAAATTTTGAATTGTTACCAGGATGAGACAATAGCTATGCAGAATATTACTGGTTTTGTTTGCTCAGATGACAATAAGATCGAATAGTAAATCTATATTAGGACCATGTTTAAATATAAAAATTAGTGGTTCTAAACGAACCATTGTAACATTCTAATGCTCAAATTCCATATCAACATATAGTTTGATATATTTATCAGTCCTAACACGTCCCAATAAAGCTTAATCAGTGTCATATCTAAGTCAATTTAACAATAGTTATAACCAGAGACATTGGATGTATGCAAAAAGGATATTTGAATATTTAGATCAAAGTAAAAATATAGGTTTAGAATATTTTAAACATGAAAATGCTAATGTAGTTTATGTAGATACTGACTGAGCTAACGATCTTAATGATAAGAGGCCTTACTCAGGTTTAATTTTTTTTTATCCGGATCCATAATATTTTAGATTTGTAAGTGTTAACCAGTTGTAAGCAAAAGTGTATTAAGCTTTCCAGTACAGAAGTCGAATATCTGGAAATTTCAGATGCTTGAAAAGAAGAAATGTATCTTAGAAATTTACAGCAATTCTATCAAAGCCCATATAAATTATTAGTGAATCCTGATTTTCATAATAGAACTGAGCACATTGAAGTAAAATACGATTATTGTAGAGAAGTGATTATTGTAGAAAATTAAGTATATCGTTATTGTAGAAAATGAAGTAATAAAATTTTATTGAATAAATGTGTTCTGCAAATGGCAGCAGATATACTAACTGAAAGTTTGAACTTAGTTTAACATTTTAAATTCATTAAATCATTAGGTATCGTTAAAGTGTAAAAGATCAATCATTATATAGTCATTGTTATCTGTATAGAATACAAATATTTTGAGTGGGGGTGTTAAAAATATATAACCGAACAAAATATCTAAGTAACCACTAGTGCCCTCTGTAACTATTGTGTGTAAAGTTTGAAGAAAGTAAGTCAGTCGCTTCCGTTGATTAAAAGTGAAAATACGTTGTTTTATTAATAACCTCTTATTGACATTTGTCGGACTGTATACATTATTTTTTTTTTATGACTGCGATCAGTCTCTTTTGACTATTTGTCAGTTTTGTTGTGTGAGAATGATTGGATTGCGTGAGAATGAGAGTGAAGAGGCTAATGCCACAGCTACTCAATTAGAATACTCTGCTTCTTTTGTCCCTAATGATTAATTTAGCATTGTTCAGCAATTCAATGGCTAGAGGGTTTAGATGTATAGTGAGACGTACTGCTTATCTTTTTCTGAACCTTTTAATCTCATCTAGAATGGTGGAAGTGTTGAGATATTTGTGAATTTCACAATTTCGTTAGAACCGACGTGTGCTGACTATGTTCCTTAGAATTGCGTTTTGAGCTCTTTAGAGACACATAATGTAGCTCTTACAGACACATAATGTAGCCACGCCCCCTAGCTGAATACCATATGTCCATAACGGCTTGAGCTTGGGGAGTGAGCTATACTATAAATGACACTAATAAATTCTTAATAGTATAGTTAAAAATTTATATTAATGATCATTACTTAATTTATTACATATAGGCAGTATAACGATCAATACATTCATATATCTCCTTATGGCCGGTAAATTTTGAATTTAAAACTAAGCGACAAAACACACAAAAATTGCATTGGCAAAATAGTTCATAATAAATATTATCAATTAAATTATGCATTTTCTGGATTAAATTTTAAATTGACTAAATCTTGCTCATTAAGCGATGGAGTTATCGTAATTATTTAATATATACATATATATATATATATATATATATATATATACATATATATATATATATATATATATATATATATATGTATATATATATATATATATATATATATGCCCAAATATTTTGTACAGTTTGTACTCCACCCCTCTGGTGAATGGTTTTAAAGGTTTATGATCATATAGTAGGACATCTCTAAAATATATTTGACTAAATAACTATACAATTTTTATGTTATTACGGTTATTAAAATTAGTTGAAAATTATTCGAATATTTCTCTTGAAACTCTAGAATTTTTCAAAACTATTGGAAAGAAAGTATATTCACCCTACCATTTTCTGTCATTAATAATATTATTAGTTACAGCATGCAGTCTTGTTAATGTGAATATTGCTTCAGGCACGATTGTTCTAATATTTATATTAAATTTAAACTGTCGCCTATAGTTTTTTTAACCCTTTTGGCTTCAAATATATTAGTATGAGTAATAACAACGTAGACAGGATGTTGTTGTTTCCTTTCAGCTTTAGTTAAAATTGCTGAACACAATTATTTAAACTTACCTTTCATATATATGCTTATTTCTTTAAGTGCATTGTGAAATAACTTATGATAAACGTATTTTCATAGATTCTGGGTAAATTGCAAAGGTTTTTATTAGAACAAGTTAGAAAATATTTTACTCTTTTACTTCAAAATATATTCATATTAGGTGTACAAATAAAAACGTTTTATTTGTAAATTAAAAATAAGCATTTGTTGTGTTCAAGGTTAAAAATGGAGTACTTCGTAATTTTGTATAATTAATTCGCCCGTTTGTCCTTTCATATATTAACGGATTACAGCTTCTACAATCTAAAATCTATATGAATAAAAATTTCTCAACACGGTGGAGATCTCAAGTAATATGCATGGATTACGTTTGTTTATAAAATTAATATGTGTTTAATGTACTTTCTAACATTTTAAGTGACATTTTTTTTCCATCTTTAAATCTTTTTTTATGACTCTTAACAAAATTAGCAAGACAAAACATGTATTGAATCACTTGGGTATTCTTCTTTCATCTATTCGCCTCTTCCCCTGTCACGTGCATTTTTCTCTAAGATTACTTGACGTAGAAAATTTTAATTTTGTTTACTCAAAGAAAGTGGTAACCGAATTAAAAATATGTGTTAAGTACAGTTTTTGTGGTTTATTTCTTTAATTGCGTTTTGAAAAAAATTTAATATTGAAATTTTATGATGCGTGTGCACGTTGCATCTAAAACCGACAGTATGAAGTTCATGACATGGGTGTAGTGACTGATTCTATTTTCATGATTATTATTGAGGTTTTTAAATAAACAACACGTGTTTTATATTCATATAAATATAAATTATATCTATGCTTTTAAATAATATTTTTTACTTTTTGAAATTAAATAGTGACCCACATAATGAAAAAAAACATTTATTTATTTCGAATATTCATGATAGAAACAGTGCTTATAAATTTTAATTTATACTTTAAGTGTATTTTTCTAAATGAGGTTCAGTTTCAATACATATTTATTTGATGCTAAATAAAATTTTCCCTGTATTATAAAATTATTCCCTAAAGAAGTATAACTTCTAACGTGCGTGCATAAGTACATGCACAATTTAACTTAATTTTTTTGTGTGATTTTACTGGTGAAAAACAGTTTAAGAAGAAAATGAAAATCACTATCCATATTAAATTAAATATCGTCAATGAACAAATTCATACTTCATCTTTTTAGTATATTTTTTTAAAACCTTTTTGAAAAACATTTCAAAATCGCTATACGCCAAATTATCTTCGTAACTGAGAAGAGTCTCGAATTTTAGAGACAATATGACATAGATCCAACTGAAATTTAGGAAGTTGGACTTTTTTTTCAAAAAAATATGGCGATGAAACTTTGTTTGCCGTTTCAATAAATACAGTTTTTATACTGATTTGTCAAGATTTAGAAGCTGTAGCAATAAAAGGTTTGAAAACAATTTCTTTATTTTTCTTTAAACTTATGTCTTTTATTGACGAAATGATGGCGAAAAAAAAAATGTTCACGATATCGATAAAAGGTGAAAATGATGTAAAATGGATTACATAAATAAGCAATGACGTATATTTTCTTAAGTATTACATAATTTCATTTTCTCTCTGTCCGTCTGAACAAACTTATATATGCATCGTATGCATCTCATAAAATCAAGATTCGGTTAACAGTAACAATAACATACCCGTATTATATTAAATTGTATTCAAATAAATTTTAATAAAAAATAAATGTAATTCTTGAAACGATACACGCTGTTTTATTTGAACAGTGAACATGCTTGGTTGATACCGAAGGGAGCCGAGTTTACCCGCTTCGGCGTCACTGTCCCAGATGGTTTATTTCACTGCTTAGAAAATAGTGCGCATGGTACGCCTAAAGAAGTTTTACTTCAAAAATGCAATAATATTATACTTACTGTTATTGCGATAAAAAATTTTAGAATTTCGGGAACTCAATTTATAATTTAAAAAAATATTTAATTCCTACATCCAAAGTCGCAATAATTGAATAAAGCCCATTTTATTATTTAAAATGGGCTTTATTCAATTATAATAAGATGTTATCAATTTTTTTCTCTAAATTTCGTTGCTTATTCAACATTCTAAATTTTATACGCATGTTAAGCATGTAAAACAGTTACTAAGAATAAAATTGTGTTAAGTATTTAACTGATTCACGAACTCAAGCTTGTTGGAATAAAAGTAAAAGAGATCTGTCCAGATTTTCTTGTTTTATTCGATTTCAAAAAAGGAGAAAATTCTTTATTCCACTGAATATTTTTCTGTGTGCTAACTCATATTTTCGGATATAATTTGGACGAATATTTTTTTTATTTGAAAGGGTATATTCCCAGTATGGTTCCTTGAAAATTTGTTTAAATTGAATATGCATCATATAATTCTTCAAAACTAAACGGTACAAGTGATCGAGTTTAATGATATAGAGCTAATGAGAATCTAATAAGATAAGACTATTGCAGCATTAATTTGATCTTAAGCACAATCAGGGTACACTGACAGATCGGAAATATTGTAACCGGAACTTTTCAGTGATGAGGAGTAAATTTATCTACTTTGAATTTGCTTGAATTATCTTGGTGTAGCATGAAAGTAACATAGGAATTAAGTATATAAATATTACATGGGTTGATACAAAGACACGAAGCCGTGTTTCTAAGTGATTTATTTGGCTTCACGTTTGATACGTTGTTCCATTTATTCAAATATAATGTTTGATTTTTCGACTACTTCTAGTACTTATACTAAACCTTCTCGTGAAAATTCGCACATGCATGAAGTGTCCAGGACACTACATAAATATATCGATCCACATAAAAGACTGATAAGTTTTTCATAAATTTCATGAAACATATATTAAAAAAGTAGTAATATTATTAATGATAAAGTTTAAAGGTTATGTTGCTTGAATAACATATACAATTGATGAAAAAAAATAACATGCTTAACATCAACGACAACATCAAGAAATAACATCAACGGTTAAAATTATGTTATATCCACGAAGATATTTGTTTACTTTGCTACCTATAAGTAAGAAGGTTTTCCTACAAGCGCTATTGTAACCGATTTAGTAAAATCCATAATTGAGGAGTACATTAATATTATTTACGAAAAAAAATCTTCATTTCATATTGACAAAACGTCCATTATTTTCCTGTTCTGTTTTCCGGGCAGTAAGTTAAATATTTTCTGAAATATTTTATTAAATAAATTGACGAGTGCTAATTTGTTGGTCTATTAAAGAGTAAAATGCAATTAGAAAGCTTCAGAAATTTTAAACAAAAGAGAATTCAAAATTGGTGACATGTGTTCGCATACAATTTCGTGAACTAGTCCTTTCTATATTATTTTATAATGAAAAAATTTTGGATTATTTACATGACAACGAATAGTAAAATACGGTTTCTTTAAAGTTCCTCTTTATTTGGTGTATATTGGTTATATAAAATTAATCTAGAAAGTATTAACGATAAAATACAATAGAAAAATTTTGAAAATTTAAGAAAAGCGTTTATTCATTAAAATGATAAATGAATGTTTGATTCTATGTCCGTCATTTATGCGTAGTACTTGAAAATCATAAGAAATTTTATTTATATTATTAACCACAATCTAGGACAAGATTTGAAAATAATTATCTAATCCTAATATCTCCTAAAGAGAGATTTGTATAAAACTTATTTCTTAATATCGATCGGAATAGACCTTTGACAGTTGTAATTAATTAAAATTAGCGTAATAAATTTCATTTTGGTTCAGACTTACACGTTCAATATTGTTTTTCATCATCGTTCAATATTGTTTTATAATATTGTTTTTCAGTATAAATGTTTGACAATTTTATTAAAATACGTTACTAAATTGTTATTTTATTTATTTTAACCTTTATCGCTATATACCCCCATTACATCATATGAGAAGTATCACTTTCATTTCATTAACCTGAATCGCTACATTATTTACAACGACCATCGCTCATTTTATTGTTTAATTTCCATTTAAAAAATTAAATACGACCTTGTTTATACATTATGGAAATAAAGGTATGTCCAAAATTAATAGAAAATACAAATATTTTATTATATTAAATTGCATAAATTTTAATCACAATGCTCCAAAACTGACGAAATCCTGTTATCAAATTCTTATGTTTTCATTTGTCAGTTTTTGTTTCGCATGTATATGATAAATTATTGAGTATATTCCTTTGAATTAACGGGCATTACGATTTTTTCTATTTGTTCACGAAAAAGTGTAAAGGAATTTGGCTTAGTGGAATAAAAATTAAACATATAATATTTAATTTTATATGGGCAATAAACTTTTGGCTTCTTAATTAAACGTTTCTTATTTATTTTTTTGCATTGTTTTCCAGTTACTTGTTTCAACGAAACAAAATTAACAAAATTTCAGGCATATTGCAAAATTGTGTGTGTTTTACTTTAAAACTAAGAACGTGCTCCAAACGATGGCGCAAACACGTACATAATGATATAAAGATTCCGTGTTTGAAAGCTGAAACAAAATGTATCTTCTCATATCAATATAAGAATCGCTTGTCATATGTTTTTCTGCTATGATACGAATTCTTCATTATGCCAAACCATGAACTACTTGATATAATATGAACACTTTGTGAGAAGGTGCACACTGCGGTGTTTCAATGCGGTAAGTGACATTGTATACTGATATGTAATAAAATGTTGTAGTGTAATAATGCCGCAGCATTATGTATTGGGAAAAATTGTTAACTGAACTTTTATACTTTAAATGTAGAGATTTTTGGTTTGAAAGACTTAATCGCTAATTTGCTGTACAATATTAAGATTTTAAGAAAAGGTAATGTTCTTCCTTTGCGGGAATACATATAAAAAACATAGAGGATGAATTTTCATACTGGTTAAAGGTAAAAGGTGAAATTAATAAAATTGCGCTCGAAGTGGTTTACGAAATTACACTTCCGTTCGCGGATAAATGGAAAAAAAATTCTACGTAAATATTTATAAGTTTTAATTATACAGATAAGTGCATATTATTATAATTGAGCAAAATTTCAAGTTTCCGTAAATAAATTGTACACACATTTATAAATAATTTTAGAATTTACTTAAAAAAAATATTAAAACAGCAATGGAATACTTATACGTCGCTGCTTCAGTTGAAATCCCAATGACGATAAGACATTTAAAGAAGTATAGTCCTCCATTTACCATTTCTAATATTATCAAAAGAATATTTATCAATGGCAACTACTTAAATTTTCATGTCAATATTTTGCAGATATATGCTTATGAATATCCTGTGAATATTTTTCATATATTGCAGATATATGTATTATTACTATGCGAAGTTCCAAACTACTATGTTAAAAAATGTCTGAAGTGGCACGTAAATAATCTTGTAAGAGTTCAATGTTTTTTTTTATTTTTAAGATAAGGAACATTAAATATAAATATGTTAACTCTGCACTGATGTATTATTTTAATATCGTAAGGTGATTCAGGACAACAAAGCACACTTGACATTATTCGGTATAATAAAAGTTTCTTACATTTCAGACATAGGCTAATAAATAAATTTGCACTCTGTTCGAAAGTTACATTAAATTTGTTAACTTATCTCATAAAATATGAGTTTGACAAAAGAAATACAACTGTATCTATTAAGAATCTCAGTTTACTGTAATTGATCATAAGTGTGTACTGACATCATCATTATCGACTACTTACCCCCATCTCTTTGGCAAATAGGATGACGTCGAAATGTCGGAATGTGGAATTGAAAAACTTTTATCGTTTTGTAGACATCCCCGATGAAGTTCATATCTTAAACTTGAAGCTAACTGCAATACACTGTTGGGGGTAATAGTTATGTTACTAAAAGATAGTGCAATACATGGCTCGGTTAATGTTATACCATACATAACATTTAACGCCATTAAAGCCACTTGCAGTTTTTAGTATCGATGTATTCAATACTTTCGGACCCAACTACGGGCATTTACGTAAGTAATTCACGTTTGAACACCAGAATTTAGGTGGTTTGATTAGAGAAATATATGTTGAAAAAAGAAAATTAGCATTGTTATATCCACATGAGAATTGGGTTGATTTAAACTAAACTCATGTGTATCCAAATACCACAGTTTTAAACTTTGCCTATCCCTTATTAAGATTTATCTAGTGTACCAAGAGAGTATTTGAGTTCAGTAGACATAGTCCATATTAAAAGTCTAATATATTCTTCAATTAGGTACTTTCTCTCGATTAGTCGATTTCAAATCATTCAAAGACCAGATTTGTCCGGAATCGCCAGAATAATTGACTTGCATTTGCTTCAGAGACAGGGTTGAGAGCTGTTCCTTGACCTATGCTGCATATGTTTTTCTGCAGAATTATCAGATTACCGTTTGCGGGTTTTAGTATAATCCATGTTTTCTCGATGTTCGAACTATAAACCACGTCGAAGGACACAGCGAGCTCTTAATATATGCTCTAACTTAAAATGTCCCCCAAAAATTTTAAAAAATTCAGAGTAATTAAAATACGAAGTCACTCTTATTTTGAAAAAGAAACGTAATTTTATTTTCTCTTACTATATATATATATATATATATATATATATATATATATATATATATATATATATATGTATATGTAAGGAATAAACCGAAAAAATATAGGAATAAACTATATCAGAATTATTTTATTATTATTTGGTGCATTTTATATGGCGATACGATGAGAATATTGTTATTTATTTTTGAAATATCGTTTTACCTACTTCAATCATTAAAAATGCGAATAAATAAAAAAAACGATGTAAATTCCACATACGAGCGTTTCATACTGTTACATCAAAAATGGCTGCAGTTTATTTTTGAATATTTTTTATTAATTTAACATAAAATTTGGAAATTTAGTAACGGGTATGGCCTTCTCTAATTAATCGATGCGCTTAATCTGCCAGGCATGCTTTCAACGACGTTTTTTATCATTTCCTGAGGAATACGTTCCCATTCAGCGACAATCACATTTTTAAGGGCCTGAATGTTTTCTGGAGTTGGTTTTACGACTCTGACGCGTCGTTTCAGATTATCCCATATGTGTTCTATCGAATTGAGGTTGGGACTTCTAGCTGGCCAGTCTAACCGACGAATTCCAGCCTCCTGCGTATACGCATCAACGTCTCTAGAGAGGTGGGCGCAAGCGTTATCGTCCATAAAAATGGATTCGCCTCCGACTGTTGTGAATGCGGGTTGGGCATAAGGAATAAAAACTTCTGTTATGTACCTTTGCGCATTAAGTGTCCCATTTTCAATAAAAACCATATTGAAAATGAGGTTTGAGTTAATACCAGCCCAAAACATTACGGAACCTCCACTAGAAGGGGTGCTTTCCTCAAAGCACACTTCTACCAAGCGTTTTCCAGGTCTTCGTAAGACTCGCCGACGTCGATCCTCACCACATCGATATACGAGCTTCATCGGAGAATAAAACACTTTTCCAGTCTTGTTGAGTCTATGACGAACATTTTTGAGAGAATCACAATCTGGCAACTCGCGGAGCTCACGGTGCAAGGAAGGGTCCCGAGCTGGGTGATATTGATGGCCTGCAGTCTTCTTCTGACTGTCCATAGGCTTACTCATGTACTTATGACGTCCTAGAGGTTCTGTTTGAGATCCACGTACATAACTTGACGATTTCGTAGCGCTTGACTGACTATGATGCAGTCGTTCCATGGCTCAGAGCACCGTTTTCTTCCAAAACCGGGCCTTCTACTGACAGAGCCTATTTCTTGGTATTGTTGCCAGGTCCTTTGGATGGTGGAACGGATGACATTATACTGCTGAGACACATAACATTGGCTACAGCCTTCTTAAAGCAGCGCAATAATTTTACTAGCTCTTATCGTTTTTTCAACCATGCTGGGAACGGCAAACAGTAGTAAACTAATACAGCAAACAGCAGAAATTTAATTACGATTTATTCGTTAAAATAAAAAACGTAACAAATGAAAAAAGAACTTAATAAGAGTTGGATTTCATTTACCGCCAAAAAATACGTTTTTGTCAGTGAAAGAGAATTTTCATTCAAAAATACTAAATTTCAAATTTAGAACGTTCGTTTTTATGTGCCAGAATACACTATACCTACCATTAACAATTACAATTAATACAACCTTTTAATAAATAATGTTTTGTTAATAATATGACAAAATCAAAACCGTCCGTTTTTTATGCAAAAGAGTATATATATATATATATATATATATATATATATATATATATATATATATATATATATATATATATATATATATATATATAAACGATGTCGCCATTGCCGCCACCATCATCAGTATTTGATGATGGTGGCGGCAACGGCGGTGTTATGTCGTCAAGATACAGACTTGGCTATCGCAGAAACATCACTTAGGTTTATGATTCGCAAATTGGAAGAGCTAAAACACCATTGGCAGAAATACTAGCTGGCGTCTTGAGAAAGCGCATTGTTGAGCGTCGGACGAATTTGACAGCATGCTTGTTGTATATTAGAGATCCAGCTAAATACCAAGCAGATAAAGAAGAGTTTGCGAAAGACGGAACATTTAAATTGCCTCCGAAAAACATTATTCGAACTGAAATTAAATCACTTGTAGAGCGTTTGCATCCGCAATACAGTCTGACTAATTTACAGACACAGACAAATTCAGATTCATCTTGGTCGATCGCATCAACATCAGCTGCCACCGCTGATGATATAGCTGAATTTGATGATGACGATAATGAACCGCTTTCATTTCTTTCTGAGACACGCAAGAGTATTTCATTGCAAGAAGAACTTCAGGAAACATTGACTGCTGCGTTCAAAGAACCTAGAGACAGAAAACTAACTACGAATTCTCTGGAGGCATTAATCAAAAAAGAAATGAATTTATACGAGTCCGGGGTTTCAAAACTTTTACAGTTCGTGGATAACTGCCTGAGATCTGTGGTTCCAACTAGCATTGAATCCGAAAGGGTCTTCTCACCGGCTGGTTATCTGGCCAACAAAATAAGAAGCCGTTTAACAGACGATTCTTTGGACATTTTGTGCTTCTTAAGGAGCTACTTTCAAAATAATCCGTAATAATGGCTTGTGATTTTAACTGAACAAATCCTTCATTTGATTGGTATATTGTGTTAATTAATCTGTAATTTCTAATAGTCTGACTAATTGGTATATTTTGTTAATTAATCTGTAATATCTAATGGATCTACTGAGTAGATATAGTTTTATTTAATTGATAATAATATCTCAGTTTAATAGTCAACTCAACTTAGATGATAAGTTTAATTTTTTTTGACTTCTCATTGTTTTGTTTGTTATAAGATAACTGTTTTATTACTAAAAGATTTTTGTTTGACATTAGAAGAGAAGACTGCTTGTTTTTTCCATTTGTTATTTGATAGATTCGTACGTCAAAGTTTATTTCTTAGAAGTTTATTAAAAAATTATAGACAGATACGTCAAACTGTTTGACGTATCTGTTTATAATTTTGACTCAAACAATGTTTGATGCATAAAAGTCTATTGAAAAAAATCGTGAAAATAAATGATTATCTTTTTTCCTAATTTATTCAAATATTGTGATTATTTGCTAAAAAAACACACAAAACTGCCAATCTCGCGAAATTTCGAAATTGGCGAGATCTCGCAGTATTGTTATTCATAAACTCGCGGGATCTCGCTTGAGCCCCAGATTGCATTCCCTATATATATATATATATATATATTTATATATATACATATATATATATATATATATATATATATATATATAATCAATCCTTAATTAAATTTACATACTTCGCAAATAAATGCGAAATTCTCCTTCACACAACTTGAAAAATCATTCGGCTTACTTATTTGAATACAATTTATCATACATGCTTTCTAAAAATGCACTAAGATATCTTGCTTTTAGTATTAAATTCAGGTAATTTTTACATGCCGTTACGATAATTCAGAACGAAATAATCAGTAAAATGTAATAAGTCGGAAAACAAAAGATTGAGGAGAAAACTGAGAAATAATATGGTGTTTAAACTATCGTAACTTACAATAATTTGAGCATCAAAATAGTTATAAAAGAACGTTCAGCATTTCTATCCATATTTTTATCGAAGTAAAATTTAAGAGGATCTTTGATTCAGTTTTGATGGCGAATTATTCGAAAGAAAATAATAAATGGTAAGCTTATGAGGATATTTATGTGTAACGAGATAAATACTCGTATTTATAAATATTCTCAGTTTTTAAAAGTAAACAAATTACTGGCCCATGGCACATTTTCTCTACTCAAAAATATGAAATTTCTTGTAAGTTCGACCAGAAGCGGAGATCACAAAATCTTACGATATGAGTTAGTAAAACGCTTGATGTAAGCAATTTGTAGTTTTTCTAAATGTGTACCAACATTTCCACCATTAATAATTTATTTTAAACCTTTCCTCTACTACGGTCACTACGAAAATATAATATTCTCTGCCGTATTGTCAATCCTATCATAATTGCGGTAAAAATTATCGGAAAAGACCAACATAATTTCCGTAAACATCGATTTGATCAAACGTTTTTATTTAACTTAAAGTTTTTCATTCCAAAATACGAAGAAAAATGCTATTCCTCTTATGAGTATTTTTCTAATCTAAATATTCTAAACGTAATTACTGTTCAGAATAATATTATAGAATTTGCTGTAGCGTCAAACGATTTCTTAAATGTAGTTGTAGTAATGTGTAATATTTTTCAATAAATTTTGTCTCGAGGTATAATGTATTTCAAGGTAGATTTGAATATAATTATTAAGCTTTCGCGTATTAACGATAGATCATATAAATATTTTCTTCATGCTTAGTCGTTTTTGGGGACTTAAGAATATTTTAATGTGGAGAAAACTAGCCTAGTTAAATGGCAATAAAAAAATTGTAGTTTATTTACTTGAGCGTCAGCCTTATTTATTTTGGTATTTATGTTTGTTAACTCTGAAAAACGTTTAATAATTTTAAAACGAGGAAAATAGTTATAATTAAAAAAGATACTATATATAAAGATATAAAGATATATATTAAGCATTATAATTCTCAGTTTTTCTGTTGTTTTCGTCCTTTTTTTTACCCATAATTTTGGAAAACTACATTTTCCTTTATTGTTTTCAAATGACAAAACTAATCAATGTTTATATTCTTATGCAGATATGTTCATTAGACATGATCATTTTCAGGGGTTCAGTAGCTCAAAAGAAAATGAAAAAAATTTACGAATTTATTCACGTGTCTATCCATCTGTTTTGTTAAGCCAATTCTTAAAAAAAAATTTCACATTAAAACTTAGAATGGGCATAAGCATAAAGCATATTGACTTGAATAATATTCAAAAATATTTAGGCAAACTTCGACTTACAAAAATGTTTAATAAGTCGATTTTTTTTTCAGGGATAGGTTAATTAGTCGATAGTTTTTTTTTTAATTTTAATTCCATGTATCATTTGAAAGAATAAGTCATCAGGAAAAGAAGGAAAGACATTTTGTTCCGAATTTTTATGTAAAATAACTCTGTAGATATTATTAGAAAAATACGCACATATTTCTAACATTCTCGCGTCCATTTTTAAAAGAAGTGTTTCAAAATCCACTACATAAAAAACAAATTCCTATCTATTTTTGTGGTTAATATAAATTATTATCATATACAATAATATATACAACATGCGTGCATTTTGTAAGCACGTACGAACGCGCGTTCGCACTCACGCACTCTCCCTCGCACGAACGCACGCACGCGTATTCTTTTGGTCCGGCAAACGTGTAGTCATCGTCTTTTGCAAAATCAGCAAAAATTGCAAATAATGTGTATTTATATATGAACAATAAGCGTTCCCACTCTATTCATCTGCTCATTTATCTGACCATGAATATAGGAAAACGTGATTTATCTATTCTGAGTAAAATATAATTTTTTGATAAGTTCGAACATCATGTAAATAGTAGTATAAATGACACAGAATTTATAAATTGTGTATTTCTCCTAAAATTATTATATTTATCAATTTTGAAATGCTTAATTACCTAGTTGGTATTTTTGGATATATTTAGGTAAATCAATAAATAAATTTAATGGTTTTGATATTTTGACAGTTGCTTTCTAAATTTTGATTATATGCGGAAAAAAAATATAAGAAATTAAAAAATATTTTGGGGATTTGCGGATTCTTTACATAAATTTGATAGACGTATATACGTTACTATACTGAACTATGTCATTTAAAAATTACATTAATTTTATAATTATCAATAAAAGCAATCAGCAGCTTTATTTGCCATATTTCAGGGACAGATATCTGAGTAGTTTTTAGTTTATTTTAGCAAAAATTTTCCCTAATCGTAGTTTAAATTATTTACATTACAAGGTTACCTGTGAAAATAAATTGAATGGCTTTACAGTGAATTGAAATGTAATATTGGTTGTCAATCAAAACGATTACTTTGTGATGAAACAAAATAAATTACAATATAAAGCAAAGGAGCTATATAAGCAAATCTGTTAAATGCGGCTATAGCTTGCACTAGGACGGTTCATAAGTTATTGCTATTGAGATTTACGCGGGGTAATATATTCTGTCTTTATTTAAAATTCTAAATTTCCAGGATCAATGACCTCCGAGAAAATACTTGTCAATATGTTAGCAATATATCCAGAATTAATTTATTAAAAATGTTATTGAATATATTTGGCGTTAATTTTGTAGAAATTCATTATTCACAATTAAATGAAACTACGTGATGCAGTATTATTTCTACTTTCTTTAATTTCTTTACCACGACCTAGGTTTCGTTGTATTACAACATCTTCAGGTGGGATATTAGCAAATATTCTATCAATATAATCTTTGTTAATATCCCACCTGAAGATGTTGTAATACAACCTAGGTCGTAGTAAAGAAATGAAAGAAAGTAGAAATAATACTACATCACGTTGTTTCATTTAATTGTGAAAAATGTTAAACTAAATTATTGTGTCTTGGAATTAAATTATAAATAGTCCTTTTAACTGCTGAAAAATATGAAAGCTCTGCTTTACCATCAAACCAAATTTTAATTTCTACATCAAACAGTTTCTAAAAAAACGGCTGGGCAGATTGATTTACGTACTAACGCGTAAGTTATTCTATAACCCTATTTTCATTTTTAGGATCCTATTTACTGAACTCTAAAAATGAAAAATATGGTATTCGGAAAATTTTATAATAAAAAGACAAATGGGAAAGTAAGGTAATAAAATACGCTCAAATATCTTTGGGTTTTTATGGCTCTCTATATTATAATGAACAATTAAGGGAGCAAATATGTAAATACGTACTTTATATGATATCAATATGATATATTAATAAAAAGTAGCCATTAGAATCATAGTGAATTCATATAATGAAATTAGAACTTACAAAGAAAATATATTTAAGATATAAGAATTACGTACGGAAAGATATGTAGATTTATATAGGAGAAATTGAAACATTGGTAATCAGATATAAGAAAATGAACCAGATAAAAAAGAGAGGTAAAATGAGTGTAACATTAAAAGGCGTTACGCAGAAACGAAGAAAATTTCAATGAGATTTTCATTGATGAAACGCATCTAAATTGGTGCATACTTATTAACATTATTTTCATTACAATATTACGTAAAACAGTAACATATTATGATGTGTAAAACAGCCATAAAAACAATAGCATAATATCAATTTCAGTAATATTAATATAATGTGAAAGAATACGATCTTGGTATGCCTGTTCTCAATACGACATTTTCTTTATTTATATAGCGAGTAAAATTATTATTTTTTAGTTTTACATATTATTTTCAACAATAATAACATACTTATAATACATCCTCGACAAATGCTTGTTCCTTACTATTTACCAAGAAACAAATCAAACGAATTCCTCTAATGCATTTCGTAACAAATTCTATTTCCCGTAAATAATTTGAAAATATCTCAGGAACTTTACCTTAAATTTATAAACACAGTGTCAATATAAAAGTAAATTTGTTCACTGTTTACTTATGCGTACGTAATCTGAACACATTCTCTTCCGGATGCAATTTGTTCCGAGCGGCTTGTGAATATAAAGCTGTCGCCGGGACATGAGCTCTTCGTACGCAGATAGCGGGATCACCGAATACTGGATAAGCGAATACTGGATTAGAATGAGCGAGTTCAAGTACTCGATCAGCGTTAAAATATTTGCCCCTGGCTTTAAACTGAATAAATGTTGATCTATATGTTTCAATATAAAATTGAAGTAATGCTTTGAGACACAGGAAAAGATTATATTTATTTTTATATTTATAGAGTAATCATCTTAAATGATTGGAACAAGTACCCTGTTAAATTCTATAATTCTCTATATTTCCAAGAATTATTTACCCAAAATATCCATCAAGTATTTACTTTGAAAATTAAAAAAATTCTTATAAACAAACAGAAATGTTTAACATGTTTGCTTCTTTAAAAATTTTTAACCCACATTTTTCCCTTTAGAGGTCTTTTTCCAAAAAACCCTGAGACATGTGTGTAGTTATTAATTTCTAATAGTATTGCTACAAAATTTCGAGTTATTCGTGCCCACTTAATATTTTTTGACCATTTAAATTTTAAATCCTCTCCTCACCTCTTTGATTGAAGAATTTTAAAATTTCTTTTTTCTTGTAAATACTCACATCAATTGAGGAATTTTTGAGTGAAGTGTTTTGTTTTATGATGATTGATCAGTTTGCCAAGATATTTTTTTGTATGAATTTATTTGAATCGTATGTTTTAATTCGTTAATTTCACCGTCTTATATCACTCACAAATAAAAAAATTAATACAGTAATAAAACTGGTTCACATTATACCCACATTATAAACTATTTTAAAGGATGATACTCTACATATATAAATTATAATAAAAAATTATAATAAAAAACAACAAACAACAAAATATAATAAAAACAACAAAATATAATAAAAAACAACAGCCAGGTGGAGGTTTAATTTGAACAATTAGTTTTACGCCCCGTCAGTTTCTTCTTTTGAAAACAGGTGTATTATGAAAATTGCATCTGTTAGGATGAAAGTCTGTTCGTTTAGAAAATTAAAAATCATTGCTTCCACTTTCTTCATTTTAACGTCTTTATATTTGGCCAACTATAAAGTTAAAGTAGAGATAAAGATGGTATGGAAACCGAGATAGCTATATATTTGTTAGATATTGAAATTATAAATAATTTAGAAAGTTACACCTTTTAATTATATGCCTAACATTTACACATTCTGGAGTAAAACAGCAAAATATTGTTCATTCTAATCAAATATGTGCAATTAAACAAGATTTATTAGAATACATTTATTGCAAGGTAAATTGAAATTATTTCGTTGAACACTTTTATCCAAAAGAAAAAGAAAATTTCTACGTTTTCCGTTCTGCATTTTTTAATAAACACACGAAAAAATTTAGAAGCGAAATAGATGAAAATATCATACGCGGAAGAGTAAATTTTATGTAAATATTAGAAATTCCGGTAACAAAGGCGTACGGCAATGTCCGTACAAAAAGCTTACGTGCGGTAATTGAAAAATAAAATGGTTGGATGAACCCTATTTAAATTGTTTTAAATGCTTTTGAAAAATGCATGAATATTTTGATAAAAGTATGTGAACAATTTTTGATTTTATTACCTTTAATGGTATGTAAAACTGTATTGTATTTATTCTGATGAAAGCTCTCTATGCAATCATAAATTTGAGAAAAAAAATAATGCGAAACGGTAATCTTACACAAACAACATATATACTGATAACTGAAAGAAATTTGGTTTTCCATTTATCAAAGTGTTTAGAAATATATAGTTTAAAAACCGATGATCGATTTTTGGCCTATTTTTTAAAATCTATGCGAGCTCGATAAATCCTTATCATGTAAACGTTCAAGTAATTTTAGAAACAACTAAATTAGCATGAGAATTACTTGCTGACTATTTTTTCGAATTCTAACATAAAACTAAATATATTATGTTTTGCTATCATCACTATTGCACTTGAAATTTACATTTTTATAACCAGATTATTTATGTCAAATAAACTGGTAAAAGTTAGGAGACAAGTATTTTTCAAAGTGTTTTCCATATATATTAGAGACTAGAGAAATTTTTTTTAATTATATTATTTTAAAAGTATTTATCTTTTAATAATAAAGTCAATTTGCGCAACTCTACTGTAGATATCTATTATCACATAACTCAGAACTCGCTTAAAGGACAGATCTGCTTTGGGTTGATATTATAAATATTATACTACATGAGAATAGTTGCAGAATGCTGAAAACTTATTAAAAGTAATTCTAATAAAGGGTATTAGCAAAAATTGAGTCTGCAAAATGTATTTAGCTTGTATTAAAAATTTTCCAGTTTCACGGTATTGTAAAGTACCAAATTTTCAACCTGAGACTGTTGCCCGGTAACATTCACATCGTCTAAATTAATATTAGTTTCGGTATATGAGATTTTTTTCAATTCAGATAAAAGTACTATAGCGTGCAAATATTATGATATAATTAGAAACTTTTAGGAAATTAATATTCTTATCCTAATTATGTTAATATTATTTTTTGTAGTCGTGACTGTGGTAAGATTCGACCAAAAAAATTTATTTTGTACTTTTTGTACTAAATGTACTTTACAATCGTTATTGTTTGACCGTTTAATAAACGATAAAATATTTGTTTTATAAACATAAAAAGAGGAAATTAAAAATATTTAAAGGAAATTTTAAAAGAGTTCCCCTCAGAGAAACTTGCATTCAAGATAAAGTTTTAATAGAAAATCAAAGGTAATTATCATTACTCATTAATGGATATAAGGGGGTGTTGCATTTGTTCGAATTAACATATTTTGTTCACAGTTTTGTCGTCAGCGTTGAAAGTAGAGAGGTTTTCATTTCAGGTGAAGTACTGAAGAAAATTTTTGGAATGTCACTCTATAATTTAGACTGGCATAGATAATCACTTTTGTTGTCCCCCAAATATCATCTAAAGTAAAACAATGAAGTTGAGTTATGAAGGTGTCAAAGTAGTTGCGGAACGCTTTGAGTAAAGGGTACAATGTTCAGTAATGCTACTCGTAATTTGATGGTCCATTACCTTGCACCCTGGTAATTCAATGGTATTCATTGTAATGTTTATACCTATTAATGTTTTATATTTACTAAAAACGGTAGTGGTTCTACAAAATTAAGCCACAAAATTCCTTGGAATTGTTAATAACAACATTGGCGGTGATGAAATCAAATTTTTATATAATTTCCCGCTCGTAAAAATTTAGATTTAAAACAGAAAATTTAATTAAAAAATCGTATTATAATGAATAAATACCTTCCTCAAAATTCCACTTAATTTTTGCCTTAAGAAAGTTCATACTCATTTTATAAATAATCCCAGCTCATTATTTCCACTTATCAATGCCTAGATCCACTAGCACATTTCACTTATCATCTGTTTGGAAATACATAGTCTCATAATAGACAAAAAAATCAATTTAGACTGTTACAGGTAGTCCACTTCTATAAAATAATGTACTTTGATCTTTGTAGGTGAGAACTCTCATGATGTCTGAAGTACTTCGTCTGGACTCGAGAGTAGCGCGGAAATGTCCCTCTCACAATTTCGTACAACTAGGTACTCTCGTCTTTTTCTTTTCTAACCCGCTGCCTTCCTTTTTATTTCGCGTTTCATTTTCAGTACATTACACTGAAATTTAATGTCTTGTTTAAACTCTTATTTTGTTTTAAACCGTTTTTCCTCAAAAACACGATGCGTGAAAAAAATTGAACTGAAACTTTAAAACCGCGATTTACCGTAGACTTGTGATGGAGAATCCCGATCGGTAGACTGTTCTCAACTTTTAATCGAAATAAATTGCATAATAAAAGAGATCTGTTAATTACAAAATTATTAATGAGAAATATTTCATTGCTTGTTTTGTTTGGAAAAATTTAATTTTTAATGCCGAATAACTTTCTATATGCACGGAGTTGTTACCTTTTTACAATGACATCGTCAATTTAGATTGTAAATTATATCTTTCCTCCCGTCTTTTTGCTGTCTCTCTTTCCCCCCGTCTTTTTCACTTAGGACCGCGTTACTTCAAAGGACAACTTACTTAGGATAAGGGAAGACACATTTCTTGAAATATATCATATTTATCTGTTTTGAAGTAAGTCCATACGACATCACTCACACCGCCTAAGTGGGGATACACCACATACAGATTGTGTCGAATTTTATAGAATATATGTCTAATATAATGTCGAAATAGGATAGAATTGTAAAAGAAATATAGAGCCCAAGGTTCAGCTTTGAAATGCGGCTTGTTCTTCTGAACTCAAAGGGTAATAATATTTTTGTTGTATCAAGTTGTATAAAAACCCAAAATTCGATTAGTCTCAACTTCTATGATTACGCACTCTTTTTGAATTTTATGTGAATTTAGTTTCTTTTCTAAAACAATTAGAAGATTTCCTACCAAAATTTTCTTTATTATGCGTATATTTCCCTTAATCTCTGCTACTGTATGAAAATATTTTAATATTGAAAGGGGTAAATTTATGATCAAAACAGAGGAAGGAAATCAAATGCAAATTTAAGAACTTTCGGTGTGGGTGTAATACATTACGAGCAAGAAAATATCTCACGTTGTAGCGTTTAAGCTGCCCGACCGATTGTAAATTTGATTACACAGGTTATAATGGTGATTTAACTTCGATTTCTAGATTGTAAAAGTAGTAAATTTTGTAAAAACCTACAAACTCATTGAAATAATACTGAAATAATACTATTTTGTAGTTTATTTTCTTTTTTAATGGTGCCTTAAAAATATTACTCTTTCTTGTTCTCCTTCTATATCTTGCGCACTCATTTTCTTCTTAATATAGTCCTCTTCCATGACTCCATTCACAACTTGAACAAACCGTAATCAGGAAATTCCGGCTATTTTTTTATGGCATCCTGCTAGTGAAGTGGAAGATGACCCGCACTTCAAATCATTATTATTTTTTCGCCTTTAACCTCTTCGCTACGCATTCTGTTCCTTATTCAGCTAATCAGGTTGATTTGCTTCATGCTTGTTAGCATTTCTTTCGATTGAAAATATTCCATAAATATGAATTCGTCATACAAGAATGATATTAGATTAATCAGATGTGAATGTGTATATCTTTAGATTTTTATTTACTTACCATCAATTTTGATTTTAAATAGGGGACACATTAAAATAACTTTTTTATATATAAAGAGTTAAAAAAACTATAAAATAGTATATTTTATGTTACTTATTTTCAAATTTAAAAAAAAAATTATTGAATGGTAATATATTAGGAGGTATTTTATATTAGCCAGAAATTTTTTGTCTTCGACAAACTAGCCAATGATAAAAAAACACGTCAATAACGTATTAACTAAACGAAGCAAAAAATTGTGTGAAGATTCACTGGTATAAGCTTAATATAGCTTTGCGCATGTTTGCTACTAGAAATTTTAATATTTATACTTAATTTCTACTTTTACGTATGTCTTTATTATGCAGGTTTCCAAAACAAAATTAAAACACATTTTAAGAACAACTTATTTATTGCGATGCGCCAAAAAAATGTTCGTGTGCCAACGAAATGTTCGTATTGACTTTTAGATAAATGGAACTGTAAATTTTTTCGCCCGTCGTTTTTAACCCCGACTTCAAAAAATTAGATTGCAGAACGAAATTCAAGTTATCATTTCCTTTAATTTTCAATCACGGACTATCAGCAGTGGAAAATCTAGATGCTAACCTTTGATAATAAATTGAGTTACAATTATTTCTTTTACGCAGGATAATTTTAAAAATACAATAACCTTACTTCATGGTTGCCTAGATATAAAATGGGCCAGATTCCAAACACTATTTCAGGCGTTCTCAACCTAAACTTAGCTAGTGTTTAAACTCTACTTCACGCGTAATTCACCAGGCATATGGCCAGTTTTATAGCTCTGCTTTGTGCGTGTGTCGACAGGCATTTTAACAATTCTTAAACACTGTTTCAAGCATTTCTCAGCATTTAAGTATATGTTTCTCAGCATGTAAACCCAGTTCTTAAACTTTATTGTTTGCATATTTATGCATGGACTAGGCCAGTTTTCAAACTCCACTTCAGGCGTGTTTAAACACGCAGTAGAATAATTTTTAAACTCTACTTCTTGCATGCTTCAGCACGCACCAGGATAGTTTTTAAATTTTTTGAATGCTTATGTGGTACGCGCTAACCCAGTTTTTAAACTCTACCTCACCAAGTTTCAACACACACTTTTCTGGTTTTTAAGCTTTATATCATGTGTGTGTAAGCATGCACATAGTAGATACATATTCAGTTTTTATAATCTGCTTCTTGCATTTCTCAGAACGCACTAGGTCAGTTTTCAAATTCTCTTTTGTTTATATCACAACAACACACACTTGACCAGTTTTTAAATTTTGCTTCATGCTAGTCTCAGCTATTCCTAAGCTAGATTCAAACTCTACTTCAAGCGTATTTCAACTGGCGCTAGGGCAGTTATAATTTCTATTTCTTGTGTACCTTAGAATACACCAGCCAAGTTTTTAAACTCCGCTTTATGCCTGCCTTGGCATGCGCTAAGCCTTGAAACTCCGCATCATGCGTGTCTCAATACGCACGTGGCTAGTTTTCAAGCCTAAATTTATTTGTTTCAGCACGCGTTTGGTCTGTTTATAAAATCTATTTCATAAGTTTTTAAACTCTTCTTCAAGCGTGTCACAGTCTATATTGTTCCAGATTTTAAATTTAATTCATGTCTCAGTATACACTAACCAAATTTATAAACTCTACTTTTACTACTTTTACTAACCAAATTTTTAAACTCTACTTTTACGTTTTCATCACCCTCTTGGCCAGTTTTTCGACTCTGATTTATGCTTGTCTCAACATGCATTAGGACTGTTTTTTTAATTTTGCTTCATGCATTTCTCCGCACTTTCTTATCCATATTTAAAATTATTCAGAATGAATACTTATTTGAAGTATTTTTTACAATTCCTGCAGGTTATAGTTTAATAATCAAAATTATGTTTTCTACGGAGTCAACCCAGCTTTGCACGGGTAAGCCAAGATTTTTAAACATGTACACGTGTTGCGTGTCAGTGCGTGAAAAAATCAAAAACATCATTATATCTTTAAAAGAACCACTGCATGCAACTGATCTGTATCAATAGAGGAATGGCTGTAGAATTTAATTTAAAAAATTAACAAAATTTTGCTCAATAAACTATAGAAAGAAATAGAAAACATTGTGTTGAAAAGTTATGTAAATTGTAAGCAGGAAAGGAATATTATGGCTTTGTGTAATCAAAAAATATATGCTATAGCGGTTATTGACTAAATAATAATTTTAGAATAATATCGACATTCATAAATTCGAAATATCTCTAAACATTTAGGCAACGCTCACCAAAATACGCTTTTTCGGATTTCATCGTCATTTAAAATAATTTAAAAAATGTTCCGAAAAGATATAAGTGAACCTTTTTTTAAACCGATATATCCACAAATGGACATAGGGATAACATCCGTTTAGTAGTTATTGACAAAACAGCATACGTCCACACGGACGGACATAGCGAGGGATCTTCTAACCTATATTATTCTATGGATGTTAAATTTTAGTTATTTATATATAAATTTTTTAGTAACACACAAAGAAAACCAAGACAATTTTTGTTTGACAATTAATGGAAATAGTATTAAAAAATAACGTAAATGGCAGATTTATAATTACAGTCTATACAGTAAATGGTCTTAAACCACTTTGAATATATAAAAATATATGGAATAACAGATAATTATTTCTATTCTAAAATTAAAACTTCATCGGGGGATAAAAACATGTCAATTTATAAAATTAGCACAGAGGTATTATAAATTAAACTGGCTAAAAGGTAACAAATTTACCCCAATTTTTTGTTATATGGAACACAAAATTTTAAATGGAACTCGGAAAATAAAATTTTTCAATGAATTTATTCATTTAGCACAGGGATGTCTTAAATTAATCTGGCTACAACAAATAAATTTACACCACACAATTTTAAATAAAACTTAAAAGAATAACATTTTTAAATTAAATTCTAATATTGTAAATTTTAAAACTTTTTTTTGTTCGTTGCTTAATGACTATTTAGAGAATTACCCAATTTTTACCAAGGATTACACACTAAGAGAAGTTACACTAAAAGATGGTTTTGATTCCGAATAAAATTTCTTAATGAATAATATAAGACCTTTTTTAGGATGCCACTAAATGCCGCTATAATGCATCAAATTATGAATTAATTATTGGTGATCCTTTTTTTTCATTGGTAAGAAGTAGTTATAAACAATAAGATGAAGAAGATGAGTGTAACTATAAGGTAAATCTAACTTAATATCTAAGTGAAAATTTAATTATAAATATGTCATTAAGAACGGATGAATTACCGATGCTAAGCTAGCCGAATAAAGGCTAGCGTTTTTTACATTTCGAGTAGTAAATTTCTGCGGTTGGCTAATTACCCATTATGTAGGTGGTACTTAGTTCATGAACTTAATGTATCTAATTTACATGTATATATATATATATATATATACACATATATATATATATATATATATATATATATATAGCCCGAGTTCCCGCGGTGTGCCGCGACCTAAAAGGCCGTATGCCCTGTAATAAACCCAATAAACTACGGCGACGATAGCTTCGAAGATAAGATTCGGAATGAATTTTTATTGCTCAGTTAAATAAATAATTATGAAAATGTCGTTAAAACCCTATCGTGAATTTTGTGAATCAAATTATATAATTATATGAGCGAAATTGAAGAAAAGAAACAACTTCAAATTTAGTTGAACTCTGTTAGCTAAAAAAAAGACAGTTTTCATTGTTATTTTCTTTTTAATTTCCCGAAGCGCTGAGTAGAAATTGAATATAAGAATACGCAGTCGTATAACAAAGAATGGATTACAGTCGTGTAACAAAGAATGGATTAATTTGAATGGATTACCCTGATAAAGTTTTTTTTAGGAAATTTGATAGAAATCAAATATTTGAAGATAGAAATAGTAATTTCGTAACAGGCATTCAAAAACAATTAGAAAATAAGTTTATAAATTTGAAAATCTTAATTAATAATGAAAGGTAAATAAGAACTTTGTGAAAAATTATGCTTTTAATTTTGTGTGTATTTTCTTACAGTTATGGAGAAAGTATCATATTATATCTGTTAATACTATTGTACTAATGAGAAGCGTATAAAAATGTATGATAGAGGTAAAAGCATCGAATGAAAAGAATCGACATCACCAAAGTACTTTCCTGAGTTTCATATAATGGAAAATTTTCAAGAAAAATTTATAAAAATCACTGCAAATTATTACATATTTGTTACTGCTTTCATGATATTCTATTAACTTAGGTCCACAAAAAAATTCAAACAAGAAGTATTCTCATGTAAATAAGAAATTTATTTCAAATTGTGTAAAATTTGATAACTGTTTCAAAATAACACAAAGGGTATAATTGTCAAATTTATTTTAATTAGATTACTATAAAGCACAATTTAAAAAAACATGGCATAAAACTTATAAAGATCAGAGAACCAGATGGAACGAATGCCATGCGTACAATTATATGTAACGCTTAGCTTGAGGAGAAATTTCCCAAATAGACAGATCTATTCTCCAATTTCGGAAAATGGGAGAATAGATCTGTCTATCCTATCTTTAAAGAGGGAAATAAGTTTGAATGTGTCATCTATAGAAGAATAGCTCTATTAAATATTATGTTTAAAATTTTCTCTACTATTCCATTTAATAAAGTTCATCCTATGTGACAAAAATCATTGGCTAATACCAATTAATCTACATTGGTATTAACCGAAGAAGCCAAAGAATATAATCAACTAAAGACTAAATCTATGCCTTGAGACAGACCCTAGAGAAACCAAAGAATATAATAGCGATATCTACCATATTTTCGTTGATTTCAAGAGAGCGTAGGAAAGCTATATGAAAGCATTGACACAGTTTAAAATTCCTACAACAATGATCTATCTTGTTAAATCAACTCTTTCAAAGGTTCAATGTAACCTCATGATACAGAATGACATATTCGTGGCTTTTTTACTGATAGAAGTCTGCGACATGGTGATACACTCTCATGCTTACTTTTTAACATTGCACGAGGAAAATCATCAGAGATGCAATAATAAAAAACTAATGGCACTCTATAATACAAATCTATCCAAGTACTAGCTTACGCAGACAATCTTGATGTTACTGGCAGATCGAGATGGGTTGTTAACAAAGCTTTGGTGTTCCTCCAGATTGAGGTTGAAAAAATGGGAGATAGGATAAATTATGGTATAGTTACTAACAAGATTAGACCTTACTGAAATCTTTTCATTTTCCAGATACAGACACTTTTTTAAAATTTGTGAAAATCGATTTTTTGATGTCCTCACAAATTAAGTTGGTGGGACAAGTAATTGTCCCACCAATTAAGTCTGACGATAATTTTTTATTATTCAGTATATTTGATTAATAACTCTTTTGAATTAATGGAAATATTTTAGGTCAACTAACACGGTGCTTTCAAAAATACATTTAAAAAAATTACTTTTCACGATTTCGTAATTTTTGACACTCAATTTTGATTATGTGTGCTGACTACTCAAAACTGACAAACCATTTTAAAAATGGGCCCATGTAATTCAAAAATAATAGTAATGAAAATGTTACTGCTTTCAAATATAAAAGAGATATTCAAATTTAATTACAGAAAGCACAGCAACATTTTAAAAAATTATTTTCAGATTTTTAAAGTAAGCTAAGGTAATTTGGATCAAAGAAAATATTTAAACCAACATTTTATTTTATTTACCCTTTGTGAAGTTGCCTATTTTTAGGAACTACAAGTGTGCCCAAGAATTGTTTTCGATCCATTATCACGTCAAGATTTTTCACGCTTCTCGGTATATAATTTATAGAGAGCATTTATTTTATAAAATAGGCTTCTAGTATTGTTTTTTAAGGCATTAAAAAAAGCAGTAATTTAGTAAACATTTCGCAGTATTTTTTTCCCAAAAAAACATTAATTTTATTCAAACTAAAAATAAAAGATGCAAGCGAAACGATCTTAGGACTTGTGAAATAAATACAAATTCCTTGGATCTCCTATTAACCGTCAGAAAATGCTACGCCCACCTTTCGACTCCTGCAGACTAACTCTAATTCCACCATGAATATCGAATCAAACCCAATAAGGAACTAAATTGTAAAGAGCAGTGGAACGAGTTCAAACCAGACGGGACTACTATTCAGGCTTAAGGAGATCTGTACACATCACATATTTCATCTTCCCCTTCATCATTCGAGTGTCTTGTCACCGGAGGCAAATACATGTACGAAGTTTCAATTTTAAAGTGTATGAGAAAGTGGGTAAAACATTGATCGAATTATGTTTAGCAGACAAACAAGAAAGCAGGTAAAATGAAAATGTTTGAAAAGAAAGTAAGTGATATACGCATTGGTCAATAAACTAAAGATTAAATTATTATTAAGGTATATATTTTCAAGTTTGCGAATAAAAGGAAATAACCAAAAAAATTATAAAACTTCCATATAGTCAAAAGAGAAAAAATATATCAATATTAAGAAACTATTTTCATGGAAATACATTAAGTATTGGTCTAGTTATTTCCAAAACACGTGGCACAATTCAGGCTATAAATTAATATATCATGCTCGAATTCTATTGCAGTCGTTTTCAAATAATTCATTATTCCGATTATATTTTAAATATAAACATATTTTATAAACGTGCATACCTCGTCATTATAGTATTATTTATATAAATAATAAACACTTAAACAATTTAAAGAATACATGCTGAGCCACGCGTAAATAAGGTTTTTGACAAGTTTTATTGAAAACTTGAAAGGAATTTCCCTTTTGTTGAAAGAAAAGAAAATAGTTTCCAAGGCTCTTTATATACCTATTCATATATATATTGTGGTATCGTACGATTCTTGTTCACAAGTCAAGTTTAACATACTCGTATAAAGGAAAATGATTAGTTCAAAAGAATTCGCTTCAAGTGTGCATTTTGCAAATATATAAATAAATTGAATCATTAATTTTGGTCAACACATATCTTCTGCGAATATATATAATTTCATCAAGCAGTGATTCATTGATTTGAAAGACAGTTAATAAATCAATAACAAACACCCTAATTAAGTCCCTTATTAATAGTTTCACTCCCATATTATATTCAAAGAGGCATTACGATTAACATAAAATATCTACCCAAGGAAACTTATCTTAGTAATCGAAGAGCGACAAGGGTACAAAAGCAATTGGACACAGTATCTTTTGTCTTCTAATATAGGTATTGTAAAAATTGAAAATAATATTTAAAAAAGTATGTTTTTCTTTTTTTACGGTACATAATAAAAACTAGATTAAATTAGATCATTTGTCTGTATAAACTATACAACCATGTGTAGGTTTTAGCAAGCCGAAAGGTCTTTTGGCAAAGCAAAACACAGACATGTGTTGAGGTAGTTTCTACTTAACAATTGATTCCTTCTATTTGTTTAGCTCTTTTGCGTTGGTATCCTTCCGATTGATTCCCTACTGGACTACCTACTACTGGCTACTATCGATAACATGGTCTCAGAGTGAAATAACACACTATGTAATTTGCATAGTTTTTATGAAATTATAGTTTTAATACAATTTCTTATCGGAAAGTATAATACGTACTTGATTAAAACGAATGTTTCTAAAGATATATAGCACGCATACGCACGCAAAATGGTAAAAAGTAATATAAAGCAACCAAGTATTATAATGAAACCCTAAAATATTATGAATATAATATAAATAAACAGAATATTATCTTTTAATTCATATAAACTTAGGTCATATGTGATAAACGTACGATCAATTAGGTAATATATCTCACCAAGGTAAGATATGTGAAAATAAGAACATGTCATAGTTTACCTAAATGCTAACACAGCACTTTTTAAATATCCCTCGTATACTGGTATTATATATAGCAAGGCAAAAATTAATCATACCACACTTGTCATAATATTTGCATGAAAGAAAAGTTTGTGCATTTTCATCGGATTGTTCTCTGTATATAATTAGACGTTGTAAAATAGACTATTACACCTGGTACTTATTACGGGATTTTATCTAAAATTAGTATATTTCTATTCATTTTTCTCTGAATTATTTTTTTCAGGATTATTGTTTTGCTGATAGAATATTTTTATTTAACAAACTTAAATATTTAATTAAACAATTTAGAACTAAAATATTTATAAGGTTTATTCTTATACTTTACCGTAATATTATTTTAGTAAATATAGAAAAAACTGCAAAAAGTATTCCAATATTAAATCTAAAATATTAGGTACCCATTTGTATAACTTCATAAATATTATAATTAATGCCCACCGCATTGCTAATGACAAAATTATCAGACAACGGTTGTCGTTTTACAGGGCGATACACCTTCTATTGGAATTCCAAGTTCATCGGTAGTCAATCATCAGCAAATATATTAAAATTTTAAACTGAAAATTAGCAGAGACCCTGGAAAATTTACCCTTGAGCGCCACTGTAATTAAATATATATAAAATAATCTAGATTTTCATTTTAAAGGTCTAATCTAGATTTCAGCTTAAAAATTGTACAAAATAAATTTAATTCGAGAATTAGAACAATGACAACGATCGTATTTATTTTCAGTAAAACAAAAATTTCTTCAATCATACAATTGAAAGCGATGATCGAATAAATATAATTTTAATGTATATTTTATCTGAATAAGAAGTTAGAAAACTCTAAAACTAAATAAAAATATCGATGAATATTATAATAAAGTATAAATACTTTATTATTATATGTGTGAAAGACACGTTATTAAAATAAATTGAGAAAGGAGCATAAAATTATGAGGAAAGAGTGGATTAGTATTTTTTTCACGATTAAAATATATATTCAAATTATAGATAATAGTTTCAAGTAAATAGAAATAACCAAACCTACGAGACGGGAAATGTTGTGGAAGAGACAATAGTTCCATGACAATGAATTTAATTTCCACCAAAATTAATGGGAACTAGAATGAAAGACACCTAATAAAATTTTAATTTATTTTTATTACCTGGATATTGTCAAAATAAGTTTAGAACAATTCAGTCCGTTAAGTTAAAATGTTTTCGTTTACAAAACCTGGATATAAAATACATATTCCAAATATAAATATTTATTTTCTTTAGTAACAAAACAAATTACAGTAACAAAAAAAAGAACGAGTAGAGAAATGGGACAACTGGTTGGAACAACGTTCCTTTCGCTATATTTCATGCATTAAATAAAAGGCACAATGACATAAGTTAACAACGTTCGAGAGTAAATAAATGAAAAATTTTCAAAAACATATACATATATATATATATACACACACACATATATATATATATATATATAAATATATATATATATGTACATATATAAAAGATACTACTAAAATTTAAGTTTAAAATAAATCATCCACTTATTTTCACTCTCACTGGTACTTTCCTGACTTCATCATAATCATCCTCAATGTCTACTGAATTCGTTTCACGATTCATTCTCTTTTGATAATAATAACACGAGTTTTAAAATAGTGTAGGTTATGACAGCGCGCCCGGATTAACACATACGCTTAAACGAATAGAGCCGATGCGCACGCCGCACGTACATACTGTAGTATAGTAGGAGCACGCCGCACGTACATACCTATACATTGATATACGCTTGTAAACACGCAAACTCTTATACTGTAGCAAGTGTCGGTCGAAATCTTATACTTTTTTCGAGCAAGCACTCTTCTCTGTCAGATGTATAACGTGCGATTCAAAAACTTTGTCACATTATTGCATTCATTACAGTTCAGTTGCGGATTATCATTAGATTAATCTGCCTATCTGTCACCAATGTTTTTTCTCAGAGATCGTTCGACGTAGTAACCTGAAATTTATTGCGACACTGACTGAAAACATATTAGTACGCATATAATTCAATCATAAACACTTAAAAATATTTATATGGATATATAAGAGATGGCAAATGAAGTAAATGAAAATATTTCTTTTTTTTAATTTCATTATCTCGTGGAGTAACAATTTAAAAAATTAGTAACGACGATTCAAATGAAATTTGAACATCGTAGTTTGAGTTCTATTAGTGCTTTTGTCTGATTAATTTACTACTAGCAAAAGGACGTAGCTATAATTTATAACTGCAATCCTAATTAAAATTAGTATTTTATACATCATTTTGGAAAACATTTGAATATACAAAAATTACGCAAAAATCAATTACAATGAATTTTACAGATAATAACAGCATTCCTCTTTCCTTTTATATGCACATCAAATATGTAAGTTCAACGTAATCTAGTTAATTGATTTGTTAATAAAATTACAGTCTTCACATTTATGCATCAAATATAAATAGTGTTATATATATCAAAAAGTATACGGACACGAATAAATATAGAAAACCATAATGGAAGTTCTATTCATTTATTTGAAAAAATAAAAAAGGCGGACGTGGACTTTAGCTACAACATTTAAATTGGGAATATTAAAATATAAAAGAAAGAAAGATAATTATAAAAATAATAAAGTAAATAAATAATACGTGCAATAGCAAGTGACTTCAATTATTTATTTGTCAGCGATAAGGACAAGTGTAAATGTGTCAACTAACTTATTATTTCCCGTGATTGATAATCAGTATAATTACTTTTAATAAATTTAGTTAATAAGAACATATTTTTTTTATTACTTTATAGGCAGAAACAAAATTTAAATGTTTTTGTTTAACGGTAAGAGTAATTGAATAATTTTTATTCTTTTTCAAATTAAATATTTATTTTTAGGCATTAAAATATTCCTCAAGAAATTATTTAATAAAATTAACCATTGGAATGAATTTTTTTCAAATATCAATTACTCTTCATAGAAAAGTTAAGAAATATACGTTGTTTTAAAAAAACCTTAATAAAAAAATTTGTAAGAAGTGATGTCTCAAGGCTCTCCGCGTTTTACACTTCTATTTTTTTTATATAAATGTGTTTTAGAGACAGCAACTACATATAATTGGCTAATGTAAATTGGCCTAACCGTTCAGAAGTCACAATTTTTTAATTTCTTTATGTAGTCATTATTACACGGATATTATTAAACTAGCAATAATAGAAATTTAAATAACAAAGCCGATTACCAATACTTATAAAGCCATTGAATTTAATTATGATGTGGCCAACGTCCTAGATTCGAATGATGTTTTACAGTTACTTAATTTAAATTGACTTCTTAAAGTGTTGGCATGTTTATTTCCTTTAAACATTTACATGTTTATTTCCATTTGATTCGAAGTATTTCCATGTTTAATTTTAATAATATATACTATTAGGTATTCTTTATTCTGGTAACTAAAAATTATGATTTCTACAAAATTGTTTCTGATGTTGAAAGTTCGTGTTGAGACGATACATATCAAAATTAGGCCACATTCCATTTTCCTTCGCATAATAACCATGTAACCATCAATATTTTATATTTCCCGTAAATCACGTATATATAATTCTCAATACACATGAAGGGAAATTTAAAGGAAAATTATGATTTATTAATAAAGTAAAGAAAGTTAAAGATATTTTGAACAAATGTTTTTTGGATCTGATATAGTTTCCATAGCAAAATGAATATAGATTAAATTTTATTGAGCGCAAAATACATAGCTATACCATACAAAAAAAACCTATAAATTATTAATAGAAATCTTAATATGAGAATTTCGTACACGTTTAGGCAATTATAAAACATTAAAAGATCCATAGTCATTTCAATTAAAACAGTTGCAAATATTAGTTTTTGGAAACTAAATATAGTGCCTTATAATTTGTGCAGGCGTAAAACAAAGAGTATATTTGAAAAAAATTATGCTTGCCATAACACAATAGATTTCAAATAATATTTTGTCAGATTTCTACAAATCCTGTTTTTTCACGATTTTTATTTAAATGGGGTAAGGGAATGCTCTGTATCTCAAAATTTTTTGGAATATCTTTTTAAATATGAAATTTACAATTACGAATATATTTGTTACACATACACACACACACACTCATATATATTATATATATATATATATATATATATATATATATATATATATATATACATATATATATATATATATATATGTGTGTGTGTGTACGTACATATGTATATATATATATATATATATATACGTAAATATATGGGATTTCCCGAAAGGAGTGGTTCAACGAAATGTCGGTGATAGTGGGGGCAATTTCACATTTCGAAATAATGAATTTTATTACAGTAGGCCTCATAGTTTTGGAGATATAATATTTTTTTATTTTTTTTAATTTGTTTTACCGAGCAGGAAAAATCATTTTTTATTAGGTATTAAAACTATTTCTGCTTTTTTATTGCTCAAGATTTTTCAGAGAATATTCATCTTCATTATTAAAATATTATTCATCCGTTATTATTGGCAACATAAAAATTATACGCTTGAATATTTGTATTTTTTTAATTACAAAACATGAAAAGTGATTTTTGAACAATGGTAGTGTAAACAAATTTATGGTAACCTTGTGGAATTTTATTTCAAAACTTCTTCAATTCACACAGCTTCCAAAAAAGTAACAATTATTTCTGTAAACATTCGAAAAATACCTGCTTTTTTAAATAACTTCGCATTCGCAGAAACGCCTACGATCAAAACAACCGCTTTTCAGAATTGTTTCGCTATCTCTTTCCCACTCGTATGGTCCTTTAATTGTTCTCGGCCATTATCGCTCGGAGCTAACAGCGTACTTTTGCCGTTTTTTTCCTAACACTGTTTTTATTTGTTGACCTACGCCTGAATTGAACTTTGTTAGTGCTTGTGATTTGGATATCGTTTGATTGACTGCATTGCAGATCTGAACTGCTCGTGAATATGCAGAAATGTGTTTCATTTAAGGACTAAATTATGGAAATTCTCGGCAAACCGCACGTACGTATTACGAGAGCTAACCTAATCGCAAACACTATCCCGATCTCAGAGTCTTTCGTGTAAATAACGCATATATAGAGTCGAATTCCTGGAATTCGAGTTCTTGAAGGAAGACCTAGAAATGTTGATAAGCCTCAAGTGCTAGCCGAAGTGGAACAAGCTCCTTCTAATAGTGTTCGGCAGATATCTCGACGTACCTGTTTCGCAAGAAGTACAGTACACTGCATTTTATAAAGAAGTAATTTGACCTCGTACTATGTTCAACGAGTATAAGCACTGCTACCTGCTGACTGTCAACGAAGAATAGACTTCTGTCGTTAGATGTTCTATCGATGCAGGCCAGATTCGCTTTTTTAGTTCAATCATATGGAGCAATAAATCATATTTTAAAAGAATAGGAATATTTAATTCACACAATTTATACCAACTCCCGCATAATAAAGCAAGATAGTTTTCAATATTAATTCGGAGTCAATTTATGGACTGGTGTCCTGAATGGCAAAATTATCGATCCAGTTGAACTCCCATCGAGACCTCATTATTTATGGTTTTTAAGAGAAAAACTTGAAAATTTGTTGAATGAAATACCACAATATGTACGTGACAGAATGTGGCTACAACACTATAGTGCACCGGTCCACTTTTCGCGGCAAGTAAGCGAATATTTAAATGGAACTTACCCAAGTCGATGGACAGGACATGGCGGTACAATTGCATGGCCATCACGTTTGCCAGACCTCGATCCAATGCACTATTTTCTATGGGAATATTTCAAGGAGGAGGTGTATACTAGTAGTCAGTAAGGATAATGAACAACAATTAAGACAAAAATTGCTCCATTGACCAAAAATTGTCCGAAGAGGTAAAAAACTACGAAGAGGCCTTACAAAGTTTAAAACGAAATTTTGTGAGAAGATGTTGGTCATACATAAGAGCTAGGAGAAGGTATTTTGAACATTTGCTGTAATAAAAAAATATAATAAATGCGGTACTATCATAAATACTGCACTTGTTTTATTTTACAATGACCAAAAAATATTATCAATGGTATGGGTTTAGGAATAACAAACGTGACTTGTTACCAGTAAATTATACCTTTTTGGAATCTGTGTAAATTGTAGATATTTTTGAAATAAAGTTCCACGAGGTTGCCATACATGTTTATTACATTAGCTTTGTTTTAACTCACTTTTCATGTTTTGTAATTAAAAAATGTGGATGTTTCAGCATTTAATTTTTATATTGCCAATAATAAGGAAGGAAAAATATTTTAATTAGGAAATAGAAATAGTAATAATATTTAATAATTTTTTTTTCATGCGCGGTAACAAAAATTAAAATAAAATAAAAATATCTTTAAAATTTAAATATAAATTAAGAAATATAATAAAATTTGTATATATAAATATATATGTGTATATATATGTATATATATATATATATATATATATATATGTGTGTGTGTGTGTGTGTATGTGTACCTCCTTATATATGTATTTACTCGTTACCCAAACTGCTACGAGACGCTGCAATGCGATTAGTCAACATAGTAACATGAATTTTTTTTTCTCTGAATTTAAATGTAATCGGATAACAAAATCATAAGAATTAAGTATTTTCTATGCTCTTTAGAATCATTTTCTACTTATAAAAGACGAAAAATCATAATATTTGGCAGATGATTTTCAAAACTGAAAAAATTTCAATTCCTCACGACTGTTGTGGACACTTGGTCAACGAGTTTATTGATTAAAAATAGAACTGACATAATAAAAACCCAATATTAACATAACAAAGTTAATGTCCCATTATTCTTGTTTTGTTTAGCTCAATAATGAATAAAAACAAATAACGAGGGACGGTTAGAAAATAATTTATTTAAGTGTCAATTGATTTGAATATAATTTGGGAGAGCCAGAAGATTTTCTTTTTCACTATTCCAACACGACAAAATATAAACATTAATATAGTATCATAAAACCAAGTCCTTTAGTTCACGAAATAATTGCATTTGCTTCCCAAATAATATAAAAAATTTTAAAGTAACTTTGCTAGTTGATTTGTTTGTTATGATTTCACGACTCAATTACTCAATTGATCTTCGGAAATAATGTGATGATATAACACATTCTTTTTTGGAAAAATATTTCTTTTTGTAATTAAAACATCCCTTTAGGGAAAGACATCAGGGACACGTAAGTTTTTATAATCAAGTGTGTGGCTGTAAAACTCTTACTCAGCCATTTCCGATGCTAAGTTCTGATATTTTCTTCAGATCAATATTGTTAAATTACACCACCGTTTTTTTTCCTTTGACCTGGAAGCAAAACCAGTGGTAAAAGTTAATCAAGGATAAAAATATGTCTACATTCATAGAGAAAATGGAGCGGAACATATAAAAGCGAGAAATGTTAAAGAAAGTGTAAAGGAATTTTCAAAAAAGTTTTAATTTACTTTCTGATTTTACCGAGTGACTAATTAAACATATGTCAAGGTAGCGTGTAAAAAAATTCTTTTGTACTTAAGCGTTTAGTTTACACTTCAAATTCACTACCTGGAATAGCGGCGATATTTCCGTCTCTTAAATTTATTACAATAAATATATTTTTAATTAAAAAGTTATATGCAAAAAAACAACGTTTTAAATGATTTTTATTTAATAAAACTATTATATGTATTTAAATCAAATACTCAGATGAGTATTTTTTATTATTACAACAGGTGCGTTAGAAAAAAAAATTCAATATACCTTCTTTAACGATATCTATTTCATTGTCTCTTGGGCATTAAACTTTCAAAATTTATTGACATCGCTTTTGATATCATTAAAATTTACCACAGAATTTAAGTTCTCAGCTAGTGTTTCAACTAAATTATAGCTAGGAAAACAAATAACCGAAACGTAATCAATAAACAAATAAAGGCCAGTATCGGTTTATTGCAGAAAATCTGACAATTTTTAATACATGGCGCGATACGTATATAATCAGCAAAACAAAAATACGTTAGTGAAATATTTCTTTATTACTAAAATGGATGATATCATCATACCTGTACACTATTTTTAATACCAAGTAATTAAGATGAAATTTAACTTTGATATTTTTACGAAAATAAAACATTAATGTTTAGATAGATCGTATCCAAGAAGTTTACAACAATTATAAATGCTGACATAAATAGTCATTATAACATGCAAATCCATTTTATCAACTCATAAGAGATATTCGAGCATTTTTCCTTAGAAAAATATTTTCAAGAGACGACATAATGAATTGTTTTTCTTACATTAGATAGGAAATTTTTTTCGCCCACAGCGAAGGGGAATGTTTATTGCCCCGGGAGTTACAGCATGAGATAATAAAAATGTTCTGTACCTAAAATATGTTTTGGGCCATGGAATAATTTTTTTCGTTCCGGACAGGCGTTTTCTTCGCAGTATGTGGGTATCTAATTAGTTAAATAATTATTCAAAGAAATTGGAATTTGTAAATATTATATTTATATATTACGGTTATATTTTAATGAATGATCAAATTTGAAGGAGCAATTAAGAAACAGTAACTAAATCGTATAAAAAAATAAAAAACAATTTGTTAACTTCTAGTAACATTCCTCCTGTTTTATTAGAGCGAGAATGTTAGCAAATTAATAAAAAATATTTCTTTTTTTAATTGCTTCCTTATATGATCCAGTTACTGTTTCTTTGAAATTTGGTCACTTATCAAAATGTAACTCGGTATAATTAGATTAGAAGTGATGTCTAAGAGAAAAGCAGATCGACAAATACATTGGGTATAAAACTTTAAATATTTAAAAAAACGAGCGAATTAGAAAAAAACTTTCAAGTTTTTATTTTGTTTATTAAAGAGATATGTTTATTAAATACATATGGAACTGTATTGTTTTCATACTGTTTTTTAAAATTAATATTAAGTTAACGTAACTAAGGTTTAAGTAACCGACATTTTCTTGCCTCCTTGTCATTTTTATTAATTCGCTTTAATGAGCGTGTAATTTTTGGTCTTAAAACTTTTGTAATTTACTTTTATATTGAAACTTGAAAGAGACTATTTCAAATGTTATTTAAAAATAATAACAAATCACGTGACAATAAATTTTTGTTTTCCTTAATGTTATTGCAGGAGTAATAATATCATGTAGAAATATATGTAAAATTTAATTATTGTAATTTTAAGTAAATAATCATTAAAAAATATTAAATGTTGACTTATTGCAGAATTTGAGAGTTTTTTAATTTTAATTTTTATACACTGTAATGCTAACAAATATATTTTCTGACCATTAAAAGCCTTTTCCTTATATTCGAAAAATGGTAAACGCAAATTCACGTTGAGTTTAAAAATAATAGCGCGATTTTTTCCGGAATTTGGAAACTGTGCACCAAATATAGAAAACCAATATAGGATTTAACAAGATCCGGTATTGCATGCCCTACACATAACCAATTTCATCAAATGATTCTCAAGGCACTTCTTAATGTGAAAATAAAACGATATTATTGCATAATTATGTAATGAAAGACATAACATTTTTGTAAATATTTATATAATATAAAAAAAATGTTATATAAAAACAGCTAAACTTGGGAATAAAATAGTTTAAATCTTTTATATTTTATCACTAAGATTTCTTTCCAAAAGATTTTCAGTTAAAAAACCACTTTCACACGAATATTCTCTGATTTCTTTTATTCTTTAACAAGAAAGTCATCACGCTTTTCACTATTACATTATTTTCATTACACGCCACAAACAATAATTTTCAACTGTGTGTAAATTAATTTACCTACTTTTTTCTTAAGCACTGCATTCGATGTTGAATCACATACACTGTTCAAATATGAAATATAACTTGAATCCGCAGCAAATAAGAATATAATAATAAGAGCGTTTAATTCCAAATCCATATTATTTTATAACAGATGATACAATTCATAAATCGATCAGTTACTGCATTTTTTTACTCGTATTATTCAAACCCACTTGGAACTTAAACGTTATATAATTAATAATTTTCATTTATGATTTTCTTAAGCACCACATTCGATGTTGAATCGATTTTTCTTAAGCGCCACATTCGATTTTGAATCACATACACTGTTCAAATATGAAATATAACTTGAATCCGCAACAAATAAGAATATAACAATAAGAACGTTTAATTCCAAATCCATATTATTTTATAACAGATGATACAATTCATAAATCGATCAGTTACTGCATTTTTTTACTCGTATTATTCAAACCCACTTGGAACTTAAACGTTATATAATTAATAATTTTCATTTATGATTTTCTTAAGCACCACATTCGATGTTGAATCGATTTTTCTTAAGCGCCACATTCGATTTTGAATCACATACACTGTTCAAATATGAAATATAACTTGAATCCGCAACAAATAAGAATATAACAATAAGAACGTTTAATTCCAAATCCATATTATTTTATAACAGATGATACAATTCATAAATCGATCAGTTACTGCATTTTTTTACTCGTATTATTCAAACCCACTTGGAACTTAAACGTTATATAATTAATAATTTTCATTTATGATTTTCTTACGCACCACATTCGATGTTGAATCGATTTTTCTTAAGCGCCACATTCGATTTTGAATCACATACACTGTTCAAATATGAAATATAACTTGAATCCGCAACAAATAAGAATATAACAATAAGAACGTTTAATTCCAAATCCATATTATTTTATAACAGATGATACAATTCATAAATCGATCAGTTACTGCATTTTTTTACTCGTATTATTCAAACCCACTTGGAACTTAAACGTTATATAATTAATAATTTTCATTTATGATTTTCTTAAGCACCACATTCGATGTTGAATCGATTTTTCTTAAGCGCCACATTCGATTTTGAATCACATACACTGTTCAAATATGAAATATAACTTGAATCCGCAACAAATAAGAATATAACAATAAGAACGTTTAATTCCAAATCCATATTATTTTATAACAGATGATACAATTCATAAATCGATCAGTTACTGCATTTTTTTACTCGTATTATTCAAACCCACTTGGAACTTAAACGTTATATAATTAATAATTTTCATTTATGATTTTCTTACGCACCACATTCGATGTTGAATCGATTTTTCTTAAGCGCCACATTCGATTTTGAATCACATACACTGTTCAAATATGAAATATAACTTGAATCCGCAACAAATAAGAATATAACAATAAGAACGTTTAATTCCAAATCCATATTATTTTATAACAGATGATACAATTCATAAATCGATCAGTTACTGCATTTTTTTACTCGTATTATTCAAACCCACTTGGAACTTAAACGTTATATAATTAATAATTTTCATTTATGATTTTCTTAAGCACCACATTCGATGTTGAATCGATTTTTCTTAAGCGCCACATTCGATTTTGAATCACATACACTGTTCAAATATGAAATATAACTTGAATCCGCAACAAATAAGAATATAACAATAAGAACGTTTAATTCCAAATCCATATTATTTTATAACAGATGATACAATTCATAAATCGATCAGTTACTGTATTTTTTTACTCGTATTATTCAAACCCACTTGGAACTTAAACGTTATATAATTAATAATTTTCATTTATGATTTTCTTAACCACCATATTCGATGTTGAATCGATTTTTCTTAAGCGCCACATTCGATTTTGAATCACATACACTGTTCAAATATGAAATATAACTTGAATCCGCAACAAATAAGAATATAACAATAAGAGCTTTTAATTCCAAATCCATATTATTTTATAACAGATGATACAATTCATAAATCGATCAGTTACTGCATTTTTTTACTCGTATTATTCAAACCCACTTGGAACTTAAACGTTATATAATTAATAATTTTCATTTATGATTTTCTTAAGCACCACATTCGATGTTGAATCGATTTTTCTTAAGCGCCACATTCGATTTTGAATCACATACACTGTTCAAATATGAAATATAACTTGAATCCGCAACAAATAAGAATATAACAATAAGAACGTTTAATTCCAAATCCATATTATTTTATAACAGATGATACAATTCATAAATCGATCAGTTACTGCATTTTTTTACTCGTATTATTCAAATCCACTTGGAATTTAAACGTTATATAATTAATAATTGTCATTTATGATTTTCTTAACCACCACATTCGATGTTGAATCGATTTTTCTTAAGTGCCACATTTGATTTTGAATCACATACACTGTTCAAATATGAAATATAACTTGAATCCGCAGCAAATAAGAATATAACAATAAGAGCGTTTAATTCCAAATCCATATTATTTTATAACAGATGATACAATTCATAAATCGATCAGTTACTGCATTTTTTTACTCGTATTATTCAAACCCACTTGGAACTTAAACGTTATATAATTAATAATTTTCATTTATGATTTTCTTAAGCACCACATTCGATGTTGAATCGATTTTTCTTAAGCGCCACATTCGATTTTGAATCACATACACTGTTCAAATATGAAATATAACTTGAATCCGCAGCAAATAAGAATATAACAATAAGAGCGTTTATTATCTTGATACTTTACAAAACTTGATACTTTACTAGTATCTTGATACTTTAAAAAACCATTCACTTGCCCCATGACGTCTCACTTTTTTTTTCTCAGAAACCGTTTGTTTTATATAAAATTAAAATTTAACATAGAAATGAATTTTATTGACGATTTTATTAATTGATGAGAAGTTGAAATTTATCCAATTTTGGTAGGGAATATTGTAGTCATAAATTAATATTTTAACAATAAAATTTACCAAATTTATGTTAAGATACGCACTAAATGGGCTCCCATAGTTGTCTCCATCTCTAATCGTGGCTTTCCACGGCCCCTGATTTTAGGGGCCGTGTCGCGTAATGGTGTCGGAAGCAGTACACTCACACAGCAGGCGGATAAGGTGGCGAGAGCAGCGCGGGCCCTCTGTCGCGAGTTCGTTGTATATGAAATCACCGTCGCCGCTTTATCCGCCTACGCTGTGCCAATACCGTTACGCGGCGCGGTCCGTGAAATCTCGGGCCGTGGAAATTTACAATTTAAATCGTTGATGCAAGGTAAATAAATAATTTTAATTCAAAGTTTCAATGAAATATTATTTAGAACTTTTCCATATTCTTCAAAACTATGGTTGAAAAATTATGAGAATGCTAATGTCGCGTACGTTCATTCACCAATTGTTCAACGCATCATTAGATTTCACAACGCACTTTTTGAAATTTAACATTTTGTAAACAGAGACTTGAAATGAAAAATGGCAAATACGATGTCTATAATAATTTAAAATATCCATCCAATTATATTCTACGCATAGGGATATTATAAAAAATGATTCTCACTTTAAATGTATGGGGAGTTACGTTAACAAATTTATATTAAGATTTTATTACATGTTAATTACTGCACAATGCACTGAGCTTATCAAATTTCATTGGAAAATTTATTGACCACAAAACAGTTCTATTGTTGCCCAATAGATAGCGTAATATGGAATTAATTTTGCTACTGCACCGCAGATGGCGCTCTAGGGAATATAATAAAAAATGTAGATAGTATGTAAAAAATTAAGATTGCTGATATATTAGGTACTGATTAGTATGTAAAATGATTCTATGGTTACACAGACAAATATTTATGTATTGACTGTATTTGAATGCATATTTGACGTATATTTGGTATACAGCGTGAGCTATGCAACATGCGCATGTATGTACTGCAGCCTCAAAATTTAGAGTATACACCTACTTCATGGAACCAACTATAAGCAATATCTTAACATCGTCATGCTCCGAGTAATTACCATGAAAGAAATTCATGTCGACAAGTTTCAAATTAAATCTGTTTGTACAGAAGAGATAAATTTTATTTTTAATAATAGTTTCCTATCAGTAATCGAATACGCAAATGGTAAGTTACTTAAAATTCAAAAATGACAAATGCTTCAACTTTATGTAACAGATAGAGTTTAAAATTTATAAAAACATTTTCCCTTATATTATCATAAATAGTGGGACTCGGGAAAATTTTTAATTCTGTAGTAATTATTTTCATCCCTCTAGATAATTAAGGCTATCAAAAGAAAAACTCGTTAGGAACGTGCAAAAAATATTTCAACTTAATTATCTGATTTAAAAATCCGCTAAGATCGGATACATGTCAAATAAACTCGTTACAAACTGTATACAACTAATTGGAAGGCATTATGTCATGAAATATAATCGTGTAATTTATGAAGCGATCTAAATTTTTCTGAGTCTCATGTAATTAAAAAAATTATTTCTCACGTTATTTCTTATATCTTCATTTTCTTATAATATCAAAATATTTTAAAGACATGAAAATAAATGTACGGTGAAGGTATATGAGGAGGAGGAAAATAAATGCGCTCGAGGATAAAATATGTTATGTTGGTTTTTAAAATTTTTGAAAGACTCAAATTTTCTCTAGAAGGAAAATGTTGATTATTTAACTTACCTTCCACGTATTGAAACTTTTTTTATTATTTTATTATAATAGCAAACTTTTAATTTGTAAAAGTTTAAACAATTTTGCAATGTGTAAATATTACAGAAGTTACTATAATCAGGCAAACAAACGACGAAAACATATTTCTGATATTTTTGGATTTATTCAACTCCAAAAATTTTTGGATAATTTCAACTTGACTAACACTTTATTGATCAGCTTTTAATTCCATTTTTATAGTGGTCATCAGTCAGACAATTTCACATATGTAACTATTTAAACGGTCCTGTAACATTAATTAGTACACTTTCACTTTCGTTACGGTCATCAATGAGATTATTTCAAGTCGGTAACGTGGCATCAATGTGCTGAAATATTCATTTTCCGCGATATTCATTATTACATTTACAAGAAAATTATATAAGATCTTACAATCAAACAGCCGAAAAATGTTAAAAATAACCCGATGGAACCTTTATTAGAACCCATCATAATCGTTGAGTATTAAAACGAAATATTTTCGCTCATATTTTCGACAGTGTGACAATTTTGGGCCGGTAACAGCACTTTTATTAACTTACCAAATTGTTTTTTAAATTCTTATAATTGATTTAGCAAGTAATTAAATAGGTTAACTGTCACATATTAGTTTGCTCCGAAAGATGTTTTCTGCGCGTATCACTCGCAAAATTTTATGCAAAATATTAATAAATGTGTAAATAAATGTACCTCATGCAGGAAAACGGCTAAATATAAAAATGTCTACGCGAGGACGACTTATTCGTGCGTATATTGTTAAAACAAACCAGAGGAAACGAATACGTAAATAATATATGGCTTACCAAGGTAAGTTAGCCCAACAAATAGCCATGTGTGTATAATTAACTTTTACTTAGAACAAGTGTGATCGATGGCCGATGAAGTTGACTTTCGTCGATTAGCTATTTGATAAAGTCGTATGAATTCCTTGGTAATAGTACAGCAATATGAATGATTGTGGAAAATATGTTCGATTTCAGTATTTTATTTGATTATCAGTGATTCGTTTCAAGGATTACTTAACTTAAAAATTAAAAAAACAAAACAAAACTCTTTTGAGTTCACTCATACCAGTGATTTTATTTATTAGCCCTTTTATATAAAAAGTAAAAAATTTTTCTCGTAACAGAGTTTTGTTGACTAGTATATTTTGCAATAGTTAAAACCTAAAAAATGTATATATAAAAATTTCCGAGGTGACAATTTTTTTAAAAATTTTTTTAAGTCGTACAGTATTTATGGAAACGGCAAATCATAGTTTTAATATTCACGTATATATATATATATATATATATATATATATATATATATATATATATATATATATATATATATATATATATAAATATAAATATATATATACTTCGGTTTTTTAACCCAATTGGACTTAGGCTAAAACCTAGTGTAAACACGCGTACGTATACTGTATACGTACATTGTCTTTGATAATAGTTATACAGTTTTTAAATTTTAATATACTTTTAAATTCAGCATTAACCTAAAACCATCATAGAATCCTCTAATAACAAGTAAAGGGGAATGTGTTTAATGGAAGCAACTAATAAGTGTTATAGAAGATGTGTTCACTTTCGTTAGAGTCTATAAGTGTCAAAATAAACTATTAAATAAAAATTATTGGTATTTTAATTTGAATAAACTAATTTACAATTAAATATTTTGTAATAAATCTCCTAAAAACATTTCAGTTTTTAAAGCTGCTACTACCTACAAATAAACGATTAGAATAACGAAACCTAACCCAACCATAAGCTGATTATAAAATCTGATTTATTATTTATAAACAAATGGTGTAATGTGTAGGATTTTTTTTATTTCCTAATATTATGGTTAAGACCGAATCAGGCATACTCTATGTATCATTTTTTCTGCTGTAATTTCAATTCATACTCGCTAACGGCCGTGATGGTCTTTATCCTATTAATCATGATTTAGTTATGTATGTGGCTGAGCCACAGCAGCTGTGAAAGTTACAATTAATTAATTAAGCCTAATATTTACAACCATACGAATACAACGATAATATTTTATACAAGAATACCATGAAGCGAGTAAAAAATGTTCTCACCTAAAGGGATTTCTATATTTTTATTGTTAATTTCAAAGGATTTATAACATTCACTCACATACATTCATACAGTTAATAATCTCAAAATTTTGTGACATAAGTTAAATTACATTAAAAGAGTTAGATCTGAAACTATGTAAGATATAAAATAAAATTTATTGTTTCTTGTTAATTTTAACATATAGTTTAAATAGTTTTCCGTAAGATAGAAAAAAAATATCGTAAATAAAAAAAATTCATGGAATATATCCAGACGATATTTAAAACTCTCTTTTAAATGATGTGTCGCACGTGTTATTCGTAACCTTTTACACACTTGCTTTTAAATTTCTTTTTCCAAAAATATTTTTCATTTTATCTTAACTTTGGTTGGGGTTATTACTTTATCTAATATTTAATAATTTTAAATATATTTCCCCTAAAAACTGAGAAGTGGGTAGTTACATATAAAGAGGATTCGTGGCTATTTTATATTGACATAGTCGATATTTATATGTAACAGTGTCTCCTCGGACCTCCTTGTAATGAAACCCAACATGTTTTCGAGCGCACCTCGATTCACTGTCACGTGTTATAAAATTGCAACTAAACTAGTTCTTATGAGATATATGTGAAGGAAGTGAATTAAATAAATACCAAACGAAATCATTGGATAAATGTTTGTATTTATTATACCTATCCAATATATCATTAACGGTAGACTTTGTTATAGCACTACTCACATAGTATCGTTGATATTTGTATGTTAGATGGTAGTTATTTTCCTTTTAGAGAGTGTAGTAAAATTTATTTTTCACTTATGTCGTTAAAAATAAGCATTTTTCTTTGTTCGTGCTAACACGTGCGTGTTTACCGCATTTGCAAACTAGTAAAAAATTGATTTGCTCCAGGGTTTTAAACCGTCTTAGGGTATTCATCTACTCACTTATCTGATCGTGAACGTACGAAAACATGATTTATCTCTCTCGGTTAAACATGAAGTTCCTTGAACGTCCCGAAGTTTCGTGAATGATAATATGAATGGCACAGAATTTATAAATTATGTATTTATGTTAAAATTATTTTCTTTACGAATACTGAAACGCTTCTTTGCATAATTATTATTCTTGCATCTAAACAAGCAATAAAATATCCATACATTTATACATCTCTAAATTTTAGATACAAATTTGATTATATCTGTAAAACATTTAGAATAGTAAGTCGTAAATTCTCATACTGTACTGAATTCGAAAATGTCTACTAAAAACCAATAAAATTAAATATGTTCTTGCTATTTTGAAATTATTTATTTTAAATCGCTCGAATTTTATATGCAAGCGAAGTGAAATAGTACTTTTCATTAATGTAATAAATACGATATATAAAATTGGCAGCTTCCTTGTACTTGCAATAATTCCATGGCAGATAAAAATATTGCATGTTTCCTTATGTCATAAATTCCATATAACCATATTCTCAAATATTTTGGTTTCAAGGTTCCCGCTAGAGATAAATTTAACGGCTTTGCTATGAATTTAACAGAATAGTGGTTGTTAATTAAAACGGATAAATGATGATGCAATGGAATAAGAGATACTATAAAACGAAATTGAAAAGGTAATAAACCTGTTAAATAGGAGTGGAACGTTACTCGCACCAAGAGGGTTTTGTACACTTGTGTGCATATGTTTACATTTCAGATTGTATAGTATGCATGTTTATTTATTTACGAATATTAATAATATTTTTCATCCTGTAAAATTATTGTTTTTACCTTTGTCTTTCATAGGTGTTAAAATATTGTTCATATCCTAAAACTACAAAAATATAACTTGGAAGAAGCATTATTTTAATGTTTTTATGATTTTTTATTCCAGTTGGTATTTCACGCAAGATTTGAGATGACAAAAATTAAAGTACGGTATTGCAAAAATTTGCATCTGAACATTTTTAGTGGTAACTATTGGAAAATATATAAAGCTCTATCTTTATGCCAAATTTTAACTTTTTACGCCTAACAATTTTTGAGAAAATGTTTGTGGATATTTAAGCATTATTCCTAGAAGTATCTTAAATGATGTTTTAACTGTATTGTTTTATAGACCTTATTATTTAATTAAAAGAGAATAATATAATTTAACAACATGATCTTTTTTTTAATTTAAAATATTGGAAATTGAAAGAAAATATATATTTAAAAATTTTCTACTGAAATATTATACAAGATAATATACAATGTTACTTAATTTCAAGTTTCAACGTTAAATGATTTCTCAAGAGAACGGCTATGACAGAACAATAGATGGACCAACACATTATTAATCTTAGAAGAGTTCCATGTTTTTACTTAGAGAACTTTTACGCAACCCTAAAATTGCTGCAAAAGCTCGTGAAAAATTCGGTAATATGAAATTAATTGGAAAACCATGGTAATATAATAAATGTAATAGACTTAAATTTAAAAGAAAATATTAAAAGCGGCACGTTTGACAATATTTTCATAATATGATGCCAGTATTATTATACTATTTAATATTTTTACAGATAACAGGGAGAAGCACGTTAATAAAAGAAGATATTTTACAAAAAAAAAAAAAGATATATATATATATATATATATATATATATATATATATACATATAATGTTTTGTCAAACAGGTATAAAAATATGTAGAATCCATATGAGAAATATTGAAACTTTGATAGGCAAATATGAAGGAAATGATACTTTCTTACCGTTGAAAGAGAAGATAATTTTAAAACCTGCACACAACAGCAAATCAAAATTTTAAACGAGGAATTTGTGAAATAAATGAATGTAGAAAAATCCACAAAAATACTAGCACTAATTTATTAATATTGATGATTTAAAAAAAATATTACAAAAATTGAGGAGCGCATGACGTGCCAACTGTCATTGCTGCATTTTCTTTGTTCATGCAGCCATGTCAAATCGAGAACTTCGCTTTTTCAAAATTACTTTTAGGAATTATAATTTGCTCGCTATTCTGTCGCAACCCTATTTTCAATGTGTAAACAAAACAAAACGCACTCATTTACTGTGTATGACAACAAATCGTAATTACCGTGAGTACTTCGGACAGCTAATTTCATCTTGCAGAAACAAAAAAACGTGGAGTAAAAATAAATGTGAATTGGTTCATAGACTTATTTATGAGCAAATAACATGAAAATATACTCCCCCGGATCCATTTTGCTCTGAGCGACTTGCGAATATAAAACGATTTACGATCCGGGACGTGAATCCGCTATCACCGGATACTGGATCAGGTTTAAGACAGCTGGTTTCAAGGACTCTATTAAAATGGAGAAATTTTCCCGTTGCTTTTAAACTTAGATAACGTCGATATACACAAAACTAAGCATATTTATATATGTATATATATATATATATATATATATATATATATATATATATATATGTATATATATATATAAATATATATATATATATATATTATATATATATATATATATATATATATATATATATATACTTATAAATATTTACTTTTTTTCATGTCAGCTTTTCAGATTATTGGTGGTTAGTACATTTGATTACTAAGCCTAAATTCACATTCCTACATCGAAGGTTTCTTTAAAAAAACGGTTATTTCAGACGCGAAAAAAATTTTCTTAGAATTTAAATGTACTTCTATTTCAGTTTCATATTTTTTTTCTTACATACCAAGTATACAATTTCAAAATTTCATAAATATACATTTAAATTATTGAAACTATAATGCTGTGATATGGTGACGGACGGGTGGATATAATGGATATAATTCCTTATTTAACTACGGGCTCTAAACAGCAAGTTTAATGTTATGTTTATTGAACAATTCCTAGTGCTGCTATGTCTACCTAGTCTTCTTAACCTTTTTAATTGATATTGTTTGATCAAAAATTCATTTGAAAAGCTTGCTAAAGACATAATATTATGTGTCACTTTTATTAACTTAATTCAACACAAAAACTTCAATATGAAAACACTACATTCATTCTATCCAAATATCACTTCCGTGGTATTTTATCACTGATTAATATAACTACTTATGCCAGTTCCACCGTCAAGTAGATAGAGATATGATGCAACTGTTAACAATATATCAAGAATGAATTTTCCTTATACATAATGAAACATACATAGCAAAAATACCAGTATTAAATTCAATACATATAACAGAACTGTAAACCTTGCTTAAGTCTAAAAATGTTCGGAAAACAATTTGGGGATAAAATATATTTGCCTTTTTATCTATATATTAGTGCTCGCATTACGTGAAAACTACTAACCTGATTTGGATGAAATTTTTAGGGAAACGGGTAATTTGTAATAGTATTAAATGTTCATTTCATCGCAATCGCATTAATATTTTGAAATGTAATTTAAATTTTATTAGAACAACAGAGAATGCCTAGCGAATCTACGCGTAATAAATACACTAATGTGTAGTGCACCTGTGCATATAAATGGATGACGCTACATGCATTTTAAATAGCGCAATGAAGCTTTCTACCCCGACATATGGTTGCGAAATGTTCTTGGTCAGACTTCAAATGTGGAGTAATGCACCAGAGGTAGAGAAATCCTGTATTGTATTGAACCACAATATTAAGAGAAAACTATTATCAGTTGAGTTTTTTTGTCTTTGTTTTTAGCATAGTCCAAGGTTAGAAGTATACGTATAAAAACGGCATCGGTACGTTCCTCAGCGATTTGCGCGTACGAAGTTGCGGCTAGACGTAGGCAGTGTTAAATATATACGATATTTCAATAAATATACATTAAATATTCACTCTATTATACCAATAAGTCTTTCTCATTTCCCTTTACAGGAATCAAAATACATATGATCCATAAACTGTCAAGTGGATATTATCAGGTTATTTCCTTATATATAATTATAGATTTATTATTCAGTAGCTTATATTGAACTCATATTTTAGTGTATATGTTCTTATGTATTTACTTATATATTTTTTCATATTTTTGATTGGAGTAAATATTTGACTATGTAAATATTAAACTCAATATCTAAAATCTACTCCTCAAAATCAGAAAAGCAAAGTAGAGCAATACTTTCCTCAGAAATTGAGGTTTTCTATTCAGCATTATTATTAATAGCGCCGATTTCTAAATTTCGATTTTTCGTATTTCCCGAAAATGTATTTCTTATTTCTTAATTAAATTGGCAATACTTTGAAGACTGCGTAGCATTTTTTTGAATAAAACAAAAATTAATTGTCCTTTAACTATACACTTGCAGAAAGAGCGCTATCAACTAATGATTTGTGGACGTGTTCGAGCAAGGCGATAGGTAAACGTGGACGCCGCGAATACGTTGCGAGCTCTCCGCGAGTATGCAGCGTATTTCCTGTGAGTGCGCAATGAACTAACGCTGTTTGACCCGCGATTTGAACAATCAGTAACAAAATGGAATCCGACTAAGAAACGCCGCTGTTTACTTTGATACTTCGAAGGCGTTTACGTAGAAAACGAAAGCAAACACGAGGACGGGTTTGGAAGAATTCACTATTCATTGTCAACACAAGGTGCACGTGCAATCGCAGTCGCTCTCATGATACGACTGAAGTCGCAGGGCAGGCTATTTGCAAGTATAGAACACAAGGTTCGCACCAAGGCGTCGAGTACACCCGCTGCACACTCGCGGTGAATACACTGCGCACTCACGGATAACTCGCTACGTACCCGCGGCGTCCACGTTGACCCATCGCTTCGCTCAAAACACGTTCACAAATCGGTAGTGTGAAAACACCTCTACGGACAAGAACGTTTCATAAAGGTAAAAACTTTCTAGTGATGGTTTTGTGTTAAGTATCATTTCATAATTCCTGATATATAATTTTGCACATAGCTTCACTTGGCAAAATATATTGTTCTGGTAATTAACATGTTTCTAAACAATTTTACTTAGCCTCGCTACTCTGTTATACAGTTCAAATTTATTAATAACAATTTCACCCTCTTTCAATTGTCTGGTAGACTTGATATTCGTCAAACGTTTCCGGTTATAGTAAAAATAAAATATTTAATAGATACCGAGGAGTCAAAATATAGTTAAAAGAATTACTCAACACTACAGACTAGAATCATTCAAACTATTAAACAGACTAAGCACAGTTATTCCATGTCTCTTTTAGTCTAAAGATAGCGTTGGTGCAAAGTTATTTTATGAATTCTTGCAATGTGATAATCTTTATATGCCTTTATGGAGCAAAACTAAATGAACATTTTTAGTATATAGTTTAACGCAATTTTTTGTGGGGGAGTTAAACTATATTTTTCCCAAACATTTTTTTTCATTATTTTATAAATTTTATATTTTAAACGTTAAACTGTAGCTTTTTTATCGATGCACACACGTAACTATTTTTGCACCTACAAATTTTTTGAAATTAGATATTTAGTCTTTTTTATATTTATGGATTAATGCATCTTAATAGATCTTGACTACTTTAATATATATATAGATTGGTATTTTATAGACTACTTACCACATAAGGAGTAAAACTAGTTAAATGGTTCCAGTATATGGATTCAAATAGAATTTGAATCATTTGTATTATTCTATCGCTTCTTTTCAAAATGAACATTAGCATTGTAAATTTCAAAGTCTATTTCTACTTTTTTTAGATTATTTCTAGATGTACTTCCCGAAATAGCAAAATGTTTCATAAACGCTTAGTTTGTGATTATATTTTTAATTAATTTAATCCTAATTTGATAAATTAAATTATTTCCTTACTGCAAGTTTATTACTTTTGAAACGGATTAGAAAATATAATTGTAACTTAGTATTATTTATTCACATATACGTTCTAAGACATTATTCTAACTCCATTTCCAACCAATTTATTTTATTTCTCATAATTTAAAAATTTATACGTTTCTGTGCAATATATTTTTAGAGATTGGATTACATGTTATCTTCTGTAAGGTACATATTTCAGACCTTAATTTACTCACAAGAAAAAAGGTTAAAACGTAGTAAAGAACAAACGTGGATGGTAGGATAAGCAAAAATATTATGCATTAATACAGTCATCATGTTAAAAAAAAACTCTTTTGCGATAGTAGTCTAAGGTAAGGTTAAGACTATATAGTTAGTAATATTAAATGCTTTTATTTCAGTGAAAAACTAATTGCTTTTCCTAGCATGTAATAATGTGTAACATGTGACAAAAATAGGAAATACTTGTAAATTTTCAGGGTATTTATTTCATTTTAAACCTTTGCCGACAAAAGTAAGGAAAGGACGAAATACTAATATGACTATGTCTTTCTTTGAAGGATTAAGTCTATACTCTAACAGCGTATTCTTTAAAAACTAACATAACACTTTTCTTACACCGGTACAAGTATATTTAAATCTAATATTTTGGGCAATAATTCGACTAAAAGACCGATATGGTTGGAATATCCTTCATCATGACTATTACCTTTTAACTGAAGCTTGCTTTATTGATACCTATTGATGGTTTACGAAATTAACTCTCGGCGTTTAGTTGATTGACAAGAAACGCAAAGGTTGTTATTATAATTAATAAGTGATTTTACCCGTTGCAAAATTATTTAATGGCATTTCGTCTTTCTTAGTGATTTCATTGAAAGAGTGTGTTCTTTTTTAATTACCAAAATTTATATTACTTATAGTTATTTATTCTATTTCGTTCACTTAGCTGCAATACAGTGCATTATATTTTTCAACGTCACCCTTAGTTTTAAGTGCTATCTAATTCAGTCCATTTTTAACGTTAAAAAAACTTTTTAAATCATTCTACAATTTTGTAATTTTGTTTACTTATTTTAAATGATTTGGAAATATTTTTATTGTAGAATTTAATATATACATACTTATATTAAACGAATTTATTTTTTTTATATGAGAAATTTCTACCAGCCCACAAAACTTATGCACTAGCCATTAAACCTTCTTCGCAGTTTTAATATCGATCAATTTTAACATTTCCTAATAGGCTTGCTGACACTTCTATGAAATTTAAATTCAATTAAGAGATGGAGAAATTTTTATAAAACTTCGAAATTACATAAACTACTTTTTAAATATAAAAATGTCATAATTCCTCTAAGATAAATTTGGAGTTTTTTAATCAATAATAAATATTCACTATTACGATGTCTCAATAGATGACGCAATGTGAAATATATGTCAATCAAAAATGTTAAGTGACAACATGTTTAACATTTTTGACAGAAACGATTACTAAATGAAGTAAGAACTGAAGCTGCTTAATTCTTACAAAGCAACTAACGTGCAATAAGCATCGGAATAATGTAATACGTGTAATATAACTATAGGAAGCTTAGAACTATTTGGGTTATACTTGTAAATCTCCCAAAGTTTCAGTTCCAATAAAAAAGAATAACGCACGAATCGCGTCTATGAAATAAATATAGGACAGAAAGCTCATGTTTTATTTTAAAGAACCAAAATCAAAATGTGTATTTTGGAACTTTTGTAGCGTCCTTTGTTTAACTCGATATTGATTGACAATTACTTTATGTTTTGGAAATTGGTTTGTTCATGTTTATTTTTGCATTATTCATTAGTTTTTATATTAAGAAATCATTCTTTTTCAGTACTGACATAAGTGCAGCAAATTTGAGTTAAATTGAAAATGGCACATGGGCTTTGGCATAAAATTACCTGATTTATACGGCTTGTTAGCTAATCGTTGAAATAGGGACATAAAAAAAAAGGTTTTCGAAACTAAAGAATAACTGATCGTCGATTTCGTTATTCACGTGTATGCGTTGAATCGCCAACAAAATTTAAAAAATTAATTAGATTTTCTTACACAAAAATATAACAAAAATAAAAATTTTGAAAATAATTGATATGAAGTCCTGTTAAAGTGTCAGTAATTGACATTTCATAATCATATTGATCATTTAATCAGGCCATATAATTTACAAATCTACGAAATTAAAATTTAAGTAAAAATATACAAGTTCTATACCGATCCTAAGTCATAACCCAATTTATGGGAAAGCTATTTATTCGTGCACAAAAATGCTAGCAGTGACGGACATAGAATTCAGCAAATTAAGCCAGTTCATAGAAAATTGATTAAATTCGATTTAGTGTAAACTTACAGGATGTAAGGGTCAACCAAGTCCACCCAAATACCGCGAATTGGGCCGCCTCGAGTGAAGCGAGCACCTTTGTGAAAATCGTGTTTCCGCTTAATAAACGAGCTGTACGTAGCTTATATTAATATAACCCGAATTATATATATCTGTTTTTCATTTTTTGAGTTAAGTAATTATTGACATAGATGAGGGATAAAGCGACATCAAGATACAAACAAAAATTATCTTAAGTAAAATTCTCAAATAAATAATATTTGAAATTAAATATTTCCCTTTAAATTGATACCACACTATCACGGAATTAAAAATATTTTTTTTTAAGAAAAACATTTATGATAAATAAAGAGATCAACGAACGCATAAGTGGTAAAATAAGGTTTACTTTCCTCTTTGTTTACGTGCGACACCCTAAAGAGGAATGCCACATTTTTTAGGTAGATATAAACAAGGCTAGGGATCATTAATGAAAAAGAATAAAAGAAAGTATATTGTGTACGTTTTCCTTAAATTTTTCCTCAGTATAAAAGAAAAGACGGATAAATATATCGGATTTGGAAAAATTATATAAAATAAAAAAAATCTTTATTTAACTAAGTAGGACAAATCATTCTCTTTACATTTGAGATGTGAAATATGATCTTAAATTTTGGTCTCTGATTGAAATGTAACCATATGGATATGTGTATTTATATATATATATATATATATATATATATATATATATATATATATATATGTATATATATATATATATATATGTATATATATAAAATGGTAATAATTTCAACGACCTACATCAAACCGTTTGGAAAATCCTTGTTACTAACCGAATCGTGACATGTAAAAGCTAAAAGTTTTTAAACAATTTTATTTTTAAGATTACACGGAGTACGATGCGTGTTATCCTAAATCACTAACGATCAATACAAGTTTAATATGTAACCCGAAATTAAAAAAAAACATTTTTTTTTAAATTTTATTTTAGATAATTGACAATCATTTTTAAAATTGTCACTCCTACTTATTATTTACTCGTAGATTGCTAGTTATTTTCTTTTGATATTGCGTTGTATCAAAAATACCTTACACTTATTTTTAATTCATGTACCGGAGCTATCTCTCATGCAAAGAGCGCTAAGTGTAACCGTGGGGGCTGGATTTACCCTTACAATTAATTTCGCTCGTAACATCAATTTCGTTAATTCCATTGTCCAACAGTTTATTGAAATAATAAAGCTTATTCAGTCATTCGATATAAGAAGAAAAAAATTTGAACGAAATTAGTACCATAAACAAAACCTATCCATGAATTATAAAAAAAGTAACACACTTAAAATACACTTAAAATAATTCTAACACAGTTTTTTTAGCGAAGAATATCTTAAAGAACACAGTATGGCTTTCCTGGAATCCACTTCTTTAAATTTTCTAACAAAATATTTATATCGTCTTTAGTATTTCGTATTAAAATATTTTGCCACCTTCACGTGAAATAATTTAAAAAATTACCTATAGTGATATAGGTATGACGACGATTTAAATATATTATTAAAGATGATATCATACTGACTGTAGCATATATATTCAAGCATACATCATAATTTTTGTTAAAAATGATTAAGTAGATTAAAAAAAATGTACATGTTCTATTGTACTCATGTTTCTTGTATAACTAAGTACATGCCTAAGGAAACCAACTTAACCACAATAAATGGATTAAATAGTATATATTAGGTTATAGTAGTCCTAATTAATATTTGAATATATAAGTAAGTTATAAATAATTGACAGAAATAGAAGGAATTCTTTGCCAAGTATCCGCTACGACATGACGTGCCGATATAAGCTAAATTGCAAAAAATAATTTCTTCTTTTTTAAATTATCATATTCCTACAAAATAAAAAAAGTCGGATATATGTTATCTCAGTTGCATGCAGTGCGTTTGTGTGACATCAATTAATTTACAATGGCGATATATAGAGTTTTTCTAATATATTAAAAAAAAGTCGATTGGCAACTTTAATGATTGACCTCTGACCCTAAAACTTGGAATTACCATTACTTTTTAGAGCTTATGTAAAGTTTACAATCGGAGATGTTTAGCATCAGGTATGTGGAGTAAATATTAATTTACTCCATTGACGCCTCATCATAAATTTTATGAATAGTTTTAAAGTTTTGAACTGAAGACAACTGTTTTGAAACGAAAATTTTATTTGTCCATTATAAATTCTGATAAAGTAATTATACACTTAATTAATTACTTGTTATATCATGTAATCATTAATTGTCACTTATATATTTATGTTTATTCAAGATATTCTTTAATCTATGTATAAATATTTATTAAGGGATAAGAAAGAAAAAAGATATTCTCATTTAATTCCTGCCAATTTCGAAAATGCATATTTCATAACAGTTTCAAATTTTCTTCTAGCTTGTTCCACTTATGTAACGAATAGACTGTATTTTCTTCCCTTATCATATTCATAAATATATTTTTTCAGTTATCTTTATCTCGGTATATCAATATTATCTCAAATATCTTTAACACTGACACTCAGGGGTACTGCCGATTGCTACGACTTACCGTAGAAGAGAATCTTATATTTTTTTCATAAATTTTAAATTTACAAGACATTTAAGTTTATTTCAGAGTCGCACACCCAAGCGCTATGTTCTTAAGTAAATATAATAGCACAACACTACCAACACTACTTTGTTTCTTATAGCGGAATAGCGCCAAATTGAAATTCCCAGAGTTTTGAATAAATAATTATGGTATAATGGACCATGCCAATACAAAAGCGATATTATCGTTAAGTGACGTTTCGGGAAAAAAAATCAAAGAATTTAGGAGGAATTTATTTTTGAAATCTTTTTACCCGCGACAAGTAAACAAAATGTATCGTTTAAACAGGAGTAAACACAATGTAAAAATGAGTTTTCGAGAGCCTTCTGAATTCATTAAATTGATAATGGATTAAATAAATTCTATACAATAGTGCTTTTAAAATGTTAAAAACGATACACTATTCTTGGTAATATTGTCTAGAAAACTTTGATGACACACAAATATTATTTACTGAAGTATATCTCTTAAGAATTTTGTTAAACCTTAATCAAAGTTGGAAGGGGAAGTTTCTTAAGAAGAACTGTTATTATATAAAATATTAAAATATTTATACATACCTTAACAATTTTAGAAGAAAATCTATATACCGGAAACGATTCAGAATTCATAATTAAAAAATTAACAATAAAGTGTATAAGTACACTTCAAAGTATTTTTATAAGAGTATATATGAAAGTTTTTAATTTTTTATGTTTTCTTACGGCCTTTTGAAATAATATGCTATAGAGTCTTTGCAATATTTAAAAAAAAATGTGTGAAGTAAACCTTACCCTTAGAAACGATTTACTATTATAATTAATAAGAAAGTATTAAAATAGATAAGGATGCTTTAAATTTTTTCTACAAAAAGTTATACGGAAGTTTTCATTTCCCTGTTTTTTTAGGGCCCTTTTAAATAATATGCTACAGGGTTTTTACAATTTTCCAAAGAATAATTTTAGAAGAAAACCAATTTCTTGATATAATTCGGTATTATAATTTTAAAAAACATTAAAATATACATGGAGTTATTTTGGAACATTGAAGGAAGTAGTCGAAAATAATGTTTACATGATTATCAATTTGTATTGATCTTGAAGATATTTTAATTAATAAAACAATTTTTATTATTTATACAAAAATTATTTAATAACTTTAGAAAAAAATGAAAAGAAAAGTTGGCAAAAGTACTTATATAAAATATTAGTTCATAAACACCATGTACATATATTGACATAATCGTTTGACGCGTGAATTATCCTCATTAATTCTCTTTAATAAAATGTTTTCTTTTATTGAAAATACGAAACAGCAGCTTCAAACTTAGATCTCCTTTTATCAACGCAGTAAAAATCGAAGCTAGAATAAAAAATGTTTTTTCAATTATTTGTGTACAATGAAATACCTTTTATGCATTTCCATTTTAATGACTTGTAACGATTTAAATTTTTTAGAAATACATTTATTGTAATCCACTCTTAATTTCTTGTAGTCACAGTATTCCTTATGTAGACTTAAAAAAAAACGGTTTCCTATATTTTTTATATTCTATTATTTTTTCTATTTCTTTTGAAGTTCACTCAGAACCCAAAATCGATGTACTGATCTTTAAAAACTGAGCTATGTTTTTACGTAAATACTTCCTCTGAATCCAAGAAGGAAACAATAAAATAATTCTTTCCCGATGTATTCGAACGGTCAAGTTAAATCTTGCTCGATGTTTATTACCAAACATCGCAGTTTTGACGGGACACGACGTATTACATACCAGTTTGTTTAAATTTACCCTCCGGGGTAACCCGACGTGGCCCTGTGATTTCAAAACGTAGGAAATGAATATTGCAACATGCCACTGCAGCAAGCACGACGATGTACGCAGAGACTTATTGAAAAGCATGTCTGATAATATCTAATCACGCGGATCTTTAGAACATAGTAACTTTAGTCACTGTAACTTAGTGAGAATGTAAAGTATGCTCTCAAAAAAAATGGTGACATTAAATGGGGGTAGTCTCTAACTCAATTGGGTGGAAGTTCTCGATTAAAGATAAGAAATACTATTAAGGGATTTTCAAAGGTCTTTCTTTTGCATGAGAGTGGATATTACAGATTTCAGGACGTACCCCGAGAAAACCTGGATAAAAAATGAGAATAGTGGTCTCCGTCTGCTTATAGGACCTGCTCAATGGATGCTTCGCTGGTTTTGCGGGTCTTTTGCCTTGCTGTTTCAGAACGGGTAGCGCACTTTAATTTGGCTTCATGTAGGAGTTTCATTACGAGTCCGTTGAGTTTTGAATTTGTTGAGAATGAACGAATTTTGACTAGAAAGCTATGTATTATTCATTCACTATTCACAAGCAAACTATGTGGACTTGCCTTTATTCCAAGAGGAAAACTGCTAGGTTATTTTTGCTCGATGTTTCTTAAAGAGTTAATAAAATTTGCTTGATAGCGATTATAATACATCACAGTTTTTGACGGGACATGGTAACTTCCGCGCGAGTTTACATCGTTTTGCATTGAAATTCAGCCCGGCGTATTCCTACGGTTACGATACGTAAGACGCGAATCATATTTTGTTTGATTGCAGTAAGCATGTTGATACGCGTAGATATTTGATTGAGAGCATGCGTCAGTGAACAGTAAAATATAATCAAGGGGACCGTTAGGACGAGGGTCTTTCAGCCACCATGATTTGGTTGAGTAAGGATCAAATTTCCAGACATTTAAAGCGTTAACTAAAGGCCTTCTGGGGAAAATGGAGGTATAAAATGTCTCACTGGGTAAGAACAGTACTTCATTCTGTTGGTTAGAATTTTTTCATTTGATCGTCAATACGGAACACTATTAGAGGACCTTTATTAGTTTCTTGTATGAGGCGGGTGTTACGGATTTCTAAATAGACCCTGAGACAACCTGGATGGACAAGGAAGGTCTCTGTCAGCACGTGCTGAGTTTTATGTTTTATACTTTTCTACATTAGGTTGTTTTAACTCGTAATATTGGGGTGTGTGAGAAAGAGCCTAGTTGTTCCAATTTTTCATAAGACCGATTTTTGTGGGGTATATGCTCCAAGTTATTAAATGAAATATATTTCGGTTTTTTCCCTCTATTGTCAGATCGATTATTGTCAGTCGTCTGCGTTACTTGTTACCTTCACTTTATACCATACTCGGTTCCCATTTTAAAATATATATATAGAAGTAGTAGCGAATAAAAAATTGTAATGGCGAATAACGTAGTGAACATTTAACTTGGAGTACGTTTGACTAATGACTTGCGAGGTTAAATTTTGCGAGTCAGCTCCGTCAGCAATTGTGTGAATATCATTATTATACCATATGGGCTATATTTGAAATCGGAAATATGTTTATGTAATTATATTTGTTTGTCGGGGACAAAGCTTTCAATTTATACATAAATTATTTCTTTTCACCTCGAACGGAAGCCTAAGTAAATGGGACTAATAACACAAGTTTCAGTTCAAGTCTCTTTGAAATTTGAAGTATTTAAAAATTTGTACATTATGTGCTTTAAAAGTAATTGATACGAAAATTGTATGTACATTCTATACATATTTTTTCAAACAAATTAACAAGAAGTTTCTTAAAATATTGAATATATTTGGCGTTAATTTTGTAGAAATTCATTATTCGCAATTAAATGAAACTACGTGATGTAGTATTATTTCTACTATCTTTAATTTCTTTACCACGACCTAGGTTTCGTTGTATTACAACATCTTCAGGTGGGATATTAGCAAAGATTAACTCTTAGGAACAACCAACAGCATTTATATGTTTCAAACACAATAGCGGAAGACTACTTTGTGCGGATTTTTCCATTGTTTATGTTAGTGAGTTTATTGCAGGGGCGCAGACTAGGTTTTATTATATTACAGAAAGTTATACAATATACTAGTATTCTAGTTGGGGTAATAAATTCAATTGTTGTTATTATGTGAAATTATACAATGCAAACTTTAGGGTGTATGTAATAAAATTAAATGGAAGTTATTGTCGGTAATATATTGCAAAGGCAAGGGTATTTGAAAGTAAGGCCAAGGTAATATACTAATTCTACATATCTTATTATCGGTAATATATTTATACAAAAGCAAGGGTATTTGAAAGTAAGGACAAGGTAATACACTAATTCTACATATCTCCGGTTTTGTGTATTCATATATTTATTTATTTATTTCTTTTAATTTTTGTTTTGTTTTTATTATATATACGTATATTTATATGTGTATTAATGCTGAAACAATTTCCAGGGTACTGTAGGGTCAATGTTTTATATTTATATTATATCTAGAAGATATTAAGAATGGGTGATGATATTATATTTAGTTGTTCATTTAATATATTGACCTTGATATCTTTTTTATGTCTGTTTATTTCTAATGTTTCTAGGATATTAAGTTTATTGCCTTTTGTATTTATTTGTAATATATAGGGTGCATTATCAGTATGGGGGTGATGGTTATTTTCAATGAGATGTTTAGCAAAGTGAGATGTGTCTGGTTTATTATTACGCCAGCTGGCGATGTGTTCTTTATATCTTGTATTAAAATCTCTTCCTGTTTGACCTATGTATACACTATTACAATCGTTACATTTAAGTTTATAGATACCACTCTTTTTAAGTTTATCTATTTTTTCTTTATTATTAATAAGGGTTTTACCCAAGTTATTTAAGGTACTATACGTACATGTTATATTATTTATATTTTTATTATTAGTTAAGAGTTTTCCTAATTTGAGTGATACATTACCTATGTATGGGATAGATTTATAGTAAATATTATTCTTATTTGGTGCGACCGGGTATATTTCTTGTATTAGTATTTTTCTTAATTTATTATGGTACAGTTTTGTGACAATTGATGGGTCATAATTATTATTTGTTGCGATTAGTTTCATAGTTTTTATTTCTTTACGTAGGTTAGGTTTTTCAAGAGGGATGGTTAAAGCTCTGTGAATCATGGAATGAAATGCTGCTAACTTATGGGACCAAGGGTGTTGAGATTGACCATTAATTATGGAGTCTGTAAATGTGTCTTTTCTAAATATACTAAATTTATGTTCATTATTTTTGCGTTCTATTGTTATATCTAAAAAATTAAGTTTATTATCAGACTCTACTTCTAAAGTGAATTTGATATTATTGTGTAGGGAGTTAGCAAAGTTAACAAACTGGTCTAACTGTCGCTGTGTACCTTTCCAGCAGATAAGGATGTCGTCAACGTATCACTCAAATTAGGAAAACTCTTAACTAATAATAAAAATATAAATAATATAACATGTACGTATAGTACCTTAAATAACTTGGGTAAAACCCTTATTAATAATAAAGAAAAAATAGATAAACAAAAAAAGAGTGGTATCTATAAACTTAAATGTAACGATTGTAATAGTGTATACATAGGTCAAACAGGAAGAGATTTTAATACAAGATATAAAGAACACATCGCCAGCTGGCGTAATAATAAACCAGACACATCTCACTTTGCTAAACATCTCATTGAAAATAACCATCACCCCCATACTGATAATGCCCCCTATATATTACAAATAAATACAAAAGGCAATAAACTTAATATCCTAGAAACATTAGAAATAAACAGACATAAAAAAGATATCAAGGTCAATATATTAAATGAACAACTAAATATAATATCATCACCCATTCTTAATATCTTCTAGATATAATATAAATATAAAACATTGATACTACAGTACCCTGGAAATTGTTTCAGCATTAATACACATATAAATATAACTATATATAATGAAAACAAAAAAATTAAAAGAAATAAATAAATAAATATATGAATACACAAAACCGGAGATATGTAGAATTAGTGTATTACCTTGTCCTTACTTTCAAATACCCTTGCTTTTGTATAAATATATTACCGATAATAAGATATGTAGAATTAGTATATTACCTTGGCCTTACTTTCAAATACCCTTGCCTTTGCAATATATTACCGACAATAACTTCCATTTAATTTTATTACATACACCCTAAAATTTGCATTGTATAACTTCACATAATAACAACAATTGAATTTATTACCCCAACTAGAATACTGCTATATTGTATAACTCTCTGTAATATAATAAAACCTAGTCTGCGCCCCTGCAATAAACTCACTAACATAAACAATGGAAAAATCCGCACAAAGTAGTCTTCCGCTATTGTGTTTGAAACATATAAATGCTGTTGGTTGTTCCTAAGAGTTAATCTTTGCTAATATCCCACCTGAAGATGTTGTAATACAACGAAACCTAGGTCGTGGTAAAGAAATTAAAGATAGTAGAAATAATACTACATCACGTAGTTTCATTTAATTGCGAAGAAGTTTCTTGTTAGTTTCCTACAGTTCTGACTCTTCACATAAACGTATAATAAATATTAATTTCGGAATTCAAACTTTAACTCACTTCATTTTCAACAGCACTTCATTTGTTTTATAAATATCCGAGATGTACCAATAAAAGTTAAACTTAAAATCAAGTCGAATGAAATAAATACATGTAAAATGCTAAATTCTATATAGACTTTAATCTCTGTACAGAAAACTAACTTATTAATTTTTAATTCTGTGGAATGCCGTGCCTAGAGTGTAATGAGTTTTAATTTATATGTTGCGTGTGAAATTTATCGTAAATACGTATAAATGACCAAAAATATATAAATTAATAAAACAGAGTGTAACTGGCTTTTTATATAGCAATTGATACAATTGTATTCCGTTACACCTGTTTATTTTGTCGTTTCATTCCTTTTTAAATTAAGGTCATGACACCTGCTTCTTATATGAGGTAATCTGAAAATTTAGTATGTTCTGCATTAATTTATATATATATATATATATATATATATATATATATATATATATTAAATAATATATTGTAAGAATGTTTAAAAAACTCAACTCGGTGATCGCCGGTCTTTCCGTCGTGTAAGGAAATTACATTTTCCTGTTAGTTTACCTGATCATTGGCAGAATTATTTTCCAAAAGACTCCGAATAACATTTTTCAATAATAAATTTTTGATCATCCCGAGTACAAATGTAAGATGGCGTGATACGGTAGAGAGTCGTTGAGTTATCCTTTACCCCCCCCCCCATTAAAACTGGTTTTATCGTTGTAATGATAACAATAACGATTGGTTGTTACGGCTGGACTTAAAATAAAATAACACGATTATTCTTAATTTTTATTAAATTATTTTGATGACAATTTTCAACTTGATCGAAAGAGAAATGGGGTTAAGTGACCAATTTCGAATTTTATATGTGTGTGCGCACGTGTGTGTGTATGTGTGTGTGTATGTGTGTACATGTGTGCGTGTACGTGTATGTGTATATGCGGGCATGTATGCGTGTGCGTGTGCGTGTGTACGTTTGTGCGTGCGCACGCGCGCATGTGTGTGTACATGAGCGTGTATGTGGGTGCGTGCGTGAGTGCGTGCGCTTGTGCGGCTTTGTGTGGATGCGTGTGAGCGTGGGTGCGTCCACGAATACGAGTGTGCGTGCGCGAGTGCGTTGATGTTTACCTTGCCTGTTTTATTAAATTTTCTATTCAAACGTCTTATGTGATGACATGCGACACATTATGCACGTATCAAAACTTTCTCTTCTATTAAATCCCTCAAGATTGTTATAAAACATTTCACATGTTTAGCATATGTTTGTCAAGTATCGACTACTATTTGCCCTACCTAATATTCACCCTACTAGTTTTGTCCGTTTGTTGTTTTTGTGTAAAGAGTTTTATGGGATGACGTGTAGCTTACATATTATGCAGATATCAAAAGTTATTTGCGAAATAGTTTCTGCTCTCTTAGTGTGGAGATAAGTTTGTATACGGAAGGGCAAATTGAAGAAATTTCACTCGTCTCGTATTGACGCAGAAAGTTATAAGGACAAGTTTTGCTTGTGTCGCTGATGTACTTACTCAAATGCAATTATACGTCAGGTTATTGTGCGAGAACGTTTTCATGGGTAGGTCTCAGGTAATACATATATATATATATATATATATATATATATATATATACATATATATATATATATATATATATATATATACATATATATATATAAAACTAAAATATCATATAACTTGTTTATTTGCAGATGAAAAACGTTTTGTGGAAAAGACAAAAAATTACTTTAGAAAACGAGGCCGTGAAACGAAGTGTCGAATGGAAACTGTAAATTTTCAAAATATGCAAGTATATGTCAAGAGCTTTCATAATTTTGTAAAAAGTCAATATACTTACGGAGTCTTCAACTCAAGAAAGACTCTAGATTATTAAGAAAATTCTTTTTCCAAAACAATTTTCTTCTAGTATTCTGAAATTCAATATATTCTGAGATTTTGAAAGAATTTTTACAAAATGTTTTGTTTTATCTTCCAGAAGCAGCACCTGGCATGGTGACACGTATATTTCTTTTTTGATACTGGTTTTATTATTTCATAATTTATCTATCTAAAAGTATTTAATTTTTTTCGTTTCGCATTTTCGCAGACTTAAAAATGAAAGAAGTCCCAGTCTGTAAATTTGCTCCTTTTTTGAAGTTCATTAAAAACTAGGGGGAGTATATAAGTCCAATGATAAGCTAACAAGACACGACTAAGGGCGACACAAATTTGTTCTGCAGCAAAATCTCTATACCATGATGGAACCAGAAGGTGAAGAGTAAACCAATCCTATTTGAAATATTTTGACTTGTATTGGGTAAGTAAGCAAGAAAGTAACAAAGTAAATAAGTAGGCAGGTATACATAGATACATACAAGGCATGAAGCAACTAAGAAATTAGTAGACAAGTTGATAAGTATGTGGAGGTATAAAAAATACATGAAGTAACTAAACTTTAATAGGTAGTTAGGCAGGTAAGACAGTTCAAAGAATTAAATAAGCAAAACTGTATAGTAACTAAAATATTAGTAGGTACGTACAGATATGTATGAAGGTATGAAATATCTGGGATATTAATAGGTAGATAGTTAATATGTACATTTATATTCGAATTTGAAGCACTGACTCCGGTGAAGCCAAAAGACGGAATGTGATTTATAAGTCCGTATTCATTTATAATTATATTAAATATATATATATATATATATATATATGTATATATATATATATATATATATATATATATATATATATATATATATATATATGGATATGTTTAGGATCGTTAAGTGCTATAATTATGCGTTGCGATTTCAATAAATAAGATATTATACATTTATCTATAATAATATAGGCACTTGGAAATATTAACGTTTCTTGAAAAAAATTTAACCGACTTATAATAACTTCAAATAATACCATAATAAGAAGCGCACCGAACAGCATGAAGGAATGAACACACGAACAATTGTTAGAAATTTTGCGGTACAGTAACACATCCAAACACAAAGAAATTTTCCAAATTTTAAATTGCTAGAAATTTTCGGAGACGGTGCCAAGTGAAATGCGGCATTCGTCCATGTGCATTGATGTAAACGTACTTCCGAGAGAAGGAGAAGCGTTGACTTGACACCGATTCCAAAATCCGATCTCAGCTAATGGAAAATTTATTTAATTTGTGAAAATATCTGCGTGTGAAGCTAAAATTCCCTTAATAATTTAAGTGCCTATTACCATCCATCTACGAAACTGTCCATCCATCTACGAGAAATCAAAGTTATTGAAAACTCTGTTTTTCTAAAATAAGCCCAAAGGTTGACGAAAGCTAAAACAATTATCTTACACTTCTCGACAAGTTGACGAGATTTTGACGTGAAACAGTGAAAAGTGAAATTAATATTTATAAATATTTTAAAGGAAATGCTGTATATTCTTGCTTATATGTCTGTTTTACCGAAACCCCCATATTGCAAATTCTATTCGTACTTTACAGACTTTTTTGATTCTGCAACGTTAATGTATTATCGATCATAAGCTAATTTCTATTCAGATGCACATTCCAATAAAATTACTCTTGAAAACTTATCATTCTATAATATGTTTAACGTTTGTGTATATAATAAGTTAGCTCCAACGGTTTTGTCATTAACAATGGCTTAAAAATCTGCACAAATCTCACTTTATTGTGAAACCCTAGGTTGAATAGCGTTCGTACCCTTCATTACTCTAAATTTTGAGCTGATTAGTATAATATTAAAAGTTTATAGGGGCACACGCTCCTCACAATGTATCATTGCATAGCGATGAGTCGTAAAGCTTTACTGCCACGATATTAAGGAAGATTAAAGGCATTTTTTGTGTTATTTTTCCAAATATTCGTTCATATAGGGTTAGTGATGCAGTTTTTTGCATAATTTGGGATCTTTTTTGATGATTTTATTAGGGTAAAAATTCAGTGGACATTTATTGTTTTTTTGCCAGAGCATTGCTCTCACGGAAAAAATTTAAAAAATCGAAGTGGTAGTTAATAGTATATGCTTTTAATTTTGTATCAATGGTAATTTATATCGCAGGAATACAACTGTATTGTCGGCTGACGACTGGGTTAGTGAAGACTTAATCGATGATATTTTATGTGGGTATGACATTAGCAGCTAAAAAGGAAGGTAAAATTTAACGGGGTGCAGAAAAAATAATTGTTCGTTTTCATTTCTACCGTTTTATTTATACATAAGTAAATAAGAAGAAAATTTATGAGCAAATTATTTTTGTTTCAAATTATTTTCACTTCAAATAGTGAAGCGAAGACTGTCACTTTTGCTGCCCACCGTGAATGTCGCTTTATCTATTAGAGTTGAAACGTTTCATTATAGTTGGGTTAGCCCTATGATTTATACTTAACAATAACACAGATTTTTCCTTTAAAAAAATCATATACACATCGGTAAAGAACTTTAAATATGTTTTTATATTTACTTACAATTTCTTCTCTCTCTTCTTCAGCCTTTACCCGCTAACTTCTGAAGTTATACTTTTTAAAATTTTTACATATGCGTCTTGTCTTCAGCAAGCTACCATGAACATATTTAGCAGTTCTCTTCAGTCTATTTCGTCAACAAATTATAGGACGATCAGCGCTAAAGAGCCGTGACCAGATCACTGCTCTTCGGCGTAATTCAAAATATTCTTTACCAATTTTTCATCTGGGTTTGGTGGTATGCCTCCTAATGAAGATTTTGTTTGTTATTATGTGTTTTTATTAGAAATTCGTGTAAAAATCAATATTCGTATTTATATGACATTTTTACAATTTGATTGCTTATAGACAATGTGTACAACTATTGTATTATTCTCAAGATTTATGCAATAATGTCAAAGTAAATAGAGGGAAAAACCGTATAGGTCTTTGTAAAAATTTTTAGGTAATTTACCACTATTCTGCAAATATTGACGGAAAGAACGAGACTATTGACTTGATTAAGTAATAAGTAAAATGAGTATATTAAATTGTGAGAAACATTTAAACATTCTTTTTTCTCTAAAATATTTTCTATTACGTTTCGGGAAAAATGCAATGAAGAAGTTTACAGAAAATATCTGAACACAGAAAAGTTTAAAACTCGGTTAAAACATTAAAATTTAGGCAAAGTATATATATATATATATATATATATATATATATATATATATATATATATATATATATATACAAATTTTACTAAAACCGACTATTTTTTTCGTACTTATTTTAGAACCATATAGCTTTTCAAAGTATATTAGAATTTATTGAGTTATAAAAAGGAACGGTTTCGAAAATTCTATTTATTTTAGAAAAGAATTGAGTCAATAATTATAAAGTACTCTCTATTGATAACACTAAATATTTTACTAATTTTACTGTCTTAAACAAAGGGGGTCATAATACTATTACCTTTTTATTTCAATTAAATTAAAGTTTCCGCATTAATGTATTTAAATTAAAACAATATATTTTAGGTTTTTGTGTGGCGGATAACTATGGACACATGATAATGTGGAATTAGAGTCGCTTGCAAAACTATTTTGTGCGTGTTACAGGCCTGCAATTTAAATAACGGTCAGTTTCTTACAACAAATCTAAAAAGATTGGGAAATAAATGAGAATTTAGTTCATTAAACTGGTTTTGCTTGAAACAAGATTATTAAGATAATGTTTAATAACAGAATATTTGCACTTACGTTTTATAAATTGATGTACAAATGGGCGGGAAAATAAGACCCAAAATGTATTATTTGCAAAAGTACTTAAAGGTTGTAATAGGCATGCATATTATCCTACACTTTTTAATTTAATAAAAATGTTGTCTATTTTATGTTTAGGGTACATGACTTTTTAATTTGCTCGGGCATCTTTTCTTTAAAATGTTAAGATAAAAGTTTAAAAGTGAATAAATTTTTTAAGATTATCAAATTCGACCGTGAAAGACATATTTAGTGACAAATAAATTTCTCATTGAAATTTATGTATCCTGTAAAGCTGAAAATTGATATGTTGCCAACATTAAACTGTATAATATATTGCTGAAATAGGTTTTATTTAGTCGTGGAGTATATTAAATCCTTTTTAGATTGAGAAAATTAAAAAGATGTTGTGTATTCCCCTGTTGTGTGAAAACCTTTTTTCATCCTCATTTTTTTCATCTTATTTACAAAAGATCCAGCCTCAACCTAAGTATTTTTTGCATCACACATCTCAAACGTTTAATGATTTTGCTAATTTCTGCATGCGGTTTAGATTGCTCGTGTAAAAGTCGAATTTCCAGTAATTTTTCTCCATTACAATCTAAGCACAATAATGTACAGAATGTTATTTAAACTGTGCGCGGCAAAACCACAGTCGTATTCCCTAAAAAACAGAATTATATTATTTTTATTAACTAGACGTTTTATGAAATCAATTTCAAATGTTATAATTGTTTAAAATAATAATATAATGATTGTTTCAACAGAAAACTCATTCTTTCAAAATATAATTTGAATATATATGTTTTCATATTTGTTCAAGTTATATTTTGGTCAATTAATTTTGGTTAAATAATTTGGCCAAAGTTCTATTTATTTGTTACCAGCATCTATTACATTCAATTATATTGACATTCGACACATCCAATGAATTATTGATTTCATTAACCGCGCATTTATAAAGTAAGTTTGTATGTCCTCGTACATTATGTTTCGGTAACTTTCTAAATAGAATAGATTAGTATAGAAACCATTTAGTTTTAAATTTATATATTGAGACACCGATTTATATCTCACCTTTAATACCGTCAATTGTTTTTGTACATAAAAAGATGAAACGGATTTGTATTAATTTAATAAAATTTATTAAGAGCTGGTTGATGACTAGATTACCGAATGATTAATCCGAGACTAAATAATTTGTTTGTTGCAATATCAGTTTTGAGAATTTAAATTTATGATACCATCTCCATATAGTTAGTTAATACTTAAATGCACAAATAATAGAGTAATATAAAAATAAAAAAAAGATCAATTTATCCCATAAATTATTTCGAACTACTTCGTATTAAAAATGTATTCATCCGTAAAAGAAATTTTTCAAATTGGATACAATTGTCAGAAATATACCAAGTATAATGTGGCAACATGTAATGATATCAATTCCCTAACTCAAGATGCAAACGTTAACCGAAAGCTCAATCGAAAATACTAACATGCTTAACCAAATCGCCTTAATGAAAACAGATAACGAAACCAGTGAAAACCAACTGCTGAAAGTTCGTCGATAATCGGAAAAAATCGAGAACCTTTATAAGTACAACAAGCTACCATTCATCACTTCAAAATGGTATTTGGTAAAGTAAATTTTCGGAATAAACCTCAATGCGCGAGTCAAACTAAACTAAATATAGTTATTTATCAGAAGCTTAAGCCAAAGAAAAATATTTTTGTTTAAAATTAACAGACTCGTTATATATATATATATATATATATATATATATATATATATATATATATATATAAAACACTTAGTTTTTTGTAAATATAATCCTAATGCTTATATGTGTATTTATTTTCCTTTATACAATTTTTTGCTTTAAATACTTTGACCAAATTACTTATTCATGTATTCTAATATTTTAGCCGACTGCAATGCTTATGTTTCTTTTATTTCTTAAAATGAGGTCCCAAAGTAATAAAATAAACTTATGTTTTCCGGAAAACCCCAACGCCTTTCACTTTAGTAGCTCTAGAAATTAGTTAATACTATTAATACAACTGCAAAATTCTGTAAAAAGACAAAGAACTGCGGCGCACACAAGCGTAACTCTAAATGTTTGTGCAACCAAAATATTTTCAATAACATTGTCAAATGTAGAAAAAATAAATGTAAAACGACCTTAATTTTATTTTTCTCCCGTAAAAAAAACATTATCTGAAACGTTACTGCGAATGAAACTTAGGAAATATTGAAAGGCAATTAATCACTGCCAACAATAGCGTGAATGAACTGCCTTGTTTATATTTATAATGCAATCGACTTAAGCCTTAGGCTCAGCTTGTAAATCCATCCGCTTTTAGTTACTAATGGCATTTAATTAATTTTGCTTTAAGATATTTAATTTTCAAGTAATTCTGGTATTCACGTAGGGTTATTATGATGAGACGTTTGTAGCATGTCGATCGTACAATCATGTCATCAACATGGATAATTACTTCCGTTATTATAAACAATTTTATTCATTTTATTTCAGCTTTTTCATTTATTTTCAATTGTTAATTAATCAGAGTATTCACATTCTTTTAAAGTTTGCTTTTTGATATAATTAAAAGATACATGAACATATTTCAACCGTATCAAAATATATTTTCACCGTATTAATTTGCGATCAAGTTTTTAAATAAGTTTTCTTTCGATATTTTGAATAGAGTAAAAAAAAGGGTAATGAAATATGGAAATGGTGTCACTAATAGATATATAATATTCAGAGTTATAATAAAATTTAATAAAACTCATGCTAGGGATACCGTTCATTGTTTTTAAACATTTGTGTACTATTTTCAAATATTAATTGTCTATGACACCATTTACATGGGTAATGAAGAAATATTTAAAATTTTACATTAGTTATGAGATTAAGAAAGACATATTTTCCAGTGTATTTGAGCATATCTCTGAATATATGCTATTTTAAATTATGAAATTTATATTTTTTTCCTAATGATTCTCAGTTATTACGGTTCTTACTATTTAGAGAAATGTAGGATAAAGCAGACTTGATCATTGAAAATATTTGTACTACTGATAAATCTTCGAAAAATCGACTTTTGCGAAAATATTCTTATTTATCGGCAATAGGTTTTTTTATTCGATTTGCCGATATTTGTATGTTTAAAATTATATATCGTCCTTGATTTTTGAAATTTACCATTATTGTTGTAAAAACCCTTGTGAAATAGATATAATAATATCTCTTTGAGACAGACACGCGGTTATATGAATTGAAAGAACGTCAAATGAAATTTCTTACGTAAGTATTAATACAATCCCTGCAGGCTTCAACCAATATCCAGATCAACTATTTGTTTTTCCAGGATATTATGTCTTAAAAATCTGTGTGGAAAGCCGACATTTTATTCGCGTAGTGTGTTTTGTTCTACTAGGTCTCTATCATCAGAACGAATCGTGTCGATAATAATAATATCCTATTAGTCGCATTGGTTAAACAGCAGTGCATACCAAACAAATAGTTTTCTTCGAACACCTCGTTGGAAAATAGGTTTTTTTCCTTCCTTTGGTTTTTTTTTGTTTTCTTAAATCAGTGTCGATATTTACATTATTATACGATATATTGGAAAGCAATATTGATAGTTTCCAAAAATAAAAACACATTGATATTTTTCGACATGCCAAAGAGCGATAATATTATTTTCAAAAATATTGGTGTATAGAAATATTGGTAGTTTTAGAAATGTACACAGTTCTATTTGTTTAAGATATACGAAATTGATCATTAAGTTCATGATGTACATATAAAATAAAATAACTTATTAAATCGATATGTATTTTCACGAAATTAGAAATAAATTTTACCTATTTGATGATGTAATTGTCCTACTTAATTATATATATATATATATATATATATATATATATATATATATATATATATATATATATATATTGTGTTATACGTAACTATTTAACAATCGAGTCGACAGTTCTGAACAAGTTACGATTGGCAAGTCATCTACGCATCTGTGAATGAATTGACTTTACAAAGTTTTACTCATTTTAAAATAAGACAAATATGTACAATGTGTGTTTATACTATGGCTGTACCGGTAAGACACTGTTAATGGAGAATTATCTTTTAATGAACCGAAGAAAGATAAATATCATATATTAATGACTTGATAAAATATTGAATGACACCATATAACACATTTAATATAAAATAATATATAATTAAGGAAGAATATGAGAAGTTTTAGGAAAATCACTAAGAAAACAATAAATAAAAACATGTCGAGCACTAGTGGAATTCGACTATGAGGGTTCCGTATCCATTTAGCTATTTCTAAATATTTTAGGGTACAAAATATTCCTATTAAACTTTATAAAAAATTATTTTTTTAGAACCATAATACATTGTCTACTCTATCTTTTACAGGCGCTAATTAAAAAAGTTATGTGATGTAACCACAAATTAACGATTTTTTTTCAATTACTTGTGTTGTGAGACCTTGCTACTTGCCAAATTTTATGATTCTAGTTCAACGGGAAGTTGCAAGTATCTGTATTTGCAAGTATCAATATATGCGGCAAAATGATTGTATTTTTAGTGTTCTTTTTGATTGCTTTGATTGAGGAGTTTAATTTACAGCTATATATATATATATATATATATATATATATATATATATATATATATATATATATATATATATACATATAAGCATCATAGTTACTAGTATAAACTGTGAAAGCAGCGGCACAACGTTGACTTTCTTGAGCTAGTTACTTCCTTGGTTTAGACTTGGACTATCTACTTATGTGTTTATATTTATTAAAGCTGAGGCAGCAAGGACCTTGACATTTCTTTTAACCTTTTTTTTATTGGTAACAAGAGATTTATTGATACAAGAGTTTTCCGCTAACATAGTTAGCGGAAAACTCTTGTATCGCTATGTAATTTATCATCTAATAAGATTTTAGCCCTCACCTAGTGTGCGCTAATCTTAATATCGGAATTTTGATGGCTAGGATTAGGGGTTTATGTAAATCTAGTAGACCGGAGAGTAGGAGTATTCCCATCCACTCGTCGTCTATTTTAAACCCTTTGTTTCTCAGTTTATGAGCCATTGTCATTATTTTGCTCATATATTCTTCTTTATTTTAACATCCAGCAAGATTAGTTGTATATAAGACATTAAGTAAGCCCACATGGCATGTTAGCCCGAAATCGTTGAAAGCGCGCGCCAAGTTATTCCATATTTTCTTGGCAGAGTTGGCTTCTTAAATATTGACGTAGTTTATCAAGTCCACAAACAGATTGATTTTTGATTTCGCTTTTACATTTTTCTTTTGATTTGCAGGTGCTTTACATTCTACAAAATCCCACAGTACTTCGTGTTCGAGATGAGTTTTCGCGGCGAATCTCCACGTAGAATAATTTTCGCGGCCTGTTAATTTTTCCCTAATATTTAATGTCACTGGATTTTTTAAGGTCATCTTTGGGTCTGTTTCACGAATTTCTATATGCACGAATTGAACTACGATGTGTCAGTGAGGTTATTTTTTTTTTTGCCGGTTTTCAAGTTGTGTTGTGTTTATCGAACTTATTTGTGCTTTCTACTTTCATTAGGGCTTCTGGACCGATAACCTGATAGATTTAAAGTAAAAAGTGCGACACTTCGGCAGACTAACATTGATTTAATTAAGTTTATATACAACTAAGTATGGTTTAAGAAGTATCACGGAACAGCGATAGCAGAAACTGTGAACCATATATAACGTACGTTGTTTTATTTTAAATAAATATAAAGATGACATTAGTAGACAACAATAAGGACCGTAATTTAAGTTATAATAATATGCAAACAGAAGTTGTGAAAGATTTTTAAATACTTTTAAAAATATGTAACAAGACTTTTTTCTTTTCTTTCTGAAATAAATTCTATGAAGAATTCATGGTTTCCAAAAATCAGAAATATCGAATAGGTAAGGCTTGTTTAAAGGTATTGTTAATTTTCGATAAAATTATATTTTGTTCAAATCGATTTGAAACATGCCGACAAAATGAAGTTTTTACATTGCAACATACTTTCTACATGGACAAATAAATTACAAATATGTATATAAATCAAATTTGTTTTATAATTATCCTATTTTTAAAATGTGAATGAGTTATTACCTTTTCCAATATTATTTTATTTAATTTAGTTTTCTAAGAAAGAAAGTTTCCTAGAAACCGTATGCAGTTTCGTATACATACTTCCGCTCTTTTCGACATACTTTTATTTTTAAGACTTGTATTATGATACCTCAAAACTTTTATCCTTTTGCATTATTTTTACAAGACAATATGAATTGTTATACCTCTTCAGAAGAAAGAAAAAATATCCAACAATATTTTAGCATAAGCATAGAACAATCATAATTTATATATACCATTTCAAGATTGAATTTGTTATCCACTTTATCAGCTAACATAATATGTATGTGGAAAAGGAGAGATTATAAAACAATATGGTCTGCATATATGTCATGACCATAAAAGTAGTTTTAATTTTAACTATACAATATTATTTTATTTTATTTATTTAATGTAGGCAAGAGAAAATCTGAGATGGTTCTACGTATATGAATTCGCTAAATGATCTTTTTAAAGTGAAATATCCAGAAGAAGAAGCGAACGATTGAGAACACTAATATGTAACGGAAATAATGCAACGGTAATGTTAAACGACTGCGACATAGTCGAACGTTAGTAAGGAAATTTACTGAATGGCGTCATTGATAGATTGAAATGATTAATATCTTTTTTCTTTATTTCGAATTCAGGTGTGTGTAACTTTTTTTAATATGAATAATTTAAATTCAACACCATTTTTATCATCTTCAATTACCGCAATCTTTCTTGTTTCTCTCACTTATTCACAGTATTCGACGTAAGTAACTTAGTTGCATTAAGTATATGGTAAATAAGCTTCGCTTGAAACACACAGGTGTAATTGCCTTGGTGTTATTTCTCAACAATTTTGTAAATCTACATAAGAAGTAAAAGAGCAAAACGAAAAATTGTCGATCAGTTTACTTTTCAATAGATTATGTTTTTTTTTCATTACTAATTGTATTATTTAAAAATATTGACTTTATGTTTTACAGTCATAGAAAACTGATAGGTAACTACTTAGAATACTTCGTTTAAAAGTTAATGATCTTTGTCGCCAGTGATAAAAAAAGTTATTATTAGCAAAATAATTTGTTTTGACAATAATTTTAATTGAAATAAGTTTTCCTCTACAAGAGAACTACTCATAAATGATATCGATCAAAAAAAAACACACGTACAAACTGCGAGTAGATAGCCAATACAATTTAAACATACTTTTATGGCAAAATCACTATTGGTAATTGATTTTCACTTTAAACTAGAATAACTTATTATAAACCCAACCCAGATACGTTTATATATATAGACACACACACACATATATATATACATATATATATATATATATATATATATATATATATGTATATACATATATATATAAATATATATATATATATATATATATATATATATATATATAGCTAACTCTAGAGCACCTAAACCGTCCTTATGTTAGCCAACCATACATTTGATTTATCGTTTATTGTTTCCGTTTCGGTATGCGAGGGCCCTTGCTGTATAGCCGATCGTATTTCACTTTTTGTTTAATAAATCATTGGATTATTAAGCTGCTGCCAAAAGGAACGATCTACTAAACGTGATTCCGAATAATCAAAAGCTAATAGTCCATGCGATCGTTCTGAACCTTACATTTTTGGATTTATGAACATTGTATCGTGTGGCAGACTATATACGGCTTTTGTTTATTTGATGATGAATCAGATAATGTAGTCTAGCACTTTTTGTTTGAAAGGTGTTAATTGTATGATCATGATAATGATATATTTTGATTAAGTTTTACGAATGTGTATCTATTTAGTACCTGTCGAAAATGTTATTAGATTCATTTTCTTATTAAAAATGTAATAATATTTTTTTTAAATTAAGAACCGATTCATTACAAATTTACTTACCAATACTTCAATGTCAACATTAATGAAGTTACGGGGGTAACCAGAAAAGGATTTGCATAGCAAAACGATTCTCTTGATCAGCCCTCAGTCTGGAATTTGATATTTTTTTTATTAATTTCTATTTGAGAGACGCAAGTTATTGTTTACATAATATCTTAGAGTATACTGTTGCTTTCTTGACTATTTCAGTCAAGAAAGCAACAGTATACTCTAAGATATTATGTAAACAATAATAAACAGATGCTTTCTTGACTATTTCAGAGATGTAATTATAAAATATATGGATACTATACGATCGACATTCATTTGGTATTCCAATACGTATTTTTTAGACCTTTAATTTTCTTAGAATATTTTGTGGTGACTTGCAGCACCTAAGAAACGAGCTTTTTACTTAACTTTCTACGAAGAACATAAGATAGTGAGCAAATAACCCACTCAAGAGAATTAATGACGTAATTAAATTTATTGCTTCTGCCATTTTCTCCTTCTTTTTATAGAATATAAACCTATAATTACGTTTCAGTAAATATCTAATTATAAACAAAATATCCGTGCAATTCCTTGTAATAACGAATTTTGTTATTATTGTAATTAAATGGATATATATTACGTTCATTGTATGTACACTCATTTAATTAGGAAGTTTTATAAAAAATAAACTAATCACTACATCTAACACAAAAAAACAAATAATATTAGATTTTAAAAACGTAAGTTTCAAATAGTGAAGGAAATGATTCATTTACATGTTAATTAAAAAGAAAACTGAATAAAATGCTCAGATGGAATGTTGGCATTTTGTCCTTTTTTAATATTTTATTAGACTCTAATCACATAAATATTATTTGAAATACAAATATTATTTTTACCTTAATTTGCATTCACCAGTTGATCAAGTGTCATGACTCTTCATATCACAAAAAAGAATTGAAAAATGAAACTTCATGTAACAAGTTTCTACAATGATATTTTTATTATATTAATTTCATCCCGCAAATTCTGTCAAGAAATTTGTTTTAAATGCTGTTGACGATAATTAACAGCGCTCCACTCATTAATCACTTTCTGATGATCATAAAAGTCTTGCAAGTATATTGCATTTTTTGCTCTCGTTTCCGAAACTGCAGTGTCACAAGGCGTTCCCAGTGATGTTGCGATTTTACATTTATGTATATGGAATGGTGAAATAAATTTTATAACATATTCGAACGTGAGTCAGGAAAGATATAATATTTGTGTATAAATGTAAAACGGCATTTAGATTACTTTAGATTTTTCACTGAAAATATGCAATATCGTATATCTGAAAACTATTGAAAAGAAAGGAATATTTTAAAAACAAACTAATAGATATATTGTATTGTATTACTAAATTTACGAACATGAAAATAAATCGGCTTTTAATTTTCCCATTTATATATATATATATATATATATATATATATATATATATATATATATATATATATATATATAAACATATACATATATATATATATTATTTTCATTATTACGTTCTTAAGGTAAACACTACTTTAATTTAACAATATATTTAAAAAAATATGTGTATTATGTGAAAGAAATATTCAATGGGATGTCCATGATAGTAAAACAATGATGGTATTGTAGAGTAACATTTTTAGTTTGTTGTAATGCACAAGTAATTATATTTTTTTAGAAATATAACGGAAAATGAGTTTTGTAAATCTCGCAAAAAATTTCAATCTTTTCGGTATGCCAAATTGTCACTGGCAGATGTGCAGCCAAACGATTAACGAAGCAAATTAAGAGCGTTGCTCGTTAATTGATAATTCGGATTTGTGCGTTAAATGGTTATGTAACTATTTTGGTTAAACTTGTTTTTTTTTTTAATTTTTGCGTTTCTTGCGATTTAGGTAATTCAATACAATTTTAAAAACTATTTAATATTTTGACAATTTCATACGGATAAAAATTACATAGTAACCTAAAGGACATGTTTTTCGTGCATTTGACTATTCGGGAAAAAGTTCCGTTTTTTTTTTCTATTTGTCTTTAATTTTTGGTAAATTTTATATTTTATTTTTCTTGAACCCTACAGCTACATTGACATTGGTGAAAGTTTTGTTTAGTGAATTTTTGCTTGGCTGCTCGTTTCGGTGGATTTGTTATGGTCAACGTTCATATTTTTAAATTCACAGAATATTTCTGGCAATGGCAGTAATATTCTTTATATTTACATTTATCCTTTATTATGTGTAGATATTAAATATATATGGAAGAAAAACAAAATTTCGTTAATATTATCGGCTACACTTTTAACGAAAGTTTTAGACAAAAAATCTTTCATAAATTTTTGTAAATGTTTTCCAAGAATATTTAATTTTCCTAAAAAACTATACACGATTTTAATAAATGTAAGGAAAGTCACATGAATATATCATTTTAATTTAAAAAACTTTTGAGATTTTAATAATTTATTGATAGGTTTCAGTACTAATTAAGACTAAATCAGCTTTTAACGAGTGCTAATTGTTTTAAAAATGAGATTCCGTATTACGTAATTTTCCAAACCTTAACATCTTTTACAGAAAAAGTGATATGGACGGCAGTTAATCATTTGAACTCAGTTTAATATTACGAAACAACACGGAATTCTTTCGAATCATTTATTATTTGGAATTTACTAATTTTAACATAATTTATGATATTTTTTTCTTCGGTATGATTAAATAAAATAATCTTAAATTTAAATAAACGTCTATTTTACACAATTTTTTTTTTTCATAATTTTGGCCCAGTTCTTGTGATTGTCATCTCAGTAAAATAAATTCTCGTCCATTAAATATTCTGAATTATTTATCGTTTCTCTTCTGTTTTAGATATAAATACGAATTATATTACGAAATTCTTCACAAATGCATTGGCTTTCTGCCAAACGTTTTCCACTCTACCTTAATATCGAATTTTAGATATAATAGTTAAAAAACGTATTGGAAACTATTAGCAATAAGTCCGCCATATATATCAATTAGATACATTAAAGTAGATAAATAAATAAATAAATAGATAATATACCACCCACGCAACAAAATACTACACGTTGTTTGGCAGCAAGACAATGCAAGATTTCCTATTACGCTTCTACATTTTTTTCTTTGTATTTTGCTGATAAAAGACGATATATGCGATTTAGATACAATTTCTATGAGTATATACGTGAGATATTAGATATTAATCTCGAATATTTGATACCCCCGATTTCGTTATGTAAATAAAAAGATTCACCTTGTACCTAAATAAAAATGCCTATTTTGATTTATTATGTAGGATCAGATGATTTTTTTCTGTAATAGAAGCTTAAGTTCAGCAACAACAAAGCATTAGTGCTAAATTCTTGTGAAGTTTAAGAGTAACATTTGTTTACCTGTCGTTAATATGAATTGTGAGTGATAGTGTGTGATTTCATGTTGTCGTCTTATTTTTAAAAAAATATGCTTAAATCTGACTTCCATTGTTAAAACAAATTTGTGTTAAAGTTTAAATTTCTAATAATAATAATATCTAATATCAAAAAAGGGCATCGCAGGAGCATGAACTTTCACTTCATTCCTCGTTTTTATGGTACGAAACGTCAGAAAAGACATTTATTCTTTAAATGGCAAAGTTTGAGTCAAGTATATGAATATTTACATACATTTTGCATCAATTGCTTCTTACGCACATACAGAAACAGCACGCTACAATATGGTGGTTTTATAATATACAGAATTTAGAGCGAACGTCTTCGATAACCACCGTAAAATAATTTCTCTATTCTTATATTTTATTATTATTCTATTTTTGAAAATAAGTAATATGTATTGTAACATTAATATAATGTGAATGGCAATTACCGCTAATCAAACAATAGTACAGATTTAATCCAAGAAAAATAATTTTAAGGAATACAAGAATTTCAGGAAGTAAATATATATTTCGCAAAAACTAGAAAAATCATTATTTCAAATAAAAACTGTAAGAAAAAGTTTAGAAGAAATATTTTAAATTTGCTATTTTTTATTTTTTAGTTTCATTTTTGGAAGAAAATAACACTTATGGCACCTTTAACAAAACATATATTTCTTACTATACTGTAATGTAACATGATTTCCCCTAACCTATCAATCATAAAGATAGAACTCAATCTAGCAGGGATAACTTACCTTGGGATAATTTAACTTGGGATTAACTTAACTTAACTTGGGATATAAAAAATGACAATAAACTTATATGCCAAGACACAAATACAGTAGTAATAATTTTTTTTTACAAAAAACAGCCTATGTGTGATATTTGTAATTTTTTAATAATATTTTTTTAAATAAAAGATAAAGAAATATAACATCCATTTCTTGCTAAATATATGCTATAATGTAATATTTGATACAATGTAACATACACAAAATAACAATCATTGGACCAATATTGCGCCGAAAATCATCGGAAGCCAAATACTCAATTTTAAGGTTGAAAGATAATAACAAGGATTTGCATAAATAGTAACAAAAATGTTATTATTACAAAAAAATAATTCTAATAATAAAAAATGTTCACAAAAAGCATAAATTTAATATTTCGGAAGAAAAACATGACAGGGCATGGAGAAAATATGAGATAAGCTGAGTGAAAACAAAACGAGGAAATTAATAGCCCGATGTTTTGAGCCAACACGTGAGACAAAACGTAGTCGTTAATATAACTTCGTTTTCTGGAAACAATTGTATAGATACTATACTTCACTTTTATACATAGATTAAAAAATGACGCAATTTTAGGAATTCTTCTTATTTAAGGTCTTTATTAAAATGATATATTTATGAAACTTCTCACAAACTATTAGAAGAGAATTGAGTAAATATTAATTATTGACAAATAAATTAGATAAAAAAAATTGTTAAAAAGAAATAATTTTAAAACTGTGCATTTATGAATTGTCTTGCAGTAAATAAATTTCCAAAAATCTGTTTCAATTAAACGATTGTCTGTGTACTGCTATGCTGAAATCTCTGATATTGTTGTCATTGTTTTTGGCACAAAAACAGGAAGAATATTAGTAAGGTGTAACTTAACTTACGTGGTTGCAAATCTTAAAGATTTAAACGTGTATAATCCATATCTCAATTCCGTAACGGGTGTAAGCGATATCTCATATCCGTAACTTAAGTATCGTTTACGGTTTCAGTTAAGAATAAATTAATTCAAGCATTCATTTAAGAATAAATTAATTCAAGCAAACAACTTCTCAAAAGCCCAATCATTAAGTCAATTGCATTATAGATGAGGTCACTGTCACAAGCGGTGATTAATTCAGGTCCAATAATTTTTCTGTATTATAACTGAACCCTGCATTATTTTGAATGTATTGAGTTTTTAGTTATGATTTTCTTTGCGATTTTTGAATAATATTAGAAACTGTCATAACCTTCCTTGTCAGATATATAAAAAGCATGGCGTTCTGTATTCTTCCTGCAAGCATTTAGTATTTGACAACATATTTACCTAAGGAACTTAAAGGGTCATATTTTTTAAATTTTGTCACAGACAAAAAGAGTGAAAAAATACAATATATATGCACAACGAGAGTTGAAGAAGAATTGGTTCAAAAGATTCAAAGAAGGACAGTTTTGTCAATTCGATAATTCTTATTCAGCATAATCAGAAATATTAAATAAAGAAATATTAAAAAGTCTTCCTGAAATAGATTGTAGGTTAAATTCGCGTTATATCCCAGAGCTACTTCATTTTTTGAGGAGAAATATTCAGTTTGGTTAAAACATCTGTACTAACAATGGTAAACTTTCAGTATATTAACTCAGGTGAAATTATTAGTAGCCAATACTATATTTATATTGTTGGATTATTAAAATCTGCTTAATGAAAATACATGGTAATATAATTTCCACAGCAAACAATGTAGTTTTATTCTATTTTACTTATATCTATAAATATATATATATATATATATATATATATATATATATATATATAAAATTAGCAGTATCAACTACTTTATCAATTACAAAATATAAATAAGTAAGTAGAGTTTAAACCAAAATTTTAACAGGTTATCCAAATCCAAACATTATATTTTTAACCTCAAGCGTGCCCCGGGCCAAACCGCGCGTTTTGGCGGAATTTCTGTCACAGGTGACATTTGCAATAAGTAAACCGCGAAAATTTAATTATCAAGTAATTGTGGAAATTATTTCAGTGGAAACTACCTAGAACTATATATTTTTGAAAAGATTATGAAATTACTTAAATGACAAAATAATTTGTTTTACTATAAATATATAAAAAAATATCAAAAAAAGTTATCGAACTTGGAGAAGACAAATTTTTCGCTCGATTTTCAATTATTTTACAATATTTCGTGACCTATGGCATATACAAAAATAATTCTTTTTGCAAAAAATACCCAAGTAAATTTTCAAAAGAACTATAAACCATCATATCAATCTAAATTATATACAAATAGTCGAAAAAAAATCATAAACATTGCGAAAAAGTGCGTCGTATCTGAACTGATGTACCATTCCTCGAGCGAGAAAAAAAATCGCTACACAGAAATTAAGTACTTTTTTTTAAAACTTACTTCATTGAATTTGGTGTAAAATTCTAAAGAAATTGGTGTGATCTTTGTGACAATAAAATGATAAATTATTCAAGAAAAAGCATAAAAATGTTTGTTTCTTCAAACGTTGCGTTATCAGTCCCTGAAAACGGATGTAATATTATTTTTCACTCGAATTGGATACTTCAAATTATGCAGACATAATTTTCAAAATATATATAAAAAGATAAAAAATTATACATTCATCTGATAAGTGTAGGTGTTCTAAAAATAATTATAAACTGCTCTATTTCAAGGCGCAAATTTATGCGAGTCACGTTGAAAGAAAATATTTTTTTCTGAAGGAAATTCGTACAAAGTTGTGTCTTTTTTTTATTTACTTACAAGAATATTTTATTATATACTATAATTAATTTTTTACCCTAAAGGAAAGCTTTATTTGTAGATGAAATAATGGTAAAACCAAAAAACGTGTAGTAAAATTTAAACCAATTTCAAAACAGGTTTATTCATAAATTGTCAATCAATATGACAGTTATTATTTATAATTATAAATATATACGATACAAACAACAAATATTATGTACAAACACCATAGTAATTTTGTAATAAGTAGTAAAAAAAAATTATAAACATAGCTCCGAAACGGCTTAGTCAAAACACTACTTTGTTTACATTAGCGACCGACTGAAGCATTCGGCCACGTGATCGGGCCAAGGCCAAACACCTGTTCGAAATACTAGGGCGACAATATCGTTGGTAACAAATTTTGGGATGTTTTATTTACAGTAAGTAGTGTCGAATTATAATATTGGTGTTGAGAATATTGTTTGTAATATTTCTTTTATAATACAGTTTGGAAAGAAATGTTTGAATACTTTTTGTTTTATAGCAGAGTCAAAATATAGCACTGGTATTATGAATAATGGTACTTAATTTTTATTCATAATTAAATGGAACTATGTGATGTAGTATTATTTTCACTTTATTTTTGAATTCTTTACCATGACCTAGGTTCCTTTGTATTACAATATTTTCAGGTGGGATATTTATAAATATATTACATGAATAATGTTGATATTTTTATTTTACTATTTAGTTTGTAATTAACAAAATTATTGTAATATCCATTTGAATAGGGGAAATGTATTCCAATCTAATTTATACATATAATAAAATTGTAACAGAGTAAATTCTGTACATGGAAAATATTTCAAAAAGAGTGATTGATTTAACGTAGAGAGTTATAACAAAAACCAGAAAAACTGTTTTCAGAATTTTTGTCTGTTTGTTAATTTATTTATCAATCACGCTAAATCTATTAGACGGATTTTGCTGAAATGGATTTTTTTTTATAATAAATGTATTAAGAGATATCAAAAAAATTATCGAATTTGGAGAAGTCTAATTTTTCGCTCGATTTTCAATTATTTTACAATATTTCATGAACTATGGCATATGAAAAACTAATATTTTTTGCAAAAAGAACTGAAATGAATTTTCAGAAAAAGTGTCAAAAGTTATATCAATCTAAATTATATACAAATAGTAGAAAAAAAACCATAAAATTATGAAATAAACGACGTATTTGAAATGACATGCCATTCCCCAAGCAGAGAAAAAACACTACAGAGAAACTAATTTTTTATACAACTTAATTTATTGAATTTGATATAAAATTCTAAAACTTAGGTGTAAGTTTTGTGAAAATAAAATGATAAATTATTGAAGAAAAGCATAGAAACTTTTTATTTCGTCAAATGTTGCGTTAACAGTTCATAAAAACGGATGTAATATTATTTTTCACTAGAATTTAATACTACAAATTATGCAGAAATAATCTCCGAAACATATATAAAAAGATAAAAAAAATGATACATTCATCTGATAAGTGTAAGTATTCTAAAAATAATTGTAAATCTTTCATGGTGCGATTATATGCGAGTAATGTTGAAACAAAATTTTTTTTTCTGAAGGAAATTCGTGCGTAGTTGTATTTTTTTTATCTACTTACAAGAATATTTTCTCTCTCTAGCAATATATCAGCAAAAAAAATAAAGTAACGAAAATTTCTAATAACTTTTGTTATTCTCAATTTCACGCAAGTTGCAGGCATAGCTAGTTTATAATAAAATAAGCAAAAACAAAAAATAACAATGTGCAAAATATGCATAATTAAAATAAATAACTACACTTGTTGACAAATGGCTGGCTGTTTGATAAGTACGCACACATATACATACACACGTGCATACACGCACGTATACCCATAATTACATTAATATACAAAATTAGTAACAAAATGCAAGTTCTCTGTGTCATATCTTAATTATCAGTCAGCCCAGCCACGATTATGGGCTTACAAACAGTATTATACAAACAAATAGTATTTCAAAATATTATAAAAAATTAAGTATTACCTTTGAATAACAAAGTATTCTCACAATTGAAAAAATAATAATAAAACTAAAATTTTACAAATAGGTTTTTGTACACCCAACAATATAATTCCATAATATTGTGCGTTTTCTTACATTTGAAATAAATAAAATATATTCGTATCATCATCAATTATATATTCGCTTACATACTAACCTGGAACTATTCATAAATTGGGAAACAAGTTAGTAGATTCTGGGGACTAGAAGTGGACTAGCATCACCTTCGGCACTTATTTACATTGAAAGGGAAACCTGACCTGGGAATATAAACGGCGATGACAAAACATGACCTGAACCGAAATGCGTCTTAATATTTGGAAGCGGACTCATCTATTTATTCAATCTGCACCCTGATATAAATGAAAGTAAACGCAGCATTTTTTCAATCTGGCTATAATGCCCTAGGCTCAGCAATCAGCAATATGAACGCTGATCGCTGAGGCTGAGGCCACCATAGTCCGAGTCCGGCTGTCACTAGATTGCCTTAGCGAGAAGTCGCATTCGGAAGAGGTCGACTGCTAGCAGGACGGTACGAGGTGCCACAGGTGGATGATCTGAAAAAAAAGAAACAATTATGCCCAAACGTCTTAATTAGAGATCTAATATATCAAAGCGCCCACGAAATTTTTCAATTCAATTGTTTACCAATAGAAACGTATCGGAATAGAACCACGCGACACATGGTCCCAATAATTACAGAGTGAGACGGCTACAAACGAACTGAACGCAACAGCTGTCTCTGTCTGGCACACATTCCTTCGAAAATATGTAATTATTGTTTACATTGACAAAATAATTCCCTGCATTCGGTTTTTTTCAATTTTTTGTATGAAAACTGCAAACAAAATATAGTGTTATATACCAAATTTTAGCTAATGAAATTTTCTATAAGAAGACTTATTAAAAATATATCCCATTTGTATCAAATTATGCCACTTTTCAAGTTAGAAAATTGCTCGCAAAGAAACTTTGTACCTGTATAAAAACAAAACATTCTTGTGAAAATATTAACCAAATATCTGTACTTCTTACGACAGACAATAACATCATATGTATTGTAAAACAAAAAATATAAAACGATTATTGAAAACGTGATTACACGCCCGTATGGAACAAGTTATACGCAAATAGTCAACACGAATATCTTCCAATTTTTTGTTAGAAACATACCTTTTTATTACTTTACCATAAGATATACAATATACCGATTCTAAAAAAAAAATTTCTTGCTACGAATATGCAATAATGCAGATACAATTTAGATATAAATTGAACACCGCCATTTTGTCTCGCCGCGGATGCATACGACACTCTCAAATTATGCAAATGAAATGAATTTTTTAAAATTTGAAAAAACAAAGTAAATCATCACAATCTAGAATGACAACACTTTATTTTGGTGTATAATAAAAGCTATTTTACAAAAACTTACTGCGTTATTTCATCGATTTCCAACGGAGCACTCCGTTTAAATTAAAAAAAAGGTTTTATTGAAACTTTTGAAGTATGAAAAATTAATTTATATAATTTAAATATTAAATTTACTACAATTTTTTAATATAAATTTTCCTCCACCTTTTTTTTGAAATTGTAGTCTTTATTTGTAATAAATTGTGTATACATTTATTATTCAAACTTGAGTGGAAAAAATTAGTCATCTCTTGGGACGATCCACGAATCGATCCAATTTTTTAATTCTACATAAGACCGAAAGTGCTGGTCAGTCAGGCCGTGTACCAATGATTGAAATAACTGACAGTAAGAGGGAACAATGTCTAGATAATATGTCGGGTAGAGCAGGACTTCTCATTACAACGTTTCCAAGTATGTCTTGACCACTTCCACAACATGGTGGTCGGGAATCGTCATACTGCAAATCATTCTATCTTATCTCACGTCATATTAAGGCTGTTTATCTTTCAAACTTGGCCCAAGAGTATCAAATATATTCAATAACAATAATTTCTTATTGATTCAGTCGGTGTTAACAGCTCATATAAACAGAGCATGACATTGAGCCATGAATATTTGATTTAATTGTCGACGTGGCAGCATGGCCGAGAATTCCTAATAATTTTCTGTCCTTTGGGTCATCGGAATAAATAAATTTTTCATCTCCAGTTATAATGCGATGCAGAAATCAAGCAAACAAACGCCGTCAACACCTCTCGGCTTCAACTCGCAACGCACCTAAATTCTTTGCTTTTGAATCATTCCCATTGTTTTGAGATGTTATGAAATATGCTTATTAAGATTATTGAGTCGTTTTCAATTATTGTGGCAATTATTCTGGATTTTGACATGAATTTCCATCAAGTAATACCTCCAACTCTTCATCTTCAAAGACCTTTTATCTTTCCTTGCTATACCGGTCATTGACGTTAATATCGACATTCTTGAAGTATTGAATCCACTCACAATATATTTTATTGCTAATAGTGTTCTCAATACAAATATTTCGTAGCATTCTATGAGTCTTATTCTCAGATTTCTTCATACTGAAACAGAAAATTAAAATTTTCCGCATAACATTTTAAATCGAGAAAAACTTTACGATGCAGACACAAATAGATTATTATATCAACGAGGTTATGCTAACAGATGCCCAAGTTTATGATGTGTCGTTTATGATCTATTTAGATCTACCACCATTTACCCCTGAAGCCATCTATAATAAAACAGCGAAAAGAAATAAAAAAGGCCGAGAAGTAAAGAATATGGCAGAATAAATAAAATATATATAAAGTGACGGTTCATTTTTTTACTCCGACGACTTGGATAATAAAATTTTGGGCACAACTAAATTCAATGAATATAAAATAACAATTAAGTAATATAAAAATTAAGTAGAACTGAACCTAGGATCTGTTTCATAAGACTTTCATGTTATGTGAATTTGCCACGTTATGACAATTTGCCACGGTAGTCGAAGAGATTAAAATTCTGGCCACAAGTGGGCGGACATTATGATGATTTAAAATAAAAGGGTACGAAAGTCAATATAAAATTTTATAAGATGTTCATCAAGTGCCTTTTTGTGTCAATCCTATCCATTAAAATAGATGAAGCATGAAAGGAAAAAGATTATTTTTACCCAATATTTTTTTGTCGTTGCCCACAAACATTTCCCCTTTGAAATAATCGGTTTCGCTAAGCGACTGAAAAAGGCATAATTTTTAGCATTTTTGCATATACACGTGTATATATATATATATATATATATATATATATATATATACACACATATATATATATATATATATATATATATATATATATATATATATATATATATATATAACACCATATAAATTTATTTATTTACCCGTATATCCGTCTTGTATAATTGCTAATAACCTGAATAAGAAAAATGGGCTTCGAAAGTATTTCAAGTAAGTTGTCTCAATATTTCATAAAATTTCCGGAAGATAATTTGATTTTATTCACTCTAAGTATTTATCAACAGAAGCTGGCCCGAAGCTATTAAATATAGCACGGTGCATTTGGAGTCAAAATTTGATTTGGCGGTGGATTTTGGCGATGTCAGGTATTTTCTGATTTTACCGCCTATTATGGTTAAAACAAACTAAAATTGGACCTTAATAGATTTCGATGCTCAAGAAAGTTTGCAGTCTTGGAGGCCATTTATCTGAAGTATAATGTTATTAAACTCAATTAAAGTCTCCTGAGTTTTCTTAGCAAACAAAAACCTGGACGGTCAACACAATTTAACAGAACAAGGATGCTGATGTTGTTACATAACTTAAAAAGATACTCCTCAGTGTTTCCTTCACTATTTAAATTTTGTTTTTAGGTATTTGGGCAAGAATTGCTATCTTCATCCGATTTATAAATCAAGGTTATAGTACCTTAATCTGGTACATCATCGTCGAACGCAGTTTCCTATTTGTTCATCAGTCATTCTGCAATAAGGTTAACAATTGACTTAATTTCTACAAAAACCCCAAGTCCTTCAAACGTAAAGCTTTTGGCGCTAAGAAGACAACTTTTCTTTATTTATTCAAAAGAGTACACAGAATATTATATCGTGAACATCGTAGAAATTCCTAGTTTCCCTAAAATGTTAAATTTGTTTGTGATTAAACCTGTGTCAGTGTATAAAGTAAGAATAAAATCATACGTTTACGTCTACTCCGCCTTAGCTCATTGGTTCAGTTTCATGAACAGTCTCTAAATATCAGCATTATCTCTAAAAGAGTCTGTTAAGTCTTTTATTATATTGGTATATTTTATCTATATGACTTCCACTTTACTTGCAGCAATATATGTAGAAAACGGAAGCTAAGCAGAAAACTGGGATTGCGTCAGTTCTTGGAATTTACTCTGTTTTTTTTTTAATTTGATCAGTCCTCAAATGTATTTTCTGGTCTCCCTGGGGTAATAATTTGACTTTAGTCAATGGAATCGTCCTCGTCACTCTAGATCAATTATACTCTTTGAGCCAAGCACCACACTTATTCAAAAATCTGAAAAAATTAACAGACGTTAAGTAATAAAAAAAAAAATATTTAATAAATTATTTTTTGGTATGTTTCATAATATCTTTTCATAAGATTAATATCACAACCAGCATAAGTATAAAATATAAAACCATAAAACAAGTTTTATTTGTGAAAATATGATATAAAAACGGGCAGTTTTTTAATAAATTTTCTATATAAAATACAAACCCAATCCAGTGAAAGACATGAAATGGAATCATTTAGAGCACCTATCTAAAACTAAACATATATTTAATTTTCAGCCTCTCCTACATAAATATTATAAACCAAACAGGACAGACAGTTCAAAGGCTTCAAAAACGCTAAAATCTATTCTTTCACTTGTGTCAATCAATATTAACCTCTCCATTGGAACTTTTTTGCTCTTTCTTATTTTAGGCCATTTTTTCGACCTAAAAATTATAATATATACGAACCTAAATTGTAGGTTTATTATTCGTATATGAAGCAAAGTTACCTAATTTTAATGCGTTTGTAATTAATTTTAGCAATCACTGAAACTTTTAATTTGTTCATTGAAATCTATGTCGGAACTGAATCCAACTTTTGATTTTATATTATCCTTGTTTGGAGACTTACGTCTATTTCTGAATTCTTCACTACGTAAAATTTTAATTAAAAAATAATATTAATCCAAAAGCATTCGTGTCTAGTTGATTTTAATTTTTTTGTTTAACGTGTATATATGTTTCAGAAGGCTATATGTAATCCATAGTAGAGCAGCGTACTCTAAAACCAATATCGAAACTTTTAATTACTCTTAAATGTAAAAACTCTACTGAAACACTTTATATTATATCGGACATCATGGAAATAATCCAAAAAAAGCATATTATCTATTTGTTTTTGAAATGACCTTAACTTTTTTCCTTTTTAAATATTTGTTCACATCCGAATTGATGTTCATAAAACAAATAAATACACAAAAAATATAATAATTTCCAAAAAAATTAAAAAATATGGTAATGTGGAATCATATGAACTTTACTCCCCACATTTAAATAGGAATTTATCAAAATAAATTCAGCACATGGGTTGATAGTTTCTGAAGTGGGACCATTATACTCCCTTTTTATCATGATAATTAAAGTGGAATCTAATATTTCGTCTATTAAAGAGTGACAGTAGCTAAAAATTATTAACGGAAACATAACGATGTGGAAGGGAGTTAAAAATCATACAATAATATAGCATCATTTTACCTATATATATTAAAAGTCTAAACATTTATATATATATATACATATATATATATATATATATATATATATATATATATATATGTGTGTGTATATATATATATATACACAATATATATTGAACTATATATTGAACATATTTATAAAAAAAACATTAATGATAGCAACAGAAATAAAAAAATCACTTCACATAATTTTATCTGTTTATTACATTACTCGTTCGTTTCATTTTATTATGTAAAAACTACTAGATCTACTTAAAAGGAATTTATTTCAAGAGCACAGAGATTAACTTAAATTAATACATGGTTTTTATTTTTTTAATTCGCATTAATTTACCTTGTATTAGTACAAAAAAATAAAGATGTGCCTTGCTGTTGACACGTTGCAATTAAATCAATTTGCAGTGTATCTACATATATTTTTAATTGTGCTTTGTAGTTTTCCGACTGAAAAACCATTGGCGAAATAGTCGTAGTTATAGGGGAAGAGAAAAACACAAAAACATTGTTTTGGGAATGTTTGAATCAGTCACGCAAGAACAGCTACAAATACTTTGATGATGTTTTCACTGGTTTAGTCTCGGGTAACAAATAGAATATGTTTTATTGTCATCCACCATTAAACAAAGAAGATATAATAATTTTACATGTCAAAACAAAATATATTTACTTAAAAAAATATTTTTGTAGCTATTTGCATAGATGGTGTTACGTGAATAAATCTTAAAGTAAACTAAATAATTTTTTCTAACAGTCAACATGCGAGCAAAATTAGGCACATATTATAGTTAATTTTTTTGTTCTGAAAGCTTTTTAACAATTAAAGTAATCAACCACATGCAAAGTAAGAAGCTATTTGAACATATTTATAATACAATCAATATATTTTAATATACATTTACACATCATCTCGGTAGATGATTTTCTCAATTTGATTGTGACACCTTCAAACACATTGACTTTAAATATCTTAAGAAAAAATTATTTAGTTTACTTTAAGATTTATTCACATAAGGCCATCTATTAAAATATCTATAAAACATTTTTTTTAAATAAATATACTTTGTTTTAACATGTGAAATTATTATATCGTCCTTTTTTAATGGTCCATTGCAATAAAACATATACTATTTGTTACCCGAGACGAAAACAGTAAAAACATCATCAAAATATTCGTAACTGTTATTGCGTGACGCACGAACAACAAAACTGATTCAAACATTCCAAAAACAATGTTTTTGTGTTTTTCTCTTCCCATATGACTACTAATAATCATCTATTTCTCCAATGGTTTCTCGGTTGAAAAACTACAAAGCACAATTAAAAATATATGTAGATACACTAGAAACTGGTTTAACTGCAACCTGTCGACAGCACGGCACTTCTCTCTTTTTTTGTACGAAGTAAATTTATGCAAAATAAAAAAATAAAAACTATTGAAGAAAATTCCATATAAATAGATGTAGTAGTTTTTATGTAATGAAATAAACAAAGTTATGATTTTTTGTTTTCTCTTGCTTTCATGGGTAATATTTAAAAATTTTTTATAAATTTCTTCAATATATAAACAAGACAATTATGCTGCATACTCCACAGATAAAATGATGCTACATTATTGTCTTTTCGAAAACGTAGTTTATAAATATAAAATTAATCTTATTTGAGTTTAATTAAAATTCTTGTAGGTTTTTACGTTTGTGGAGAAATTAGACTAAAGAAAAATGTATGAAATTTTAAATAATATTTATATCTATTGCCTTTGTAATTGTCACATTAGAACTTTTCTTATATATTTTCACACAATTCAGGAAGCAATGTTAAAAGAGACAAAAAGTACCTGAGTCTTTTTCAAACAGCTTTTTTGAGCTGATTTTTTAGTAAACCTAAAATTCTAAAATTATGTAACTCACTAGTTCCCTTCACGTTATATCGTTCAAAATTTCTTCTCTACGATATATTTCAGTACCATCAATTTTACCTAAGATCATTGGGTAGAAAAGGTCAAACGATATCTACCTTTACTGTAATTAAATAAGTAAGACATATGTATCTAGTAGAAAAAAAGGGATAAAATGTGCATTAGCGTTTATGTGTTATTGGACTAAAATATATCGCGTTTTAACTTTTTTTAATCGTTATACTGGTCACAAAAATCTTTCGTGAAAAATAATCTAGGAATTTATTGTATCCCATATTACGAAAGAAAATGAGGTCAATGCTGTTGCAATCTGCTATAATTATAAATTACCTTCTCATAATCATCGATTACTAAACATAAAGAAAGGTCAGAACTGATGTCACGTGTTGGGAAATTTAAAGAAATTTATAAAGAATGAAATAATTAAATTTAATTATATATTTAAATAATATGTCTAATATCAGTACTAAATTTAGACAGAGACAATATTGTGAACCGCAAAAGTTTATTATACCTTGAGGATATTGTACGCAAAATTGTAATAACAAAATGTCAAATTTCCTCACGCAATTGAAAATTCCCCTATAATAGGTGTTATTTAATATGAGGCTAAAGTTCGTTGTCACACTAACTCAATTTTAAATTTCGCAGCTCTTGAAATCCTTTTCAGTAACTACCATCTTACCAGGGTTTTGCCCTATAATGTGGCTTGTTAATTTGTGAAAGAATATATTTGATGTAAAGATTCGAGAATAATTTTTCTTGCCCAAAGGAAGTCATAGTAACTTTAGGAACGTGTCATCAAAGCTCAAATTTATTATGAGAAAATAGTTTATTATCTCCTTTCCTTAACGATGGCATGGAATAATGAAACTAGTTTTCAGTTCTTAATGAATTATATTTCGGAAATTTTCACCCGAGTCCACTCTACAATATTTATTACATTAGGTAAAAAATTGCCTATTATATAAAATGAAATACACGTACATTTTAAGAGAACAAAACGTAAAACTATTAGCTTTTAAAAGTGCTCATAATTGGAATGGTATTTCTTCCGATTAAAAACTATTAAAAATTTTAATTTATTGGACAATATAATCTCACTATCAGAATCTCTCTACAAATTCATTGCAGATTTATGAAAATGGGCGATGTTAGGCCTGTCCTATGGTGTGAAATGTTTACATTGTTTACCAGCGTAACGATTATCTTAGAACTGAATTAAGGTATCCAGCTGATAGTAGTATATTCGTATCAGAATTCATTACATAGAGGATAGGAAGATTATTTATCTTCAGATTATTTTTAGTATTGTTTTTTTAATTACAAATTTAATATTAAAAATGGTTCAACGATAAGGATTTTCGTGAAAAATGTCCAATAATTTATAAATTAAAACTCTACCTATTTAATGCTAGCAATTAATCCAATTTCCTTCCCATTTGGTGTTCGTTTTGAAAAGTCTGTAACCAAACTTTAAATGTTAAAATTATATAACGTTTGCACGTCTGCCTATCTATCTATCGCATCATTATATATTCTACAGGTTTTGACTTATATGCATGAAATTTTAGAAGTAGATGATTTCTATAAAGATTTTAATTAATATGAAATATACAATCAAAGGAAATCGTATAAAAATATACGGGAATTTTTTAATTTAACAAAATGTCTTCAAAAAAGTTCTTTAACATGAGATAGAGGTTTGTTAAATATATTTTATTTGCGGGACTTACAAAAGAACAAGCTTTAAAATGACTTCCTCTTACTTTTTAGCCGTAGGTCTGAAAAGTTCGCAAAAAATGTTGGTGTTCAGATACTTATTTGTATTTGGCACGAAGTTTAATTAAAATTATTTCAAGTAATTTGCATCAACAATTCCCAGCGACACAAATCGAACAATTTTATGCGAAATTGTCGGCTTTTTAATCGAAACAAAGATTCAAACTTACCGGAAAACTCCATTCGTTAAAAAAATATAATTTTGATTTTGATAACCGCTTCTCCATCCAAAAACGCAGCTTGAGATAAATTAAGTTTTTAAAAACAGAAATCAAGTCATGTTTTATTTGAAATTATATTCGCTAACAAAAAGAAGACATAAAAAATCTGTTAATGTTTTTGAATACACATTAAATTTTAATATCACAACTTTGCTTTGGTTTTAAAAGAAAACTATTTTTTTTAAAAAATCTTCGAGAAAATTATTGTAAAAACTATCAAATGTCGTCAGAAACTAGTTAGATAATTGTTACATTAAGTTTTTTCACGTACGAAGATATATGTACATCACATATCTTAACATGCGGTAATATTTTCTCACAAGTTAAAATGTTTTTACTTGAAATCACTTTACACATGTATGTAACGAAAATTAAATAAAAATGAATATGTCCATTGTTCGTTCAGAACTATTATACACATCCTTTTTACACGTCATAATTTACAGGATATTTCAATATATTATATTTTCCCCCTATTACTTGCCGGTTAGTTTTTTTATAAGGATACTATTTTTATAAATAAAATTATTATAAAGCAGCTCTTAAGCAAATTTATAACGTTACGAAAAGAATATGCAATGTCACCTACATCAAGATCGTGATTAATAAAAATAATTAAATTTAATATAAACCATGAAAATGTTACTTGAAAAGTAAGTTTTAATTACTCTTTGTTAAAATTATTAACGTAACTTAACTTGGACGTTGGGCTAAATACAAGATATGATGCATAACACACTGAAAAAGTAAAGAACCGTGTACAGATTACGAAATCTGGCGAAACATTTGTTGTTATATTTTACTGTTCAATGAAGATCGTCATGTGTTACAGATACACGCACGTAACTGAGTCCCTTTATTCCTTCATTACGACGATTGGCATAAGCAATTTTAATGAATAAAGAATGGTAGAAACCAGTTTGTTAGATGAGTGATATAAATGAGAAAATGTTAAAATAAAATCAAAAGGGCCTTCGTAGTTTATTGATTTATGAGCTACAAAAATAATTTTTTTTTAGAAAACCTATTGAGTGGGTCCCATCATCAAGAGCTCGTTCAAAAAATTTGTAGAATGTATAAATAGAATTGGTATTCATTATGGGATAAAAATGAATATATAATTGACAATGTACAATACATACCATCTTGAGGATATCTGTGGGCATAAATGATTTTAAACAAAATTAATGGTTTGAAAAATTATTATATTATTAATAAAAAATAAGTGTTCTCAGCAAATACCTGCAATTCAACCGGTTGGCCGAACATTAGTCCACAAGGAACTGAACCACAGGGGATATAACTTAAACCTATCGTTCCGAGCGGACATCTCTATGTGCTCTCTTCATTCCGAATTTTGAACGCTAATCTTAATCATATTAAAGTTATAACGACTTTTTCTTTACTTACATAGGATTTTAGTTTTTCCTTTTTAAATTTTATATAGATTATGACATAAAATTATAATCGATTAATACAGAATAAAATATATTGACTTTGACTTTATGTTTACACAATGCATTTTTTTTGACTTTGTCATTATGAACAATTGTGTATATATATATATATATATATATATATATATATATATATATATATATATATATATATATATATATATAATCAGTTTAATTTTAGAATAGTTACAACACAAATGAATGGCTACTAAGTAACACATTTCTTAAGCAAAAAATATTTGATCGTAAATAAACATTATTTTGACACCAGAACTCGACAATATAATCGGTGTGACAATGCACTTCCGAAAACAGGAGCAAAAAACAAATCTTCTCTTGAAATATTTACGAAGACCAGAGGGTGATTGATAGCTGTTAACTACCATTAATAGTACTTATCACGAAAAACAGAATGTTTATTTTAACAGGCTCTATTTAGTGGAAATTCATGTATGCAGACGTCAATTATTTTTTATATAACAAAATTTTAGTAAAGTATTGTAAACTCAGACAATTGGCAAATGGAAAATAATATATCTTATGTGATTCACATAAGATACATTATTTTTAATATTATGTGCAATTTGGAAACGAAAATAAACTTGAAAACGAAATTTGTATTGATTAGATATACACGTATATATAAAAAGTAAGAATAATTAACCTGTTAGTATTTTGTGGGTACTTTCATCTCTGAAACTATCGTGCATAAAATTCTAAAGAAAATTGTATCAAACCCCTTTTAAATTGGTATTTCAATTAATGTTTGAAATGTAACACATAAAATATTGTTCATTTGTCGACTAGTTTCCATCAGAATATTTATCAGAATTATCTCTTAACTGTCAATATAGATTAATGTGCATTATGACAAATCTCACGTTTTTAGGGTTCCGTACCTCAAAAGAAAAAAGAAACCTTATAGGACACTTCGTTTTTCGTCTATCTTTCTGTCTCTCAAGATCCTTTTTCTCAGGAACACGTGAATGTATTAAGTTCAAACGTTACATACGTCTACGGTCTCATGAAGCTGTGAAAAAATCAAGCTTCTCAGTTACCACAATCAAAAAATATAGCCATTTAGGCCGCATATGTTAATATTTGAAAATGAATCAAAATATATAGGGTACTTCCCGTTGATCTGGAGTCATAAAATTTAGCAAGAAGCAAGGTCTAATAGCAAAAGTAAAGGAAAAAATCCGAAAATCGGTAATTTGTATTTATATAGTACGAAAAAAAAATTTACTTGCACCTGTAAAAAATACAGTAGGCGATATCTTTTTGCTCTAAGAAATTGAAATTTTACAAATAGTATGTACCATTAAATGTTTATAAATGCCTAAATGTGTATGAAACACGTACAGTGCGAATTCTATTCGTGCTTGATATGTTTTTAAAGTTACAATAAAGACAGGTATCGAGAATGTTATTTTAACTTCTGAATATATTCTGACTTTTTGTGATAAGTCAGAGTCCATACTATTTAATTATAGGCCATACTATTTAATTATATACCTTCCCGTATTTAATTTTCCTTTACTTTCGTGACTTTAACTCGAATTTCTTACTTTATGTTTGTTTTTCTTATTATTCGTAAAAAATTCAAAAAGTAATCTATGTCAAATTAATTATGACACTAATTAGAACGCGGTAGTAGAGGTGAGGAATTGGAGGAAGATGTAAGCAAAAGAGAGAATTTGTTTGTGAAGTATCTTACGACAAATTGTCAAAAAATCTCACGAGGAATTGTCGAGGAGTTATTTGGATGAAAGGATTTCCCCGGTTCTTAGAGTTTATCTATTTATGTTTTACATAAACTTCGTAATAATTAAAATTTAAAAATCTATGTAAATTTGCACTGAAATGTATTTAAAATCACGTGATATGTTAAATGCAAATATTAATATGTCTATATGATAAGCGAAAGTAAAGCCATCTTGCAAAAAAAATGTGTGGCAAAATTGATCTCTAGGTAATGAAAAATTATATAATGTTTTGAAATTTGCCCTTATTATTTACTTAATTTATTATTTTTGTAAATGTTATTAACGGAAATAAGGAATCTAATAAATTTTGCTACGAAAGTTTATAATATACATGACTCGCATAGTTTCCTCGTCAAGGAATTTTGAGTATCTGTGAATAAATCAAAGCCCAACAAGATTAACTCCCGCATATGACAAGAAATCCTAAACTACAGGATCGCGTTCCTTCTAGAGCAACGCAAAATTCGCTATTGCGTTAAGTTAACAAAAGAAAATGTGTACATGTGTAGATACTCAGCACGACTGTTGTTGTGGTTTGGTTATTCGGAATCGCTTTTAGTGGACGGTTTGTTTGACAGCAGCTCAATAAAAGAATGATGTATTTAGCAAAAAGTGAAGTATGCTTCACGATACATCAAGGGTGCTAGCGCACTGAGTCGAAGGCAATAAGCGATAAATCAATGTTCACTGATATAAGGACCATCCAAGGGCTTGAAGAATAAGTCAAAGCGTGTACGCCGTCAAGCAGCTAGCTAGCTGCTTGACGCCGTACACGTAAGGGTGAAGACGTATAAGTAATCATATGCTTTCAAACAAAAGTCAGTAAAAGCTTTTTCATTACAAAATTTTGTCGAATTAACTGTTAACACAAAATAGAGAAATTAGGAAAAACTTGACCCTTGTTAACGCAAGGCTGAAATAAAATTGTAATATGGTATTCGCTAATTTATTTATATAAAATTCTGAGAGAAGTGTTACGATTACTCATAAATTTAAGTTTCACCCATCATTTAAAATGTAAATTCTGTATTTTAATGTATTCCTATATTCTCATAGATTAAAAAGTTATAACACTTATTTATCAGGTTATATAAAACTACGTTATCAGGATATAAATTTGGAAGATTAAATTTTTTCGATATAAATACACTGCACTAAAAAAAAAATATAAATACACTGCACTAAAAAGATAATCAAGGTATAAATAACACCGGAAACACCTTGACAAATTTACGTAATGACATTGGTCGTAGTATAACATCCCTCCATAAAGATCACGCTATCCCCATTCCTGTCGTATTATTTTTGTAACATACTTTTCTGATGCTCTTTAACCAATTAATTTTTAACCTATCGTATTATAATAAATTTATTTTCAAAACAAGAGCCCTTGTACAGCGGGCACCCATGAAGGTCAGAAAAATTGCTTAATTTTAAAAAAATCACTCCTCGTTTTAAAATTGTAAAACAAATTTTAAATTGTTTTTACAATTTGTTTTTTTAAATTTATAAAATCCATAAATTTTTATTTTTTCGTAAAAATAAATATATGACCTCAAAAATTCCACATAAATATTGTTTTAAACTCTTTTTTATCAAAATTTTGTTACATTAATTATCAATTATTTGTAATTTTTAGAATGTTATCAACGGTCACATGCAAATTTTTAAACTATAAACTCACCATTATAAAAAAAACCTGAATAGTACATTTTTTTCCTTGTTCTTTGGGTTGTGTCTTGTTTTAGTACATACGTTATTGCTCATTATCCTATGAATATGTGCAAAGGAGAAGGTGAACTTTAAATACTTAAATAAAAACCTATTATTTTAAAAGTTTAATGCGAATATTTCTACGAATTCATCCTTACAAAGATTTATTAATCTCATATATTTATGAAATTCGTTCATCCTGTCATTAATAGAAATGCAAAAAGGCTATTTAAATAAAGGTTTAAAAAACGACTAATACTTCTGGAATGGCCATAGTGTTTCCCATTAAAATATTTTATGAATATTATTAAATTAACATTGTTTGATAAAGACAAATTCGCCGACATTGTATAATTTAATAGTTAAGCGAAATTATACCAAATATTTGTAACAAAAATATTACGTTCAAAATGAATATCACGCAAAAGGAAATTACTATTACCTTCATAATAATTGTAACTAATATTTAAATTTGGTGTGTCTGTCATCAAATTTTATTAACTGAAACTTACTTTCAAACTTAATTTAATTTATTTTATGAAAAATTTACGAAGACAAAATCTTTGACACAAATATATTAGTAAAGAAATTAAACTTAAAACCTGCATTAAATATAATTTTCACGTTGGATTGAGTGAAAGAGTAAATATTAAATATGAAAGAAATCATTAAAACATCTCACTTGAATAATAATTAAAAAAAAATTATTTTCATTCAGTGACTCAGTCTATATAAATCTTAAAAAATTTACAATCTCTTGATTTATATTTTGATAATAATGTAATAAACGTAAACTATTAAACAAACCACAGCAATCGGCCGAAAGTAATTTTTTTTCTTTGAAACGAAATGCTATTCGTATCTAGACTATTAAGTGGAAACGACATTAAACGAATTATGGAACATACTGCCATAATAAAATTAAATAAGCAAACGTTTAGAAAATTGAAATACTGATGTTGAATGTAATGAGCCGAAACTAACTGTAATGAAAGCGCAGTGATGATTTTCTTACATTATATTGTCTCTATTACAGTAATAAAATATGTTGACACGAGTAATATAGAATATTTCAACTCACTTGTACGAGTCTTATCTTGCTAATTTTTTAGCATAAAGTAATTTGAGAATTCAGTTTTTTGTACGACCGTTAGAAACTTTGATATGCCATTGCAAAAAAACCTCAAAAATTTAGTTACGATGTTCTTTCTTGGGGGATATGAAGCGCAGATCTTAAGAGTGAAAAGTGTTATTGACCATTATTTTTGCTTGATTTTATTACCAAGTCAAAATTTTGCAAATTATTTATTAAATTTATGTTAACCATAAACCACCTGAAATTTTGATTTTTTTTTCGGAAGAGGACGACTTGGTTATGTAGTCAACCATCCATGGTGATTTCTTATAAGAGATTGCGTAACCTTGGCTTGAGTTGCGTTTCTATTCGGGGCCCAGATAGGTGTTATTTAACATATATTCAACAAATTTACTCCCTTCTATTGCAAATATATTTTTAATATATTTATAGTATATTTATTGTTATATTTTTTATTGTACGACCGATTTACATTTAATTTCTGATCTTTACCATTTCAATGTGAAATATAAATTTCCCGGGCATATCCAAATAATTTTATTTAGTTACGAAAATAATAAAAATAATTATACTTGATGTTAAAAAAAACAAAAAAAAAACACAACTACCAGTGCTTAGTTCCATTACAGTTTAAAAACTTTGGTCCTTATTTTGGATCCATATTTTAACCTCCGCTGGCCTATCATCGTATAAATTTTGACGTGTATCAGTTTTTTAATTTACAATTCATGACGTGGATCAACGGCGAGATCGTGCCGTAAAGTTAATCTTCCATAACGATTTCCACAATAATTTTAAATTTTTTTTTAATCCATTTTAAATGCATTAATTATCGAGTTTACTGGCATGTCGTTTAACGAAGTCTTTGATTTTCTTAACTCAGAACCATGCCAATTATTTCTCCAAGTTCCCGCTCAGACCAATAGAGCTGCATCTGGCGTTATAACCTGAGGAATTAAAACAAGAATTAATATATTTTCCAAAGTGTTTCCTATGGCGCCTACAGAATGTTTCATTAATTGCTAAAAGAATCATTCATATAGTGGCATTAGGGATTGACCATGCCCGTTCAGTAAAATACGCTAGTATTCAGGACTGTAACCAATGGATATAAGCCGAAAGCAATACAATTTTAAGTATTTATATAGTAAAACTCACTTATTAAATGTTTAGCTTCATTTAATTTGATTTGTTATCGAGCAATAGTTTCCTACAAATCTATATAAATAGTCCATTCTAGTGGACAATATGTTAATTACTTTAAAGATACAGAACCAGAGATGATATAAAATTTTAAAATAGTCAAGTCTTTTTTCAATCTATTCAAAGAAAGTCATCGATTGTCGAAGCCAAGTTAGCTGAACAGGCCAGTAAGATTTTAATTGAATATTAATTCACGGCCTTAATTTCCAAGATTTTTCTAATATCACCTAAAGGAATCATTTTAAGTTCCTGACCAAGAATTTTCGACTGTGCGTAAATGATGTCTAACCGTAATATTTTAATCAAGGGATAAAATGTACTTATCATACCACATCTATGCAAATGTCAATGGTAAATAAAATAATGTTATCCACATTTTCACAAATATTTTTAGCGGGTTATATTTTCTCACCGTTCAAAAAAACAAGATCTATCAGGGAAATAGGTTAAACGTTTGCAACATATATTATTTGCATAATTAGGGCTGCCTTTTTCTGCTGTAAATAAATCTCTGTAGGACTTCGTTTCATAAAAAGAATTCTTCCTACCGGGAATAGTCTTGTAGGACGAATTGATTATATTGGCTAATAATGTCGTGTATGAAATGGAATGGTACGATGACTCAAATGGATTGGAGAAACGAAGCGAGTGAAGCAATGTGTTTCTTCTCGTAACAAATGAACATATTTGAATTCTTTTACCGAGTCAAACATGGTTATATAAATCAAGTTACCTTTATGGCACATATATTGCTGGACGTACATAAAGCTAATAATCGATAAAACAGACTCGTCCATGTTTTTAAACATAGTAGAATTTATTCCTAACCGTCAATGAAAATATGTATTTAATATATTTATAATTTCATTCTTCGACCATTTGATTTCATTTTCAGTTATAAATATTAAATATTATATTAAATAACGGTAAAGAACACAGTTTTAACATAATTTTATTCCGGACAATGGTATTGTAATAAACATTCAACGTGTGTTACCATTAATAGTGAGAACGATCATTCTTATAATATCAAAAATTTTAGATTTTTGTTTTCGCCAGAGATGAAGAAATGGATTACATATAAAATCAATAATACAACTGCTATTTGAGACACATTTATTTTGTAAAAGAACAAAAGCATATGCGTGTCCATAAAATTTTATGTAATTACATTTGCTCATTTTATAACGAAATACACATTAGGATTAAATAGACGAAAAAATTCAAAGGATAAAGGAATTAACATATAAACTCTTCAACGCGAGATACAAACAAATCAAAGTTCTATTTCTTGTGGACGATTGGGACTCATCGTAAACGTTAGATATTCTGATATTATTACAGACTAGGATCTCACACTTTTTTGTGATAGAATCGTCAAATAGGACAACAATGGCTATTTTTACTATCCCTAAGAAATTGGAAAGAGGAAATAATATGGATACTTTTTCTAAAGAGGAAATAATATGAATTTTTACGGAAACCATTCGACATAGACAGTTTAAATTTTAATATTTATAGGATGTAGTAGCGCACCTTTAATATAGTAGTTGCGTGGCAGTGAAAGAAATTGCTCGTGATATATTTATATTTATATATATATATATATATATATATATATATATATATATGTATATATATATATATATATATATATATATATATGTATATATATATGTATATATGTGTGTGTGTGTGCGTGCGTATGTGTGCGTGTGTATATATATATATATATATATATATGTATACGTATGTGCATATGCATATAGTCACATTTCTATAGTGGTATATTAGCTACTGGTTACTAATTTCTTAGTTTTACCGATACGATCATACAAAGTGACGACACAATATTTTACCAAATTAAATCGGCATAAATCAATAAAATACGTTTGTTTGCTGCAATAAATTCAGAAATTTGTAGTGGTGTTCAAAATAAGGCTTGAATTTTGCCTTGTGATTTTGTCTTTTTGACGAGATTGTAATAATTATTTTAAAGTAATCCTTACATTTGAATGGAAAGTTATATTGACTGTCGTATCAACGCAATTCAGTATATTATGAACCTTCATAAAACATTCAAATAGCATCTATGACAATGAATTTGAATACTGAAAATATTCGTAAATTTTTACCGACGTTTATATTATTAATGGAAATAAAGTTAACTGACATAAATTAGTAAAAAGCATTTTACTTATATTTGTTTAAATTTAAACATAGATAACTAACATCAGTTTTATAAATAGAAAAGAGACGCTATATAACTATATTTTGTTACGAATAACCATAGCAATTTTTCGGAAAATATGAAGAAAACTTCGTAATGTTTGAGCACACGGCAGATTTTAGTGAATAAATTGAATATCAAGGGATTTTCCAAAGAGTGGGCATCAATAAAATAAAACTATGAAGTGAGTCAGAAAGAGATCACATGACATTTTCTTTTTGCTATTTTCATCAAACTCAATTATTTCAAATTCGTTTTGAAAGACATAATCGGGTATTATTTTAGAGAAAATTGGTGCGATATATTTATGCCTTAAGTTTACTTTGATTATCACGTGGAATTAATCACTGATCCTAACTAGTGTTATGTGCAGATATACGTTTAATTTTTTTTATAAGTATATTTAGTTCAAGTTACGTGATAATATGCATGTTATAATAACAACAGAGACCACGCTTTACTATTGATCATAGCTTTTTTACATGCATATGAATAAAGAAGTTACAAATATACAATCTTTTATACTTATGTCTTCGATCGGAATGCCTACGCAAAACCACTTTTTAAACTTTCGTTGCCAACACTGAACCCTTATGCTTTCGTCCTGTCCGTCTGTCCGTATGTCACAGCCATTTTACTCGGCACTATTGGTGCTATATAGATGCAATTTGGATGTTTGGTGTTGTCCATAAATCGCCATACAATGAAATAGTTTATGAGAAAAATAACATCGGGGGTAGTAATCCATACATGCAACTGTGGGATGACAAAACATCGAATACATATAAGTTTGTGGGGTATCGTTAGATAAGTGTTAAAAAATGATGTAGAGGATCCAAAATAATAACTGATTATATTTTCAGAAATCGACGATATATAAATAATGTAACGCATCATTAATAACTTTTTGACATAATTTATTTAAATATATTAGACTGATTTAATTGAAATTTTACTTCATTACTTCGATCGAAGTAAACACTCAGCAAGAAAAATTATTAGCCGTACACAAAATACTATATATATTTACGAATAGGTTATCTAAATAATTTTAAACCATGTGATGACTGTTTCTCTCCCCCCCCTCTCTCTCTCTATTTCTCTTACTCTTTCCCTCTTCATATCCTATATCCCCCTTGGTGGGTCAAAGAGCTTTTACGACGCTTCGTCACGCTGATCGGTTCTTTCCATCGCAAGTTGTTGTAATACTATAACCTCGTTTCCAAATGTAACGATTATGATTATAGCATTAATACATAAAGCTAAAAGGCTGTTATAAATGGGACGAACTGATGGGTATTTCATTCGGTATTTCATGTAACCTCAAAAAATATTTAAATAATAAAATGACAGGAACCAAGATGTCGTAGTTTTTCGAAAAGAAAAAAATTAGAAGGCGTGAATTTTTTAAATTTTATTTTAATAGATAAAAAATATTTCGATGAAAGATAAAATAGAAAAAATAATTATAGCAGTTATTAAAATTTGACCCACTATTACGGGTCAAGCCCGTTGTCACGCGATCATCCGGTTCCTCAAAAGTATATCGAGACTTTATCGAGATAAACAAAACTATATCGAGACTTTGGAATAAGTATTGGGATAACCATATTTATATATTTGGACGTTGTCTTACAGACAGAAAATTAAAATAAATATCCCCAAAGACATTTCGTTATCTTAAGTAGAATTTTGAAACCAGAACTGATGTTCGCGTCCTAATTTAAGTCGATCCTATGCATTGTAGGACAACTGTTTGGTGAATGCCAGATTTTCAGATGTGCGATAATCCAATTGATCCAAAGTGAAGCCACATGTGATCATCTAATGAAAACTTGTTTAAATGCATGTAATTGACGACATAAATAGTTAAACACTTTCACCTTGCCGATAAACAGATGTTTCGTTGTGATTTTTATTCTCTTTTCAAAAAAAGGAAATATCCTAAAACCATATTTTTCGTTCACACATATTTCGGCTGGCGCTAATAAATAAACGGCGGTCAAGCCGGTTTCTATATCGTTTTCTTATCAGTTTAGAGGCATCCAGATATAGGGTTAAGATCCAAACCAATCTAGGTTCTTTTTACTATTGCTGCTTCATCTAGTTCTGACCTCTTCTGCCTATTCTGCCAGTTTCTTGCTGGTTTTGACCTCAATCTAACGGTCTGAAAGGCTAATACACTAATTACCGTTTCTGGTGCTACAACTTGGGAAGTTGAGAGTAGCTAATAAATTTAGCAACTTTCTGTAGAACGATACTTCTGAAGATGCTTCAGTATTTGCTCGAAGAATCACTAAGATAAAATAAAAAAGAATATCTATTATATTCTTATTTAAGCAAAATCCATAAGTGGTTATTATTTTCTTCTTTCCTTTTTGTTAATAAAATCCTTGCGCAACTTACAAGTGAGTATCAACGCATGTTTTCAACAAGTTAGTAGGGAAAAAAAATATTTCGCTAAGAAAAAAATTAATGAAATCAAATATATGTAAAGAATAACATATATAAAATAAAATAGTGAAAATAATTCTTTGGTGAAATCTGGTAATTACACCACAAATCAAACAGGAGAAAAAGTTGAAATGAGGTACTCGTAGTATCCCTACTGTTGAGTTAATATAATTATTTATATATTTTTTCACTTACTTTGGGGCGTACAATTGATATATATATATATATATATATATATATATATATATATATATATATATATATCAGATTTATTGCTAGGAGAGCAGTCTCTTACTACCAACCAAGATATCAGTCCAGCCATACTCGACGAGCGGCCGGGAATCAAACCCGTATCCGGCGTTGCGCCGTACCGCCAAAATTTGTATGCTTTGTAAGCAACCCAAGACACAACATCGACGATATTAATTAAATTCTAAATAAGTTCACTCAAAACCGCGAGGTAAAAACGGATTTTAATACAGCCATATGGAATATTGAATGATGCTCGCGTATGTTAAGTCCGTTAAAATTAAGACGCTAGTTTCAACCTTTATAATTTGAATGGTTTCATCGAAATTATGTATGTTATGATGTACACATTTAGGACAAGGGACAACTTAATACTTATAAGCAGAGTTATATCGGTGAAGGGATGAGCCCTTGCAAGAGCATGAACGTGAATGAGAGTGTGAATGTGAGGATAGTAGCCACATTTTGAAACTAGAGACATCGAATATGAAACTAGAACACCGGGAAGTAAGTGGAACCCTATGTGGAAACCATATAACTAAGTTCATTTCTATTTGCTTTGAAAAAATTTAATCTAACAAATCCAACTATCGTAAACGTAATTTTGCAAGCAACGACAAAGTAAGCTCGAAGGTAGGTAGCTTTTCATAATTACAGCGAGATTTGAAATATTGGACACACCTAGAAATCCAAAACCCGCTAATGCGTGAAAGCCCGCTAATATGAGTAAGTGATTGGGATTGGGGAACCGGAATAAGTCATCTTTGAATGCTTATTTATTTTAAAATAATACTTTTTTCAAATTTTAATGCCTGACTAAGTTAAAGTTGACGTTATTCAATTCAAACCAACCAACCAAATAAGTGATCAAATATTTGTTTTCCGATATTCGATAAACAGGATAAGAATAATTCATCCCACTACATAAAAATAATAAGATAGATGGTATTTGGTAATGTGAAAGCATTAAATTCATATAAAATTCAATTTGTTTATATTAATGCATTTAATTGTAAAACTGCGCTTATCCACTATCATGTAGATCTTTTAAACACTAAGCTAAATGAAGACCAGAAATAGCCGATAATAATTTTTTCGCAGGTGGGAATTTAAAGATACATTCCTATTTTTTTAGTTCAGAATTTCTTCTAACCCGGAATTTACGATTATATTAAGGAGATAGACTCGAATACTATTTATTGGGTTAGTGTTAGTCGCTTTATAATAAGTAAGAAGGCATAGCTCAAAATATTATTTTCAGATAAATTATAAAAATCGCCACGGTACAATAACTTAGCGAAATGGTGACGTTGTTGAACCACTAGCTTCGTCAAATGTATGTACTCAAAAATTGTCTTTCTTTTATTACATTTCAATTCACTGAAACCAGTCGAATTTGAGCCTATAAGCATGCATACATTAAAAACTAATATGCTCCGAATGTTACTTTGTTATGACATAAATATCGATTCTGATACTAACAAGTACACCCACCCTGATTTAAAAACTCTACTCACGACAGTATCTGTGGTAGAAACATTTAGAGTCTCTTTGTAGTAAATATGGTTTTACTATAGTTTTGATGGTTATTAGATAGTTGTAGAGACCCGAAAATCTAAATATAGAGATTAATTGTATGTTATTTCTTTGTGTATTGTTTAAGGATTTTTTTGTTTTTACAGTCGTAAGTATATAGTCGATAAAAAGAGTACCTAGCTTCTTATCGTTTTCCGACGGGCACTACACTTAAAGGCCTTCTAGTTGACTATATTTATCTTTCAGATCGTATTTTTAAAATACTTTTATCTTGAACATAGGCTTTTAGGGAAAAAAACGAGTGATTTTTTGGTCTTTTTGCAAAAGAGGAATTACTTATGTCTTTCCATAACTTCTAATTTCGTTTTCTTCTAATGTTTTCGTTGTTTGTTTTTCTGCATTTAATAAATTGTGTCTACGAAATTTAATAATCTAACTTGTAATACATTCATTGCATTCTTTTTTATAAACAATTTTAAACTAATGAATAGTTTGCCCAATTTTCGTAAACTACTGAATTTTTTTTAAAATTTCTTTTATAAAACAATAATTTTTAGTCTCTAAAATGAAATATATTCAGTTGTCTTTTAGGCACACCAATTAATTAACAACAACCATATTATCCGTTCTCCATTGTGCGCAATTACAAAAAATAAACATAATGGCGGAAATGTCCATTACAATTTTGCGAAAGAAATTAATTAGGACCTAGATTGCTTTTGTTTAATAACAGCCGTAAAATGACAACTCTATTTCGATTGTTGTATTTCCATCAAAATACATCTTAATTATTTAACTTACGTCTGTCTCTGTTCACTTCTATTTTGTCTCAGAAAGATTTTCCATAACTTCAATAGATCTATTAAAGCCAAGTTCTGGAATAAATTTTAATTGGACAATAAGGATTTTACAATTAAGAATAATTTACGAATAATTTTAGTAATTTGTTGCATCAGAATCTTAAATGGATTTGAAGTCTAGTAGTTCATAGTCCATCATTTGTTTAAAAGTGTTTTCGTATGTTATTTTTTTTTCTACGCATGTTTGAATGTTATAGTTTTTTAGAAGTGAAAGTACTTGTGGTGGTAATGGTGAAATTAGAAGCCAAAATTAAATTATTATAAGTCTAATAATTATTACAACCGTCTTCCGTCTAATTGAGTGTACACAGACTTGAATGTGCATTGACTTGATGTAGAAACGAGGAATCATATTACAATTCGTATCGAACATATTCCAAAACAAAAGGCAAACAATTAATCCTATACCAACCTGCAGCAACTTTCTTTCATTTCCCGGAATAATCGATACAGTAAAATCTGTACGTCTACAGAACAAGACGACGAGATTTTTTTCCAGCACTTTATTATTTTTTCGCCTTTATCGCCAACTTTTCACAAGGAAACACCCATTACTGCTTGTTAGTTTCGTGTCTTTAATATATAATGTATAGATTGTATTACCCATGGTGATATCTAATAGAGCACGTGAATGAAATTCGTTGAATTTTTCTAACATGCCTCGATGTCAACCAACGATTCAGCGTCTCAGTCAAATGATGGGGTGTCTAACTAATACAAAACTTTTTGACGCCTAAATTTTTATTTAAATGTTTTTATGCTTGGGTCAACATCCAAAGTTGCCAAAATCTGCTGACAGATCTCTCTTTTGTCAGTCTTCGTCGTGGGGCATAAAACATTAATGTTATCTTCTGTAGTCATTATAAAGGGACGTCTCTCAAGCAAATCGTCACTGAGATTGGTATAACCAAGCTTGAAATCAATAAAATAGTTGTGAACAGAAGAGAAGGATGCGGCTTGTTTAGAAAATACCAATGGAAGTCGATTAGAAATTTGTTATTCATTAAGATATACTAAGTTCCGTGGATTTCAAAGTAATCAAGATATTCAAAACGTTGGCAACTATCTAAGTTAGTAAATACATGAAAAGAAGTGCTGGGTACACTTAAATGTTTATATATGTTTAAGCATATACGAAACTTTAGTGCGAGTTCTATTCACATTTATGAGTTTTCAACTAGCTTTTCTTAGGTCGATTTATAGTAACTAATTATGTAAAGAAATCTGCAAAACCACATTGCATGCACTTCTAATTGTTGTATCATAATGAACTTGGCACTTTTATATAGATCTGGTGAGAATATAATAGTTTCATAAAATGAAATATATTTTTTTTGTCTTAGACAAAAAAAGTGTGAAAAAATGTTGGAATGTCTAAATTAATTGTTTACCCACTCGAAGATGTCAGAATTATTTGAAATTTTGAATACGTCTCAAGAACTAATGACAAAACAATAATTTCATAAAATATAACAATTTTTATTTTAGGAAAATGGACTAAAAGCAATTACGTTATTTTTCAATTACTCACAAAATTTTCACCTATTTCCAAATATCAGAAATATTTAAAATTTGCACACTTATCAAAAATCGATAACAATATAATAAAGTCATAAGATGAAAAAAAATTAAGTCAAACAAAAAAAGACTGAACAAAAAATTATGAAATCAATCAATTAGATGTCCCCCGACGTCTGGACATCCGAATTATTTAAAATTTAGCACACGTATCAAGAACCAATGACAGTAAAAAATATTATGAAATAAAAAAAATGATTGTCTTAGGGAAATAAAAGACTAAGAAAAATTAATAAAAATTATTATTCTATAAAATGAAAGAGAAAAAACATGATTTTGTAAAGTAACGCACGGAAAAGCAAAAAATAATTATTAAACCTGTTTTCTCTCCCTACTCCATAAGCCTGGGGCGCTTTTCTCAAATAAAAATTATTTTAATTTAAAATTATGTGCATGAAAATGCTCAATATTTCAGTTAGATTACAAGGCAAGTCGCCTCATGCTTTTACAGGTTCGATATTTACTCATTGCTTTTCAGTGCAGTATTTTGTAAAATCGTATTTTTTTTTTAAACTATTAGTTCATTATTTCGATTTTTCAGACATTTCGTCAATGCATCAGATTTTAATTTTCTCAAAGTCAGTAGGTTTGAAACCTACCGATTTTATCAATTATTGACGGATGTGAAATTTATTTTTAAATAAAGTTAAAAAATAAATGAAATTTATATAATTATCTATAGCAAAAAATTAGGGATAAATGTGGAATAGAAATATAAAAAAGTGACCAATGTTTTTCATTAGGTTTAATATTTGAGTGGAAAGGCTTAGAGCGCTCGTCTCAAAAAAAATATTTTAATTTAAAATTATGTGTATGAAAATCCTTAATACTTCAGTTAGATTACAAGGGAAGGCACCTCGTGATTTTACAGGTTCGATAGTTACTTATTGCTTTTCAGGGCAATATTTTGTAAAATCTATTACTATTATTAACGGAAGTGAAACTTATTTTTAAATAACGTTAAGAAATAAATGAAAACTATATAATTATCTATAATGAAAAATTAAGGATAAATGTGGAATAGATATATAAAAAAATAGCATATATAGATTTTAAGAAGCTACTTGGGAAACTTAAAGATTTTTAAAAAGGTTAGCTGCATGTATTGGAAAATTGGCTACGAACTTAAAACATCAAGATGCATTTAGTATTGTGCTATCAGATGTGATAAGAAAATGTAACTAGCATTTTGAAACAGAGCCTTAAAAACATGATGCCTCCTAAAGTATGTGACATTTTATGAGTACTTCTTATATTATGAAGTTAAAACCAACTCAGCGAAATAATAAATTTTCCAAAATAATCTCTAATGCAATATGCGATATGCACTGAGTACAACTCTAACGATAGAACTGAATTTAATACTCTCCCATTTCATGCCCATAAGAAGTTTCAAGTACACAATTCAATACACTTTCAATACATTTTGCACTAAGTGAATAGAGTAAACTTGATGAGATTGATGGTAAAATTTAGTTAAAGTTTGGAACAGAACTTATTTACTCCTGATAATTTAACTTTCTTGCCACTGCATCAAAGTTAGTTGATAGGAACCAAAGTTAAATTTCCGTGCATGTATAAGGGCGATATGTCCATACATAATCTAAAGGATGCCAGCACACACCGAAAACATATCGTGCTTATCTAACATATTCTTGACGTTTTTAAAAGGAAAATTACGAGCTTGTTGCTATATGGGGGTAGAACAAAGGCCTAATTATTATATAAATTAAACACATCCTATCCATATTATTAACGTAGCGGAAGTGGTTGGTGCATATATGAGTGCACGTGTCTGTTGTTGAGAATAGTGTTTTTTATTCGATTTACATTACTATGTATAAACATATATTATGGTACTTATATGATATATGCACAGTTTTTTTAGTATAGATATGTGCTTGTGTATATGCGAGAAATATGAGTGTTTGCATTACTATTATTTTTTTGCATCATATATCATATCAATCAAATATAAGATACTACAGTCCCACTGTTATGTAAACCATTAACAAATAATATTTGTGAAGCCTTGCGCAACCCCGTACCGTATCACGGGTTAAAATTCCAGTTAATTTGTAGAAATATCGTATGATATTTATTTGTATGAAGTTTGCAAAAATGCACGCATTAATTATATGTGATAAGAAATTTTTAATTTAAAGAATTGTAAACAATATAATAAGGGAACTAAATTTATTAATAACAGTAAAAAATACTCGATTCGGACGATAAAGTAATGGAAAATTTAGTTTCCAAGGTACGCTTATAATACCATCCAAAGTTGTAGTTTTTGTCACTGATAGTGAAATCGCTGGATACTCCATATCTAGTAGAGAACATGTAGGAATACTTGATTCGGAAACTGTTTATATTAAATCTAATCAAGTTTTAGTTCTTCCATTGTGCCAAAGTAACAAATGTGTGAAAGGCATTTCCAATGTGAACGGAAAAGTATTTCAGGGTCATTTATCTATTTATAGAAAACTTTCGGTAACGACATCTTTCCTTCGAGAATGAAGCAAATGAGAAATTGTATAATAAAACATAATCTTTCCTTTGAGAATGAAGCAAATGAGAAATTATGTAATAGGATGGGGGTCATCCAATTTATTGAATGTACATCCAATTTATTGAATGTACATGCAAAATAAACAGCACTATGGAAATACATGTCAGTGACAAATAATAGGCTAAGGGTGTTTTATTGGAAATAAAATACTGGAAAGGCTAAAGTTGAATTATTTTTGATACAATATGAAAGAAAAATCATTAATGCATAATAAGCATGTAGGAAAACGAAGTGTAGTAAAAAAAAATTCAAGCCGCGACTACAATTTACTTACACTCAAAACAGACCACGTCAGGAAATATTTTTAGACTCGTTTTTCATAGCAAATAGATGTTATGTATACTTCATAGCAAAGAAATGCTATGGTTATTGTGATGCATTCAGCAAGTTACCCGAGTCATTTGAAATATCTAACGGAAGCACACCGGGAGTAGTCAAAACACCAATTAAATATTCTTCAACCAACTTAAGTTATTTGTGACTTAGGTCGGAATTATTGTGCAATCCTAGTAATTTCTGAGCGTCCTTTTGGTGACAAAAATGGGGAACAACATGTTCTTAAAAAATATACATAATACGTATTAATAAATTCGTGCTGCAATACATTTTTATTATACACCCTAAACGATAATCTTTGAAGAATTTTTTTATTTCCCAATCTGCCCCTGAAATTAATCTACGGAAAAAATTAGTTTAATAGACCCATATAGAACTGATTCCACTAGTATTTTATTTAAACAAATAGCCTACAGAACACTAAAAATTATATTTTTCTTGAAAAGTGTGCAAGACACACGTACAAGTACATTTTCATTTCGGCACCTTCTGTAAGTTTGATACGAGTATTTGATAGGTCGAACTTTGACACCACGAAGCCGATGCAAATTTCACAGAGTTTTGAGTTTCACTAAAACGACAACATTTCAGTAGTGGAAATCGTATCCAATATCAATTTAATGTTCTTCCCAGAAATAGATTACTTTGCTAAGTAATAGTAACTGAAATTATTCATCAGACTGAATTATTAATTAGTTCTTTTTTCGATGTTAATCGATCATTACCATTCATGATCCCTGAGTGAAATCTGTTAACTTTTTGCTACTCATTTTATTCCTGTTACGGTACAATTCATATTTAAAATTTGTCTCTGTTCTTTTACTGGCAATGTATACGAGATTAATATATTTCTTAATAAATTTCTTAGTTTTAATATAAATTTATAGGAGAGTAGTACATAGAGTCTTCATATTTGCATTTGATTTTACGGCAAATATAATTAAACACGTATTAATGATTTTAGAATTTGTTGGGAATTCATTTAAATTTTATTTTAGTTTGCCGTTTCCATGTTTAGCAGCCTTATTCTTTTCTATATCAATGCATTCGCATTTCTTATTGCTTCTATGTAACCTGTGAAAGCTAAGATTCACATATGCCACATCATCAACTAATTAAGACATTACTTCATATTTAAAGTGTGTTATTTAAGTTTTCGAATTGCTGGTTAAAGATAGAGAAATTACATTCAGCAAAATTAATTTAACTACTTTCTTTGTTCTCGTAATTTCTTTATCTCTGCAAGTAGAAAGTATGATGGTAATCCTTTTGATATATAATTATACAGGAATAATATATTTCATTGCACTTTTCACGATAACATCGAGTTGGTGGAAAAGATCTTGAAAGAAATTTATTATCTTTTTTACCCGCATTTGTTCTTAGGCTCTTATGTAGAGAAGAAACAAATCTTGACTTGGAAAAGATCAGATGTTAACGTTGTAATTTTAAAAAATTTCAAGTATTCTTCAAATAGTGAACAAAATTTGCAGACAATAGAAATAACGTCTCTCGAAATTGGCTGATGGGTAGCTTTATTATTCCGAAAAGGCAAATCTACCATTGACCATATGTTTACATTAAGACAAATTCTCGAAAAGACCTTAGAATTGTGTATTGATGTTTTCTATTTGTTTTTTGATTTTCGAGCGGCTTTTGATAGTATCAATGGAGACAACTAATGAAGGAGATGCATATTCCATTCAAGCTCATCTCTTTGGTGAGAGCTGCACTTATAAATTCAAAGGCAATAATTCAAATTTAGAGCAAGTTATCGGGCGAATAACCCGAATTACCCATACTAAATGGATATCAATAGGGTGATTCGCTTTCAAGTTTACTTTTTAACATTGTTTTACTCAAAGTTTTAAGAGATTCGGGTACCGATTAAAAAGGCCATATCTTCTTAAAGTTCGTTCAAATTCTTGCATTTGCTGATGATGCTGCTCTGATTCCAAGATCTCTTTCAGTTTTGGAAGAAGCTTTTTGACATATTGATTTGACTGCAAGGGGTATGTATCTAAATATAAACAAGGGGAAGAAAAAAGTTTTCAATAAAAAATCTTGCCAAATTTTTGGCAATATTACTTTAGGCACATACACTTTTGATTCAGCACTCGATTTTGAATACTTGGGATCTGAAATTGATTGTCAAAAGAAAATATTGTAGAAAAATTAAAAACAGGATTGCTGCTGTTAACAGAGCTTTTCATGAGCTGAGAAACTTTCTCAGGTTACAATTTATTTCTAAAATAATAAAACTTCTGTTATACAAATCATGCCATGCTCCAAAACATGGACATCGACAAAATCAGATGAGGCCCATTTGGGTATTTTTGAATGAAAAGTTTTAAAATCCATTCTTGGGGGCATAAAGAAAAATGATGTTTAAAAAAGTAGACACAACTCAGAAATTTATAAATTTTACAAAAATTCAAACGTCATAAAATTTACTTAAATCAATAGACTAAATTAGGCTGCTCATGTTGTTTGAATGGACAATTCAAACCCTCTCAAAATAATCTTTTTGACTAAACTGCAAAGATAGATAAAAAGAGAAATACCTAAGATAAAATGCGAAGATACGGAGAAGAAGGATTTTGGGGTGCTGATGGTCCGTAACTGGAGGTCGGTTGTTATACATAGGGCTGCATGGAATTCCCTTCAAAGGAAAGCATTGGCCCGCCTGAGGCTGTCGAGTTACCGGTGATGAGGTTTATTATTGTTGTTGCGCTCCAATATTATATATAAATAGACAGAGTACTTCGTATTATTTATTTATTTATTTAATATTAACTTTTATGTATAGTATATATCGCGGAATAATTGCTACATGAGCAATCTCTTCCAGTCCACCATAACAATTTGTATTGAAATTTAGTTGGTAGACTGTAAGAGATTTTACAATGAAAATTCTTAATAGCACATTAGACAAAAAAAATACAAAAGTAAATTAAAAAAGAAAATAAAATATTGACATGGTTTGGGATGGGAAAGACAGGAAAGGGCGAGGACACAAAGAAAAAGTTTCAGGAGATGCAGGACTTTTTCACTCGATCTTTGAAAATATTTATAGACGTGATTTTCCTGATGTCAGGATCCAGGTGATTCCAAATTTAGCTGCTTGGACAGTGAACGATTTTTCGTAAGTGGTAGAGGTATGTTTAAGAATAAGTAGGGTGTGTGAACTTTCAGATCGCAGCTCAAGGCCGTCAGCAGACAAATCTTTAAATTTGCCACTAAGATAATTTGGGCTATGAGGATTTTTTAATATGTTAAAAAGAAGTGTAAGTATATGAAGTTGGCGTCGATCACGGATCTTCAGCCATTTGAGAAGTGACCTGTGTTCAGAAATGTGATCATATTTTCTGAGGCCGAAGATATACCGAATGCATAAATTTTGAAGACGTTCCAACTTGCACAAATATTCTTCATTAAGGTCAGGATAGCACACGTCTCCATAATCGATTAATGGTAATAAAAGTGTTTGACAAAGGTAGATTTTCATTTTAGTCGGTAGAAAATTTTGAAGACGTTTCAAAGAGTGTGTCCTGTTGAAAACACGACGACTTACATCATTTACTTGAGGCATCCAATTAAGATTTTGATCGATCAGTAGGCCCAGGTTTTTAACAGTTGACGTGTATGGTATTATTGTACTATTTAGCACTAATTTTGGTAAACTAAGTAGGTTTACTTTAGAAGTCAGTGTTTGACTACTGATGATGATAGCTTGTGACTTACTTGGGTTAACCAAAAGACCCATTTCATGAGCCTACTGACCAATTGAAGCGAGATCTCGATTAAGGATGTCGATGGTTTTTGATAAGGAATGGAGGTTCGAGTGCGCATAGATTTGTAGGTCATCAGCATAGAGATAATAATTGCTAGAAATGTTTTTAACAACATCATCTATAAACGCTGAGAACAGGAGAGGAGATAGAAGTCCACCTTGAGGTACACCAGCTGTGAGATCAGTCCACTCAGAATACGTATCTTACTTTAGATAGGAGCGGTAGGATAGATATGGGCCGAAAATCTTTGGGTTGCGTAGGTAATAAAATTTTAGGTACGGGCACAATATAGGCTTTAGTTATTAGTATTAGTATTAGTTTAGCTATTAGTAACCATATTAATAAATGAGACACGGCATTTAAATTTCAATGCAAATAACGTAGATAAAGTTACTCGGACTAACTATCCAAGTCAAAATGCCTATTATCTAATACGTTACATTACCTAAAAATATATCAGTTAAGTATGATAACAACTAATACAATTAGAGTTCCATACCCACTTAGGTCAATATGAACGTTCAAATGGTTAAGGGTATTATGTCACATTAGAAAAATTACTCGAGTGCTTAGATCTCTTTCATTTATTAATGCAAATTAACTAAATTTTTTTTAATGTTTAACAAATGCCGTTATCGTGGATTTTTAAATTTTTCCAATGCAAAGATAAAGATAACGAGTTTATAATTTATTAAGAAAGAAAGTGTCCCCCACACACTATTTGTAATTTGGAAGACTCGTATCTCATATCTCGAGCGAGACGTAGTTATATAAATTAGCATGCAATTTTTAAACTGACAGCATTTAATAAAAATTATGGCGATTAAAAACAATTATGTAACTCAGTAGAAACCACGAATGTAAACATTTTTAATCCAGAAATTTGATCTAGTGGGGAACGGACTAAAGTTAAAGAGTTAGGGTTCTGTGACATATGGATTATGTGATATAAGGACGATAAGGGTTCAGTTTTCACCATTTGTTACGTGACATTAAAATAAAAAGCACCAATAAAAACCTAAAAATGCGAAAAATCTAATGAAGAATATATGTATATATATATATATATATATATATATATATATATATATATATATATATATATATATATGTGTATATAAAAGACTAACAGTCACTAAGCAACAGGATGATATATGGTTTTATAGTATATTAAATTAATCATTAATGCCTAAAAACAATCAAAACCTATAGATGTCCCCATTAGATTACTTATTTTTTCTGAATTTTCTCCTTAAATCCTACAAAAACAAATAAACCAAATGTTCCATTTAATCCTAAATGATGACGAAATCATTTTGAAGAATTTAAATACGATATAAAATATTATTCCAGAATTTACTCGTTACTAAATAACTGTAACATGTAGTTAGAACATATCGTTATTGAACTTTAATTAGCGCCGAAACTTTACTAATGAACATCTCAACGTACTAAAACGCAACGCTGTTATACAAAATAATAATAATTTCAGTGTTATAGGAGTTCGACAATGAATAAATGCATTAAATATAGAGGAATAATCGAATAACGATAGTGAATATATGACTATTAATAAATAAGAGCAAGTGTTATTCAATTTTTTCACAAACCTATCATTTAACGGTTTTGCGGTGACGGATAGGAAAGGAATATTTTGGCATATATCGAAAAATTACGTAGAGCAAAAATATTACGGAACAATAGCAAAAATTAAAATTCGTCATGAAAATGTTTTGGTCCAAAAAAGGTATTGAAAATCTTTGCAAGTATTTCTTTTCGGTGATTACTTTTGTCTTAAGGTTTTAATTCTAACGTAACAAGTTACAAAGTTTTTCTCTCTGTTGCAAAGAATTTTCTGATTACTGATTAGCCATTGTCTATTACATCTCACGCAGTAATTTTTTTAATAATCTTACTTTTGTCGTTTTTTTTAGAAAGGGTAAATCGTTATCATTACTAATTAGCGTAATTCTTAGGGCCGTTTTTAACAAGTTTTTAATTGAAATTTACGAAACAAAATTTAATTTACTTTTGATTGTTGCATCATCATGAAACTTGAGAGTTATACGTAGTTCTATTGACAATGTAATAAAATGGTAGAATCGGATTGATTCTGAACTCGACGATGGAACAATATATTCTAACCGTGTTTCGGCTTCTAATTGTTATGTCATCATGAAACTTGTTAATTCTATGTAGTTCTGATCACAACACAATAAAGTAGTACCATCGGCTTGATTCTATGAAAAATAATTATACAAGATCAATTCTTGGGCGCACAGACGCCTTGTAATATTCATACGTTGGCGGAAATGTAGGGGAAAAAACTCAGTCGTTCCCTGACACAGATTCAAGAAGATACACTTCAGTCTTATTAATTATGTTGGTCTTCTAATTTCTATTCTGAGAAGTTTTTTTTTAATAAAGTGTTATTGTTTGTAAAGTAATTGTATATGTTATATAAATCAAGTTCAAAACAATACTTTTTTCTGTAATATATCACGGAAGAAGATATAAATTAATTAATAGTATACAAAACTAAAAAAATGTGCGATAAAAGTACATTACAGTACATGCAAAAATGGTGCTTGGACTGTCGAATGTTGTACTCACATACTAATTATTATATCGTACTTGGGATATTGTAGTTCAAGGAAGAGATTCTTTCTGAATATAATAATTACTAATTTGTTTTCGAAAGTTTTTTATTATAAATATTATGATGAAGATAATGTCAATAATCCATTATTAGATCTAGTATTAGGTTACTGACCTTATTCACTTAATAACATTTATAATATAAATTTGTCATAAATAAGTTAGTCCTAATAATATGTTACATGAAATAATATTTTATAATTACCTGTTTGGAGATGACTCTTGATAAGTTTATTTTCCGCACGTGTGTAATTCCGATGACAATACAATATAATGGTAATATACAGTTGCTCTTACAATGGAAAAGAATCTGGTAATATACAGTAAGCTGTTAACTGACTCTAAGTGTGACTAATGTAATTCACACACTATGTTTTATTTCAAGTGAAATTCAGTCAGTAATTAATAGCACTTTCCACTAAGTAAATTTTTATAGGAAAGAAAATTCCGTTAAGCCCTGATTCAATTCAATATGTAAAGCAGTTGCACTGTTGAGGAATAAGGTAATAAGATATATACAGTATTCAGTCTGGCCTAAACTATAATTACAGAGATGCTTAGTGACTAGTATCACTGAGTAGTTTTGTTCGTCAAACATGTATTTCTGATAAATAAATTATTCCATTACTTGCGATGTATATAAACATTTATTTTAACTACATTTTAATTTCATCGAAGCTTTGATGGAAGCAATGGTTAGAAAATTTAACTTAGGTGATAACAAGACTTGCTCTATGGTTTAAATTTAAGAAAAATATGCATAATGTATCAAAAGGTAAAACAAGTTGTAAATAAATCGGAAAAACTGTTCGAATTTCAGTACATTAATTGATTTCATTTACAATCAAAGACAGTTCTTATTGTTCCATGAAGCTTATTCTGTTTACACCACTGAAATGATTTTGAAGTGCCACCCTAATGAATTACGAGTGTTTTTTTGGCTTTACAAAATGTAAGATCATAAGTGTCATAAATGGCCAACTAATGAAAAATTTTTATGTATAAATGACAACATAAATTTTATTGGAATCGCTTAGTGGGTAATTTAAGAGAAGATAATGAAAATCCCATGCAAGAAGATCAATCTCTCCTAATTTATCCAAGATCGAATCGAGCATCGTTTCCTGCTGAATAAATCATTAATGTACAGGATATGTATTCTAAATTGGAAGTAGATTGTATGTTTTTTGTATCGTTGAAGAAGCCACATCCTCGCAAATTAATACGGACCATTGTTAACATTTTTGTACTTAATAAATAATATGTTGGACTGATGGAAAACATTCTTGTGTGTCCAGTTGATCATACTGAATAAGAAAATATTTGGTTACAAATGGTGACAAATATGAAAAAAAATTTGTTATCGACATAATGGGGGAAACAAATATTTCTAAAAACCTTTCTTTCATTTTCATAACGAATGTCACCTCTATATTATATACTTACCGGCAGTTGTTAACAACGTAGAAATGCTATTTCCTTTGCACGTCCATAAATTATTAACTTCTCCACTCAATTCGCGTTAATTTCCATTTTAAGTTTGCGGTCAGACCGTGAGTCGGTAATCCTTCTTTCAGAAACGTTTGACGTGGAGACTTGAAATTAAGCACAGTAATAAAGCGCATTATCTTGATAGTTTTGGACCACATGTCAATAGTCAAGACTGAAAAATATTTATATAAATATTCAAGGAGCATAAATAAAATACTATAAAACTTATTATTTGTTATATTGTGTGAAGTGTCAACTGAAAGGCCCACTTATTCGTATGGTGTGAAAATTATTTATTTTAGAATGTATTCATTCTAGAAATTGTACTGAAAATTCCTCAACTTGTTTTCAGACCACTTTGTCGAAATATTTTAATTTTGGCAATATTAATAATATTATTGACATTAAGCCGCATATGGCTAGGTAATTATCGTTCGGTGAATTCGATATTAACATTTTTAAAGAGATAAATTTAATACTGAATTTTTTGTATCTCGTATGTTGCGTGTTAATTAAAAAGTTCTTCAGAATTTTGCACAAAATGTCCGAGTCAAAATTTTATCTATTCCCCTATTTCCTAAAAGACTAGAAATAAAATAATCGAAAAAATAACGTTACCTAAATTTATCAAACATTTATCCAAAATAAAGTAAAGATTCTAAAGATAAATTTTGAGATATTTACGATAATTCTAGGCCTGTGAAAAATATAATAGTCACTGTATTAATATGGTAAAAACTTTATATTAATATTTGTGATTAGATAATAGAAACACTTTTTACTCTTAAATATTTATATATACCCATTGAGGTAAAAATAGACTTCTTTTTTAAATATAGTAAAGCAGCAAATCCAAAAATAATTCGAATAACATAAATACACAATCATATAAACAAAAGCGGAAAGAGCATGTCTTTCAGTATTTGAAATGGTTACGTAGTAGTGAGATGGGAAGTTTGTGTGCGATTTGTTGAGTTAACGCAAGGCTCCATAAATTTTTTTTTTCCACCATAAAGTTGTCATAAATTTTGCGTAAAATTTAATTCTTTATGGCAGCATAACTTTCATTTCTTTCAGTGATATAACTTACTGACTGAATATTTTATCGATTTTCTTCAATAAATAGCTCACATTCTTATTTATAAGAAGTAGACTTGTAAGTATATGATTTAATTGGGGAAAAATCCATTGATACGCTCTAATGATTCAAATAATAAACAGATTTAAATATTGTAGGTAACGTGATTTTGTGCAATTTTGGATAGTTCAAGTGTCCTGAAAAAAGCATTTTCTTGTAGGGTTTTTTGTGCGAAATAGGCATTTTATAGACATTAAATTAAACAGATTCAAAAAATATCCTTATGTTAGATGGAATAAGTTAAATTTTGCTTTGAGTAATAAATTAAACTTGAAATTAATATGAATATGTACATACCTCCCGTCTTACTGACGAATAGGTGGATCTATTCGTCAGTAAACTTCGCCATCTTTTAAACTAAGAAGTCAAATATAAATGCTATTTAAAAAAGTATCGAAATTATAATTTATTAAAATAAAATATTGTTCTTTTGCAACTGGAGTTTTAGGTTTTTTTAAAGAAGGAAAGATTTTTTTTAAAAAAGACGTATTTTTCAAATGCCTTAAGAATTACTATTTCGGAAGTTTAAAAATAATTGGAAAAGAAAGATATGGTATACAATATTTAAAGTTAATTGTAGAATCCTGATGCTTAATACGAATAAAGATATTTATACGTAATAACAAACTTGATAGACAAAACCTTTTCAATACGTATGTGTATACATACACACAAATATATACACACGTATTGAAATATACGAACATATATAAAAACTTTTAATACTTGGAACTTCAAAATTTGCAACTCAAAGCTTGGAATTGCGACATGAGTGTTAATACCGATTAAATACTTATTGGAATTTTAATGTAATAAACAATTTACATTATCGAAATATTCCATACAGAATATAAAACTACATCATACTTTGTAGTTTAAAATATGGTTAAAACAAATAGATGTTCAATCGTTCGACGAGTATTATTGCATATACCTGTAATATTATTAAATGATAATCAATATGAATTGCGAAATTTTAATAGAGGAAAATATATAAAATATTCTGAGAGAATATCCCAAATTTCGACGCATAAAGACTCTAAACTCATTTATGCTACTCACACAAACGTTTATTAATCACATTAGAGCGAGATAGCTACAATGAGTCAGTTTCAACTTTACTAAAATGATTTTGATTGTCTTTATACATATACAAATATAATGATACGAATACTGAAATAAAAAACGTCGTAACATATATTTTCCTATTCAACTAAGTATGTTATTTTGTAATGTCGAATACTTAATTTGGACGCAATATACACCAATTTGTTTTTAATAGCTAAGATTTTAACTTTATTTGACTATATTTTTGAAGATTACTTTCAATATCAATGAGAGAATACAAAAAAACACAATAGAAAATTATCCACATTTGAAATTTAAAAATTTAAGACATTACAAAAAGCATAATTTATACACATTTTGGCATAACACCGCCCCGTAAAGTAGTGGCTAAGACGCTAGCGCCCATTGATTTCCGCCAGGTGTTTGAACTTTCATAAATGTTCAAAAATATAATTATCGCACGGGTAGATCCTTAACATAGGCCTTCTATTAGCTTTTAGAGAGATACATGAGGTTTAGTTTTCTTGCGATGTCTTCGTCGTCACATTAAGTACCTATAGCTTCCATCTCGTGGTTTAGTGATTCTCTAACTGCATAATGCGATTATGGTATAATATTTGTTGGCCTTCTTTTTATTTGCCTCAAACGTTTATTAACGTAATAAACGTTTAGGCAAATTCTAAAAGAAACAACATTTGCTACATTGATGTCTTTTACTACATCATAAAAATATAAAAAAAGTTTAAAAATATCAAACAAAATGACAATAATCATAGTAAAACTGATTCTACGGCTATATTATAAGTATACGCATACTTTATATTTAAAAAGGGCAAAAAAAAGCAATTATAATAACAAGTAGTTCATAATATTTGATATTACTACATCTATATAACAACTTTAAAACCATGTAAACTTTTGTTTATAATAATTTTTGTTTATGAGGGAAATACAATATATTACTTATTACACAAACTTTATTAATGGAGTTATATTATAAAGTATTCAAGAAAAATACATCTCAATTGCTATTAAATATTTCACATTTTTAATATAACTATATTACATTTATATTTTTCTGCTATAAAATTTTAGGTTATCTACATATTTTAAAAAATTAAATACAGTTGCGTGTCCGTCCGTGCCAATATAATGTCTTTTTGTGTGAAAACCCAATCAAAAGACGAAAATCAGAGTCAATGCACTCGATGCCTATCGCACTATCCCGACCACATCTCTGCGAACTCAATCGCCAAGTTTACTTAAGCGCGTGTCACTGGCAAAATTTCTTCGGAGAATAAGAAAAACAATCTAGTTATAGTTAATTGTTATTTTTAAATTATATTGACCTGGATTCCGGTTTATCGATTTATTTTACTGCGACTGTAAGTTTTTTTTTCACTAATTTAAAATCTGCTTAGTGGGTATTATTAATGAATTATATTAATATGGGATTTATGATTAATGTGTTGATTTCTCGATATTTTTGTTGTGATTTGGTTATTCGTCGATTTCAGTAATATAGTCTAGTATTAGGAAATAAAACGTTTATCTCTGGCAAACGTATTATTTCCTTATCGAACCTATATAGCACTTAATGTAAGAAGATCTATGGATAGCGAAGTGATATGTGACTTGGGCGACGGCAAATTATTCAATAATGCACTAAACTTTGCAGAAACCCCACATAGCTTTGCAGAAAATCACCTTATAAGACTATTAGATCTATGAAATACTTAATGCCTTGGGATACCTACTAACTGAATAGATTTTCAGGTTTGAAGGTATACCAACTACCTGGTAAAAATTTATGTTTGTGCGCATCCTTAAAGTTTCCTTTCGTTTCTTTATAAGATGATTTCATTCCTTTGATTCAGTAGGGTACAACTTCCATAATTTTCCGATTTTTCTGTTTCATAAGTATGAGGATCATCCCTTAAAAGTCAGCATTTCAATACAAAGTCTTTTCTGTGATATTTTTTTAGATTAATTGTTTATTATCCTGGTTATCATTAAATTTTCAGATTTGCAAATCTGAGAACTACCCGCCAAAACTGAACGTTTGAAGGCAAACAATTCTCTAGTTCATAAACTCATGGGCTACTTCACCCATCATTACATTGTCAAGTTTGCATGTGTCAAATAAAACATTTGAAACCGAACTTGATATCTGTAATGCAATAGTAACTGAAATGCCTTCACAAAGTAGCTGCACCGATGTTCATTACATGTAAATCAGTCTCGTTATTCTTATTTTCGAGCAAAAGCTCGTCAAAATCATCTTAACTGCTTTCGAGTTCATTTCTTAGGTTAAACAAATATCTCATCTGATGCTAATGTAAGTGAAAAGCTGTGTAATATTCTATAACCAAAATTGCTATCAAAAATAATTGTATCTCACCTTAAAATGCATTAAATCAACAATAGGAATAGGGATTGCAATCCCGCAGCTCATTCAATCCCGCGGGATTGATATGCGGGATTGATCAATCCCGCGCAAGATCCAGCGGGATCCCGCATCTTTAAAATTATGTTATAAAATCGAATTGAAACTACAGGTTTTTATTTAAAAAATCAAGTTTTATTAATTAAACATGTCTCACATTATGCAACAAAAATTATTTGTTTTCGAACAAAATAACAATTAAATTATATAATTAAGTACGAGTAATTAGTAATCAGTCTTATAAACCTTAGCTTTTAAATGTTTGGCATCAAAGTTTTGTTTAATTTTACCCTTACATCTAACAACAGTTTTATGATATTTTGTTATTCAGTATTATTCATATAATGACTTAAAAAATCACAACTAATCAACAACAACAAAACCAATAACCACTAATCATTGTCAAATCACAACTTTCTCTTATCTAAATAACTAAATGGTATTATTACGACTGTGACTTTTGAAAATACGCTCTTAAAAAGCAAATTGCATTTATAGTATCATCTCCAAGCTTGCTTCTGAGTGAACTACAAATATATCCTGATGCCGAAAACGCTCTCTCGGCTTCTACGCTAGTAGGCTGAACAGTCAGGATATATTCATAGGCGAGCGTCAGGTACTGTCCTCTGATACCATCGGACTCAAAACATGCCATTTCTTTCTTCAAAAAATTTTTTCATAATCCTTTTGCTTATTGTCTAGCTTTTTCTTAAATATTTCTTTTTCTTATTGAAGCTGTTTTTCTAATTCTTCTTTTAGCGTAAGAGTAGAAGCTGTGTCAGTTACAGTTACGGATGTTCCAGCTATAGATGTATTTTCGAAGACGTCACCTGCATACATTTCATTGTCTTCAACTGTACTGACTCTCTCTATTATTTTCTTTATTTCTTGGCGTATTACTTTTTTTGGCATGAAGAATGTTTGAGTACGATCTGTTACATTTGTATTTTTGTCTTCTTGGTCGTACTTTTTCGGATTTTGCAAATAAATCAAAATTCCTGTCAAGTCAGTGCGGCGTTGTTTAATACGTTCATGTAGACTCTGAGTTAACTGGTTACTCAACACCGTATTTTGTTGTTGCAAGTTATCAAAAATAAATCGAAATATTGTATCCGCAGTTATAAGCGTTGACTCTCGCCTACACAGTGCTTCAACTCCCAATTTAAAAGGCTGCAAGCTGGCAATGAGATCATTGATTTTGAACCACTCATTATCGCTTAATTTAATTTCAGATTCAATATCGATTAATGCCTTATCCATACAATTCTTCAAGTTATAGAATCGTTCTAACATATTTAAAAGACTATTCCAGCGAGTCCGGCAGTCTAATATCAATGCCAATTCTTTTTTAGAGCCTTCTTGTTCCTCTACATATTTTTGTAAAAAGACGTCATTTTTGGTTGTTGACCGTTTAAAAATCTTGACCACTTTTCGCACTTTCTTCAATAAATCGTCATATGTAGAAGTAATTTCAAGTGGTGGTGAATTTATATTTACAGTTACGCCCTGTTCATTCGCGTTTACATCATCGTCGTCATCATTATCAGATTCCGTCGTAATTGAGACTGCTGGGCATTCTGGTATTGGTGAATTGCTTTTGTTATACAGTGTATCAACTACCACTAGCTGCAAGCCGTGTGTAAAACAAAGCTGCTGGGAACAATGCAAAAGCTTGCCAACCTTCACCATGACACTAGCGCCGTCCGTTGTACGTGCGATAATATCTGTGTCTAAGTCTAGACCAAAACTCGCGAGGCGTTCTTTTACTACGCTAATGCAATGATATGCGGTAGCCGAGCCATGTATACGTACCAAACCCAGATTGAAATGATTTTCTTTCTGGTGAACGTTGATATTTAAGTATCGATGATTTTTTTGTGATGTCCATTTGTCAAATGTGAGTGAAAATCTTTGTTTTCCTTTCTTGAGACGTTCAAATTCTATAATCATGTCAGCTTTGACTGTGTTGCTAAAGTTTATTACGATAGATCTTATCGTATTTGGCGAATTAGGTAATTTGTGTCCGCTTTTAGAAAATAAATCTCTTAAATCCGAAGATGTGCAAAAGGAACTTAAGTTATAGTTTTAGGTTTCTTCTTTGGTACAACTGGTAAGGATTTTTCTCCAGTCTCATCGTTTCGAGAATTGGTATCGATATTGTGTTCAGTCTTTAAATGTATTTTTAAGCCTTTGGTAGAACGTTGACTAATTTTTAATTCATCTGAACACAGAAGACATTTGCCACCTTTGTTATTTTTCTTGAAATAACGCCACAGACCTTTACCAATTTGGCTGCCGACGCTGCCGTCGCCATCACCGTCGCTTTTATTCTCTCTCTCGAAATTCTCAGTTTCATTGGACTTGGACATGATTCATTCATTCTTTACCTGCAAATATGTTTTTAATAAAGTCTAATGTATAACTATTATCATCGATAACAAATATTATGTGTTCATCTGTAAGCAAAAGCAATGTATATTGGTGAACAATAACAAAAAACATTTTAATTAAAACAAAAAGAACTTATACGTGAATGTCCAACATTATATTATCATTACAACATCATATTGCTATTTACAGCATAATCTGCATTTGAAGGAGAGAAAGAGCACAAATCAAAAACTAAATCGAAATCATTAATATACTTACGTTGAACGCACGCTGGACGGTGAATACGAAAACACTGTCTGTCACCTACAGAAACGACGCGCGCGCGAAGCGCACAGCGAGTCTATTGCAACTGACCAGGTGTCTGACACTCAATGCTTTAAGCTATAACTTTTATTTGTCATCAACTAGGAATACGTTGCCAACTTAAATGTGGGAAAGTGAGAATTTTCGGGAAATTTGAGCTTGGGTATCTTGGTACGTTATAACACCAGAGCCATCTCGTGTTCAAATAAGATATTATTGCCTTAAATAAAATAAATACAAAATAAAATAAAACGAAACTGCACTGAATTAAATTATTTAATCTTAAATAATTAATATTAAATCTTAAATGATTTTAATCGACTCATTATATAATTAAATTTTTTGTTATAAAATATTAGATGGCTCTAAAGTTAACGGACACTAGCTAATTTTAAATTAAAAAATCTCTAGCATATCTTGAAAATTTTTCTTTTTGAAAATTAATAAAAAATACCCGTATAGATTTTTTAATGTTCTTAACGAGGTTTTATTTTATTAAAAAAATAAATTTTTAACTTGTAATTTTGAATTTAAATTTTTGATTAATGTTTTCAAAGTAAATTGTTAAAAAATATTAAATATTTTTTTTTGTGACGATTTTTATAATTTAAATATTATTTAATTTATAATTAAGCAAGTGATTAATCCAGAAATTTAATGAAAAATTAAAATTTGGGACCGTTGAAATCAGTTTTACAAGTGGTCAGTATACTGCATTGATATTTTTGAGATTTGTTAAATCATATTTTCAGTTAAAAATTATTTTTAATCATTTAACTAAATATATTTATAAATACTAGGCAGAGGACATGAACAACAATTTTGTTTTAATAATAAGTATTCTTTATTAATTTTTTCCTTATATAAATTTGGAATTTTGTCAAATAACAATAAAAGTTTTAATTTAAAAGTTATCATTTTGATAATGAATAGTAAAAAATTATCTAGAAGCAATTTTAACGTAACTATCAATGTAGTTATACATCAATGTTCATCTAACAGTGATGTTTAGGGTTACAGTTTAAAATATTACTCTGTAATAATCTTGAGCACCTGTTCGCATTAATTGAAATATAAAACTAAAATTATTTTATTAATAAAAGCGCCAGTAGTAAGTCAGTGCTACCATACAAAAAGTATACGTAGCTTTTATTTTGTTGGTATTAGAGTCCTAGTTGACCGCAATTAAAAGTTGAAAGTGCCTATCTTAGTGTCAGACCCCTGCAACTGACTGCACGAACCGACACGAAGCCGCCCCCCAACTCCCGCCACTGTGCGAAACGGCAACGTCGCACTCGCGCTACTCGCTTTCTTACGCGAAACTACAAGAACGTTTTAGCGGAAAATTTAAATTTGCGGGATCCGCGGATCCGCGTTTTGAAGGTGCGGGATCCAGCACATTAATAAGTGGAGCGGGATCCCGCGGGAATGCTGGATACCGTTTTGCGAGATTGCAATCCCTAAATAGAGACTCCTTATTTAAAAAGTGATAAGAAAAATTATAATTTTAAAGCCTACATATCTGAAAAATTTATTAATTGCTTACGCGTCTGTACAATAATTTAATTTCTAGAAAGTTTGTATATTGCATATTTCGTAAATAGATAAATATTTTAATATCATATTTTATAAATGGTTACCCAAATATTTTATGTTGCACCAAATATTTAAATTGGATATGAATTTCAAATAAATTTCGGCTATTTATGTTTATTTTTCCAAACTTAGGCTTCTAATCTATAAAATATTAAGAGATTTTTATTCTGTTTACTAAAAAATGTTCGATTTAAACGAAATACAAAATATTTTCTTCTATCTATTACGATTCTCATCTGGGAATTTTTTTCAAATGTTCCTCTCTTTCTTAATCACGACATAATTTTGTCTATAAACAATTCACTCCAATATTAGTTAGATGCTCATAATATAACCTTCAAGAAAAAAAGTCTTTGGTAGGAGATGACACTTGACACATTTTTATATCAAAATTTTCATTTGACGAAAATTTCATATTTTTTTGAAGTCGGCTGGTTTGTCCAAAAAACATAGGTTAATCAGCGAGTGCACAATGGAAAGAAGGGTTGAAATGTTGTTTTTATTGTTATGGTAATATTTGATTTTGACCATAGCAGTAAATAAATATCAGCATATTTTGCAATATTTTGACTGGACTCGGATAATGATTTTATTAAAGTATAAGTATGTGGAGATTTTACGAAATGGTTTTGTTCAAAAAATTTTATTAAATTATTTTACTAAATACGGAAGTTCCTATTTGCAAATAATTCAATAAAGTGCCAGACATACATCAAAAAAATTTTGGAATAGTCTGAAACATATTTCTTGCAATTCGAAGAGGTAGTTTTAATAATTATGAAATCTACATTTTTTCTTGAAATTATTAAATTATTTTGAATTAAATAGTAAATAAATAATCAAAGGTACCAAATTAACCATTTCTTATAATAAATAAAAAGTAAACAAAAGAAGAAAACTGTTTGTCTCCTAAGAATCTTCATTCTTATTAAGCTCACAAATTAACAAGTTATTTGTTCAAGGTAAATTGTCATCAAAATTTTATATCCAATATATCTCCTCACAGGAGGACACGATACATTAGAGGGCAAACCCTATATCATTTTTTTTAGTGGCAATTACTGAGAAGCATTTCAATAATTATTTTGATTGGGATAATAATTTTAACATGAAATGAAAATATAAGACAATGTGACAAGGGCTTACATTCCCACACTTAATTTATCGTACGAGATTTCATTGATTTTGTGGGGAAAATTAATTTTGGTTTTGTATGTAGAGTTTTGAATTTGAATTTTTTATGTTGTCTTTTATTGGTGTAGTGACGACGTTGAAAATAATCTTTACGTATAAAGTCAACGTGCCAAAACTAGTGTATTGTAAATTAGTGACTATAACATTATGTGTAAATTTAACGGTAAATGTTGATAAAAATACTTGCTTTGTTTTTATAATTCAAGCTTATATTTTTCAAACCACTCTTTAACGCAGCTGTTTATTGAAACTACGAAAAAGCTAGTTTTAATTACTCTTAAGTGAATCCCTTTTATATATTTCAGCAATTAAAGTAAATTTTATATAAACAAATAATTGTTTTTGCCCTAGAGATGCATTGGGTACTTTTTTCCTGTATTGTTTATCTTTGTGCTATTTGTATACATCTTCGAACCTCAACAATCTTTTTTCTGACCAATTAATATATACACACACACACACACACATATATATATACATATATATATATATATATATATATATATATATATATATATATATACACATATATATATATATATATATATATGTATATATATATATATATATATATATATATATATGTATATACAAACATATGATGTTAGAGAATTACTTGAATAACTTCGAGAAAGAAATTATCTACCTAAACAAACAATTTACATGTTTTTATAGTATTAAAACAGCGTACGAAACAAGTTCCGTGTTCACAACCTGGGGATATTTAAATGCGTTTACCTGTAACAAGTAATGCGAAGGAACATATTGAAGGAGTGAATTTTTATGTCAGTAAATATATCAATAATAGGTCTCCGAAATTTAAGGTAAATAAATTTTACCTGGTTTATTTTGTAATGTATATGAACTCTCTAATTATTCTTTAATAAAATTGTTTATATGTGTATATATATATATATATATATATATATATATATATATATATATATATATAAACATTTTCCAAGCCACATAAATTTGCCTTTTAACATTTACATTTAATAAATATTTTATAACAGTTCGGTGGTTGTATAGGAATTATTAACCTACCCGCATCCTACCACTTCAGCGCGGCTTCCTTCCAAATATATCGAATATTGCCCTTCAAAATGTCAAATATTACTGCGTTTTTTAGTCAAATAAACATTTCTAAAAATATGTCATTCCTTAAATCACGCGATACTACGTGTGTAAAGAAACATTGCAAAATATTCTCTTTTTGCGTTATATTAGAAAAATTATAGCGAATTACTTTAACCTTTTATGAAAAAAGTATAACATTGATTAGGAAATCCCAATGTTTATGGAAATTTCTGTTTCTTTCGGAGGATGGAATGTTTGGTGCATTTTGATTCGACTGGTAAATTTTAGGTCGTAAACTATAAAATAAAAAAAATTTCTTTCGAAGTAATCATGTGAGGTATCAAATGAAAACTTATAAAATCACGAATTTAGCCATTTATATGAAATATCGCTTACTTTTGTTTTACTTTTGTCACATGTACTGAGTTGCCAGCCATTTTTTGTTCTTAATTTTTTTGTGCAGGTTCATGATGTTTAGGCGTGATTGCGATTTGATTAATTTCAATAATTAAAAATGTTTTGTTTTTGAAAAACCCGATTATTTCTCAATAATTAAATATTATTATTATAATATGAAATAATATTTATTTTCCGTTTTTAAAAAGAATTTTAAAAAATTCTTAATTTATCTATTAACAAACAACCTGTATAAAATAATTATGTCAATTGAATTTAAATATTTGTTGAAGGTATACATGATATTAAAAGTATGACGAATAGATTTAAAATTAACTCAATCTATCTTACAAAAAATCCTTTTTATTTGACAATAATTTAAGCAATATAGGACGCAAAAACTTGTTTCGTATACAAATTTACACTGCATTATATACCTCGTAAGGAATTTAATTACAAAGCTTACTGGCAAAACGTTGAAAGCTTTGTCACATAGGCGAAAATTTAGGAAAGCTCCTCACGCGCTCCAATGCTGGCGACATCTGTAGGAGCAAGGCGCCAGATCTCAGCCAAAAAATCGCCCTTAAATATAAGATATAAGTTACCAACGAAAGTGGCGTGATTTATTTGAATATCGTGTGGAACTAGTCATGGAGTAATACTTTGATTTCGCGGCAATGTATTTTGTGCTAATTATTTGCCTAAAATGAATTATATTTAATAAATAAAATCTTTTAGGTCTAACAAGTAATTTGGTATTAAATTAAAAAAAAATGTCATAACAAATATTATTAAAATAGCTCAAATACAATAACGCTAACAATATAGCTAAGTTTTAGCTATCAGTTCTTAATTTATCGCGTAGGCGTGGCTACTAGCACTTCATATGTATTTAAATCCATTTTCTTTGATGTAACGCACATTAAGGTTTAGAATTAACTCTCATTAACCTATCACACTTCAGCCTATTTTAACTTAAAGTAGATAACTTAAGAACTATAAGCTGAAACTATAAAAAATAAAGAAATATTTTACTTTACTAAGTTCTGTCTGCGTTCGAGTTATTGAAAATAAAAATAAATTTCCACAGGCAAAAATTATAGTGAATATTACAAAGACGTGAATTACACAAGTCAGTCAAACACGCCGAGGAGAAAAGTTAAGTGGTAGGCAAATGGGAATTCCGTTACGCAATAATACAGGGCAGCTGGTAAAATTGAAAGAGCGTTATTAACGTGGGTTAATAACGTATAATAAAAACTCAATCTTATTGAAAACACAGGCACTTTTATGAAAGTTTTATTTATTTTTCTTCACTCTATGAATAGAAACCCCTTTTTATGTGACTATATACAAAGAATAAAGAAATAATTGAATATGATAATAGTAAATTTATATATTTTCCGTTAGTACCTAAAAAGTTACACACTACTTAACGTTGACTGATCAGACAAGAGCAAAGTTCCGCAATTTTCTGCTTCTTGGTGGCGTTATTATAGTTCACCCGGGTGATTAGAGATTTGAAGGTAGCAAGATTTCAAAGGTTATATAGAATTTAAACGGTATCATGCTTTTCGCAGGTGTAGAGCTATATCATGAATAAATTGAACCTATGTCTATGTCCCCGAAATACTTACTATTGCTTAGGTGATATCCGAGCAAACTGAGTACTAAACATTGGCCTGCCATAAACCCTCTGAATAGCAACTAATAGATCCCGTAATAATAGCCAGTTTTCCGTTCTTTTACTTTCATTAACTTAGAACAATCTCAAAGTTTTTCTCAGCGAAGCACTTTAATTAAAAGGAACGGTCGATAAATTACTGATTGATTAACTACCACTTATTTCGAAACTAAATATAATTGTTGTAGTGATTACAATTATACAACCTGTATATTATTTGATTTGTATTAAAATCATGTATGTGACTCCTGTGAAATAATTACCGAATAAATAATAACATAGGTCTACATTGGTTTTCCCCTTTCAGATTTTATGACTGATTTCAATAGATTTTGGCGCGCTGAGTATGGAGAAAATGCTAAAAAATTTCCATCACGTTAGGATTTTTAGTTATTTAGCATAGCTTTTTTTGCCAATAATACCTTAATGTACCTAGTCAGAAACTGACATTTCATTTTAATTGTTTCTTGTTGACCAAAAAACACAATGAATCGTTGCAGTAACCAACAATGAATAAGTTCTCACAAATAAACATAACGTACCTAAATAATGATATATGACATACCGTTATTATTGGAAAAAAGGTGGATTTTTAAGTCATTTACTCCAGATCTCATTTAACCCTAATTAACTTAAATCTTTAGAAAAGGGTTAATGAGGGAAGATTAGCAAAGACAGAGGACAATGCTTGACGAAGAAAGAGTGGCTAGAGAACTGAACTAGTTCCCGGAACCAAAAATATTGTGACGGAAAATTTAAGCCACCCGGAAAAAGTATTGCTACTCCCTTTACACATAAAACTGGGAATGGTGAAACAATTTATTTAAGGCGCTGAATAAAGAAGGAGGTTTTAAAAATGTATACACAATTTTTCCACCTCTATCTGAAGCTGAAGTAAAAGAAGATTTGTTTCTTGGCCTGGACGTAAGAAAATTGATGAAAGACACAACCTTCGATCAAAAAGTTAAGTGATTAAACTAGAAACCAAGAAATATTTTAAGGAAATAATGAACGATTTCTAAGAAAATCATAATAGTTTAAATTAGGATTAAAAATTTAGGAAAAATGGGAGCATTAAATTTTACTTCCTTAATTCAAACTTTAATTTTGTTCTTGATAAAAATATGTTTTGAAGGGTCATGTTTTTTTGGTGCGTGGAGCAAAAAACTTGATATTTTTAGAACAAATGAAAAATTAAAACGACATTAATTTATATTTGATAACCCATTTGTAACAAAAAGGCTTTAACACACAGACGGATAGCCAAATATGGTTCCGTTGTTTTATATTACATGTTGAATAAATAAGGAAAGTGAAAGGATTTACGAGGAAAAGCAGGGAGATGGCGACGGGACACACAAACGAGGATTCAAATTAAAATAATTCGGGCTAAAACAACTCTTCATCAAATTAAAGAGAAGACAGAGAACGTACAGATTCCGTAGTTTAAATCTACACGTAAATATAATATCCATAAAAAATACACGATGTACGAATATGAGCGATGGAAATCAGATGAATTCATTATTATGATTTACAAACAAAACAACGTATTTCCCGCTTGTGAATTGATCGGTCATGAATGAAAACACAAACAACAAAATAAATAATAAGTTACCGAGAAAGAGAAAAATATTTCGTTAAAATATTATCCTGAAAATTACGCAGATATTGAAAACATTTCTGGTGAACATATTTTTTTTTAAAAATTGATATCGTTTTTAATGCCTTAACAGGCAAAAAGAGATCGTTTCCTGATTTAGTAAAAGCTATCTAGTAGAAGGTTCCAACACAAAATCTTAAAATAAAAATTTGACACGTTGAAAGGTTTCCTATTAACTTAAAATTCTTGGTACAACCCAGATTTATGCGGTTAAATGTACAATGACGCACAATGTAAATTGTGGTTTTGACTGATAATCATATTTATTACTAGCTGTGCTTGAGGCATTAACCACGTGTGAATCTACAGAACATGTAATTAAATTTGCTTCAAGATTAAGAATACACGTAACACTATCTACTATATTAAATATAAAAATAAAGGCCTTGTACTCAAACGTTAAATTGCCATATGTACTTTTTAGTGGATCCATTATAATAAAATATAGCCCATGCATTACCTCGGATTCAACATAATTCACCAGGAAAACCTTTGTCAAAACCTCTTTAATTTTCATTACGTGATTCGCGTGTTCTGTTACTTTTGACGTGTACTTTAAATATTTTCATGTTTGTGTATATATACTTTTTGTACACACTTTCAATGCAACAATTCGACAGTTTTTTCAAAGGTATAGACAATATAGCAGGTGTTAATCAAATTTATGCAGGTAAATACTAGAGGTAATACAGAATTAAATTATAAATGTGGAAAACAAATTAAAATTTGAAACAATTTAGATAACAGGGTAGGCTTATAACAAATATGTAAGCTATAAAAAATTATGTATGCAGAAGACGACTAATGATGATATCTGCCCTCATGCGCTTGCCCACATTCAGAGTACTTACTCGAGCACCTACCTTTCCCGCATCACTTCATATTTCACCTATAGACAGGCACATTTCATCAATGTATGTAAACTTAATTGCGCGATTTTAAAACTACGTACGACTATTTTTCGATATATGTCGATACACTATATATTTTTGTAGTTACTGTGCGTCACGTATCTATGTTTCATTTTTATTGTTGTAGTAATGCAAACGAAATGAATTTTTGAGTATATAATATATGCATAACTTCTAATGGAGTGAGCCAAATGCTATATAATAAAAACTAATCTTTATTTCTAATTGATTCCTATATTTTTTTCAAAAATGTAATCGAAATTGATTTAATAGTTTTAACATTATGGCTTTATAATTGTTTACACAAACATATTTGTAGAAGAAAATTTCAAACAATATTTTTCAACTTCATTTCTCTTGTATGTATGATACCCTAAATATTTTTTTCCTTAATTATATTAAATGTACAGACCAGTTAGTTTTACAATTTTATTACATATATATAAAGAAACAATTTAGTGGAAACCAAATTTATGTTGGCAAATAATATATCTTACGAAGTAATTAAACTACAGATAATGACAACATATTCATATTTTAATCAAATTGAGGAAAAAAAAATTATGTCAATTTATATGTTATCGCAAAATTTTATGTACACAAGACGACTATAATCGGTCTGCCACAATTTAGATTGCTTGATTAAATACCTACTCCCCCCCCCACACAACACTCCGCATTTCATCTCTGGTTACACTCATTTACACACATTCAAAGCCCTAATTATTCAGCATTTCATCTATCATTGGCAATTTTTACTACAAAAGTACTAAAGCTCCTATTATCCCTTCCCTTGTAACAAGCTATATTTTGCATGTTATTTAAATAATAATTTTCATATTATTTAAGCAATAATTTGCATATTATTTACGTATATTAAATTTGTTTTTATTTAAAATTCTCAAGCCAATTTTAATTACCTATTCCCGAAATAGTTTTAATTTAAACGTTCCTACCTCACCGCTTTTAATTTTAACTTTTTCTCAATGAAAAAAAATAAAGGGAACGCGTTCACAACATTTCTAATATTCGAATACACATAGAACGTAAAAGTGTTACAAGCGTGTTTGTATTACAAGGAACTGATGTGTCAATAACCTTATTCTTTATATTTGTCTAACCAGTTTACCTAATATTTATTTCGTACAACTACCCGTGTCATGAGCTAATATTTCTGCTTAATAAGCTAAGGTCGTTCGCGCAGCTAATGATAATAAATGGCTTGTTGGGTGTCAAATCGTCCGATTTTAGGCTTCCATCTACACGGAGCCTCCGTCCTGTCAAGGACATTGCGCGTGTCTTGGCACAGTTGACTATGGAACTAATCGACAATCTTTGAAGTGGACCGTAAGAAGGGAATTACGTCATTATTAACGCATGTTAATAGAACGATATTTGTATTGACTGATATATATTCTTTAAAATAAATAGGTTAAATAAAATTATATGGGTCGATAAAACAAATATCTGATCTTTATGGAATATATTTCAGATGACGTGTATGTACTGTTACCATTAATAAGTAATGAACTTACAAGTAATGAACTAGCAAGGTGAAAATTTCTTGGACTGGAAGAAAATACAATTTTTTAGGGAGACATATCTTAAAGGAAAATGGAAAATGGAAACATAATTCTTGATATAGAATCTTGAAGTAGTAATAAAAACTATTTAGTACTGGTTAATACCTCGAAATATTTATATATATATATATATATATATATATGTATATATATATATCTGTAAATAGTGTCCGTTTAGAAAGGAATGTAAGATAAATTCATATGGGTAGTTCCATTTGAATGTCCTAAAGAAAAGTTTCGAAAAGTTAACGTACCTAGTTTTCAATCTGTAGTAATATTTCGGGACAAAATCCTATTGCTTAGAATTAATTTTCCTTTACTTAATTATTACGGCAGTCAATACCTGTTTCACGATCATGTTTTTAATAACCGAGCTATTAACGAAGAATGCTGGAATTTGAGACTAGTATACTTTAGCAGTAGAGTTAGGACAAAATTACTTATTTGTGGAATACGTGAAGCAAAACTTAGTTTTATAAGTTTGTTTTGGAAATTGTGCAAGGTAAAGAGGAAGATTACATTTTTGAAATGAAAAAATGTATTATCAGAAAATTGCGTTAGGTCTTAAAAATTAGCTTAATACATAATTATTACTTTAGAGACTTTAGGTAATTTTTTTTAATTTCGCAATTTGTTAAACAGAATTTTCGAAACTAAGTTTTGCGTCAACTTTTTCGTGAAAATTAACTTATAATACTATTAAAATATATTACTACAAAATTTAAGCGTTTTGTAATTAGTTAGTACGGCTAAAGCTATAATAAAACGAATGTGTTACATTTCTAACAAATTAAAAAAGATTTTAAATTTTGAACAGAAAGGTGTTACCTCAAACTGTTATGAATTGATAGGTAAGTATGTTCTCCATACAAGATTTTTATTTGGACGCAAAACGGGGTAATGTTAATATTACTCCTATTAAACTAAATTCAAAAACAGAGCTATATACCGAGTCTGATGTGAAATAGCATTCTCAAAATTTATTTTTGAGAAGACATTATTTAATTTTTTTTTTATTCCCAAAAATTCAAATAATACGTTAATGAGAAAATTTTATTTTATTTTTTTCCCATTGTATTATTATTATAAGCAAATATTTATTAAGAAAATAAATGGGACTTTCCATGCGTTTAAAAGCTAAAATACGCGTACCGGCGTAAAAACAAAAACAAGTTATAATATTTCAATTCCCTTGTAAAAGAGGCAAAATATGAGAAATATTAATATGGTACATTGACGCCTTAGATGCAAGAAGACCGTGACTCACAAAATAAAATTAGCCAGATTTCCCTAGGATCTTAAAGGTAAATTTTAAACTTCAGATCATTTAATTAGTTGTGTGGAAAAAAATATTATTAAAACAAAAATTATCACCCTCGCTAACGATGTGTCAATAATTACCTCATATATTAAATCGATAAAATTTGTTGACACTTTCATCTATGTACATGTCTTATTTATTGCCATATTTTTTTGTCCTAGATTTCTAATCATAAAAAGTACTAAAACCTTATATATATATATATATATATATATATATATAAATTTATACATCACATTCTGCCTAAGATAAGAAATTCTCTAATATTTTCTAAACAAAGCTCCAATATAAAATTATTTCTATAGTTCTCGTTTTTTCAAAATTTTATGTAACTTTTAACTAAGATTCGCTTGCTGACGATTACATATTTCCTTTTTATACGGATATAATTATAAAATACCTACAATTTTTTATAACGATAATATATAAAATTCGCTATTTAAATTAAAACTCAGAATATGCTTACAAAATTCAATAACCAAAATACGTTCATATGCTGTATAATTTGGTTGTCATATTGCAAAACCATCGCTGTATTAATCGACACAATAAAAGGATCAAATTTTTTCAATATTTAATAAAATATTATTTTAACCGAACTAATGATTTTAAAAGAGATAATCTTAGAAAAGGTACAAAACCGCCAATGTAATAAACAATAAGGAAATTGAAAGACCGTTGATATAAAATACAACATAAGCAAATAGATTTCTTTTCCGCATTAGGTTCTTTAAATGAAGCATAAACATCTATTTTACCAAAGTTTATATGATTTTCAATAGGTGCGGAATCCTTGTAGTATCAGTCCGACTAGCATGTAACTGATTTGTGGATTAAAATGTCGTTTCCGTTTAAACTTGGACTTCAAAGAAAAACCATACATTTTGCTACGATGATTTTATCAATAGTACTGTAGATGGATGGATAAACCATTTTAAGTAAATTAAGGTACTTGAAATATCCATAACCTTGAAAACAACTATACTATACCCGTTCGTCGTCAGCGAGTCAACTGTGTGTGATTTGGAAGACAAAATGTCTCATGTAACTTTGATGTGCTCAATTTAGTACAAACAAAATTTAATTTCGAGTTCATAAAAAAATTAAATGGGTATATCATTGCGGCTTCCGGCGAGAGTTCATTATTTTCATTTTGATATCAGAATCTACCAACGTGATATCAGAACCTATGATGTGAAACAAACTTATCGTTTTATTTTAGAAGAGAAACATTTTTCTATTCAAATACCAGACGATTTCGGAAAGCCTCAAAATAAAGCTTAGCATATCTTAAAAAAAGCAATTTTTTGTGGTAATATTTTTGGGAAATATCTCTTTATTTTGCCAGTAAAATATTTAATTATATTAATATGAAAAATGTTAAGAAAAAAATAATATAATATTATGTATGCAGTTTGCATTTTTCAAGAAAGGAATTTCTAACGTGGAAACACTGCGTCTAATACAAATTATATAATTATCTATATATTAATACGTGAAAAAAGAAAATTGAATAATTTTAAACATATTACGTGCAGTGGCATAATTAAAGTTTATATGAAGAAGGTACAAGAAGGAAGTTCAAAAGCTAAAATTTATATTTTATATGTGTCACACATACAATAAATTACATATAGTTACGTTCACATCATTAATATCAAACACATAATAGTCTGTGGTCAAACAGTGGCACAGAGTAGAGATTGTCGCCAAAGAAATTTCAAATTTCAGTTTGAATGAGTTTCGATCTGTGAATTTTGTGTGATTTCAAATATTCCTTTTCGATGGTACGTAGTGTATATCAAGACAAAAAAGCATTTATTTTATATAAGGTATTACTCCAAGCTCTGGGCTGCCGGAATAGAACAAAATTTAAAAAAAAAGTTATTAGCAATGATTATAAGGATATACTCTTTGAGAGGAACGTTCAAACTTAAAGATTTAATAAATTACGGTCGAATTTCACTGACTGACCACTGGGTGACTACTAGTTATTTAATTCCAATCGCTTCTAAAAAACACACAGGAATCACGACATTAATATACTGTACTATCTAAAGTTTTCTATTTTCGTAACAAAATATATCCTGTATTCAACCATTTCTGAGAAATCCAACAAACTGCGTTTGTAATAATTTTGGTCATCCTATTCTACCATCATAATTATAAAGATTTTTTACTTCTATCTTTTCAAGAGCTCAAATAGACGAATTAATTATCATTTCCCATTTTAACTTTATCTATTTATTTCGTGTTATTTCATATTATTCTTTTTCCACAAACTCACATCCAAGGTCTAATTTTAAAATCACTAAACCGCTTCTGAAGCAATTATATTTTTTGTTTGTTAGGAATATAAATGTACGAAAATCAAAAAAATATTATAGCAACGGGATGAAAGGATATAAATTTACGAAACATTGTGTAACTTAATACCGGATTATACCGTATACTCGCTTAACTGAAGTATTTAAAAAAAGCGTTTACTAAAGTAGTTTTGGATCTTTTTAAATTAAATTTTGCAACTATATGCCTCATGTGGAGATTCGAATTTATATGTATCAAAATGTGCAATAATATTTCTGAAATAAAGAGTGGGGGGGTAAAAATATTTTTATCCTATGAACAAAATGTTCTCGAAGAATATACTTCCATAAGGTAAAATCGTAATTAACATAGAAACAAAAAGGTGTTATCTAATTTATACTCGTATGAATTATTTTTGTCAAATTACTATAAATACTATTTAATAACGCCATAATTGAATAATCAGCCAATCGTGAAGATATATTCGTTCCAAAATAAATATATGCTAATTAAATTAACAACTTTGTTTTTACTTGAGATTGTTTGTAAAAAGTAAACAAAGACAAGAATTTCATAAAAATAAAGTCAAGCCAAAAGTAATGACCAGGGTTAACGATAACGAACTGTTTTCAACATAGTGAATAAAAGGCAATGAAAGAATATTTTGAGTAAAGAATTGTTATATTAAAGTTGGATATAATAAGATACAAGAAAAGAAAGGGATAAATCCAAGTCTGTTACAGATTTTATTAATATATCATTAAAGGTATTTCAAGTTGATGACAGTGTTGCTTGTTGAACGACGATTTGATAGTATTCATGCAGACTAACAGTCTTCTCTACTTTATTATACCTATGCATGTAGATGAATTAGTTTGTCGAACTGTATGTAAGGTTTTTTTTAATAAGTATTTTAAGCATAAGTAAACTGTTTAAAATGTTAAAGCGGTTAAATTGTCATTTTAGAAAAAGAATTGCTTGAAATTAATTATTGCCTTAATTCCAAATAGCTTGTTTACCATAATTAAGGAGCATGGTGTTTAATAGATTTAAACAAATTTGAAAGAGATGATATAAAATATAAAAATGTGAAAGCTGCATACTTCAACTGTATGCCCCCATGCTATATATTAATCGTGGAATGTAAATGTTTATTTTGTACATTAAAGCGCGAAAATATCTGTTACTTGTTTGACCATAATGCTATCGTTTTATGTATGTTATTTCCTGCTAGACGAGAAGACAAATATATGTTTACTTTAAGATAGCGATCGTGTAATGATGGTAATTCTATGTACTATTTGAATGTAAACTTTTCCAATACTCATAAAGTGTAATTTTCCACAGGTGACAAAATTAATTTGAGTTGCTATTCCAATTAATAATTTTCATTATTGTTTAATTTTTGCACTGTTTTTTATCTGCTTTGCAATCAAAGTGTACATTTAGTACCTTGTCTCACCAAGTTAGTCCCAAATAAGGAAAATATATATTTACCTTCAGGTATTGATAGTGCTATGCTGATCCACGTACCTGATTAAGTTTGAGTTTTTCCAACAGTCATAAGAGCGTTATATTTCTGCACGTGACAAATGTAATTTGTGTTACCATTCCAATTAATACTTTGATTCGTTGATTGACTTTTACACTGTTTTTAATATTCTTATCATTTTATGTGTACAATTAGTGCCTTATCCCACCAAATCAAATCCAAATAATTGAAACATTACACAGCTGTGATGTTAAGACAAATGTAAAATCAAGTAGCTAGGTACATATCAAAGTTTGACATATAAGGATAAAAAGTTATGATATTAAAAATATTATAAATGTTCATATTACTTTTTACCATTTAACTGTCTTGCTCACTGTAACTCTTGTATCGTTCTTTCATAAAAATATCTTAAAAAGCCAAACACGTAAAATAATCAACGTTTTTATGATTATTGTTTCAATGGTGAGGCCTCCGCTTGCACTTTTTCGTACATTTTATTGAATATTTCTAAGGGTGTACAACTAAAATTTGAAATATTAGAGTTCGAGTTATTAGAGTTCCTTATAATACAAGATATACAATATATGCAAACATAACACTTAACATTTTCGTTTGGCATACTTAATAGATCCTTCTAAATGAGCCATATAAATATTATAAAATTTAGTTACAGTAATATATGATTAGTTAATGCGATCTGATAGTACATCCTATCACTTTTCTACTGGTATTATTTGATATAAAACTAACCTATTTAATTCTCCAAAATGATAAATTAGTTTAATCCTACTTTTAGAACAAGGATGGTCTGAAACTAATTCAAAATAAATTAACTGTGGCAGACAAAGAAAGAATATAAAATAAGATTAATGAGGCCAATAAAAGTAGAATGCTAGAAAAGCAGAGGTCGTGTTACAAGTAGACAGTTTGGGCTAGATTAGCAAGTAGATATAGTAATTAGAAATGATTTTGAACAGTTTAGTAAATTTAAATAAATAGGTATAAAATATGTAATTTTTACACTGGACTGAAATTTTAATGTTGTAGATTACATAACGCCAAGAGGCGTAAAACTACACCTGAAAACAGGAGTCACTGGGAAAATCTTTCAGAGGGAAAAATAAATTTCAGCATTTAGTTAAAAAATTACCATAAATGCAATTTTTTTTATGAAGGTCAAATCAGTCTTTGATTAAATGCAAAAGAGCTGATGAACCGGAATCGAGAAGGTATCAAATTAGGTCTTGATTAAATACAAAAGCTGATGAACCAGAAGCTTTTTTTAACTGAGGTGCGTCATTCGAGTCTGACTTCAGTACAGTTTACATTTCTAATATACAAGAAAAATACGCTGTCACTACTAGCCAATTGGCATTGCACGATATTCACGTCAATACACAATCAATCTTTCATTCATTATTACAAAATATATTGAGTAATAAACCCAAGAAAGGCATTTACAGCAGACCCATTCAGTGCAAAATCCAGTCTTCTATCATAGCTGCAGGTAGCTAATTGTTTAAGCGCTTACATTTCCCTTATGTTCAAACTGCTTTCAAGTTAGACTTAACGCTAGCTTCAAAATTTGGAACGTGTGTTGAAACTGACATTAATTCTGGTATGATGTTTATAATAATTATTTTGTAAATAATTTTAAATATTTAGCCCGATAAATTTCCCATTCGATACCGGCAGTCGCCTGATCCTTTGGATACACTTCGGGAGGCAATAGATCTAACGGAAACTAATATGGGTCCAAATTGACCACCCCTAAATTGATGGTAGTACATTTACATACCCTCTTGCTTTTTATAAAATGAACACAGCACCAACAACTAACCACCACATTGTGCGGTTCCAAGGCACAATAGGACATGAAGCAACTGAACAAGTCCACGATTGACTGAGATTCCCTTACCATATTAAAATCTCCGACGGCAACAATGTTTTTGAATTTGAAAGGTATGTTGCAAAAAAGGTGCACGCTGTACTATTCTTGTAATGTTCTATACTCGTAACTAATCGAGTTTGAAGTATGGAAGTACAAAAACATTGAATACTTTTGGGAAATTTTGTATGAGAAGCGTATCTTTTATCGGATGAAAACTAATATTACTTTTTAAGAACGTTTAATGTTTTAAAAAGTTTGCAGAGCGGCACTTAAAACTTTTGGACCGATCTAAATTGAACTTTCTCTCAGATATTACCAAATTTTAATATTAAAATCTGAATACGTTTTATCCTAAGGCATATTAGCTAAGATACTTTTTGTCTAATATCTCTTGGCTCTTTGCTATAGCATTGAGTACTAACTTCTAAATATGTATGAAACAAAATTTCACTTTCACTTTCAATTTATTTTTTACTTTGAGACTTTGTATTTATTATATTTTGGTCTGTTTATTATAGTATCACAAAATTTGTAAACTTACTTAAAAGAAGTTTTCACTTTATTTCCTTTCAATTTATTATTCGCAAAGGGATTTAAATTCGTCTATTTTTTGAGATATAAAATGCTTTTCACCTGGCTAAGAGTACGCTGAATATATAATATTAGTTGAAATTCACAAGAAACCTCTGTAATTAATAAAATAATTAATGTTTGTACTGACGAAGCAAGCTAAGCAGAGTGTTACAGCTAGTTATTATAATTTAATATACGTAATAATTTCCTGTAATCTAGGAAAAGCACGGTCTTTACGATGGTTAATTTATTTTATAGCTACCATGCTTCTTGAGTTTCATACAACTATAGGAAAAACCAAACTACTCCTTTTATTATATTAATTTAAAAAAACGAAGCGGGTCGTCAAGATTCTTTTATTGTTTTAAGTGCGACTTCAAAATCATATAGTCGGTCATCGAGGAAACATAAATATTTATTCGTATTATTTTTACTAACAAATTATGATATTAACTAATTAAAACCATCGGAAACTGTTTTTAAAAGAATTACAGAAATACCGTAAAACAAGAGAAACTTCTATCTAACTGTAAATAGTCGTAGGCAACCTACCGGTGCCGTGACGTGTTATTTCCTACCTATAGTTATGCTCTTACTTATATCCCCCTTCTTATCCCTAAAGGTGTAACTTTTTTATTACTGGGCAACGTACATATTATACCGGAATGAAATTCCTTCTATGACATAAGTTATTTAAGTATAAATTTTCATGTAGATTGGTTGAGAATATTATGTGAGAAAATGAGAAAAAAAAAGAAAATATATTTCGCATCTATAATATTACACGTTATATAATAAATTGATAATGTATAATATACATTGAAATATTTGTATAAATAACGGTTTCATGATTTACCTATTTTTTTGGAAATATTTTAATCCAAATTTTAGAAACAGTTTGTTTGACACTTATTGATGACATGCGTTTAAAAAAAACTATAATTAGAAGAAATTATGACCGTGCATAAAGTTCCTTTTAATGTAATCCTTTGTGATTAACTTTAAATTCAATTTTAAAAAAATGCTTACACATTTAAAATATTTGTAAGTATTTGTTTCTTAATAGCACAATTAAATGTTATGCCATTCAAATAAGCTAATTTTTTGGATGTAATTAATATCGATATTATATTTTACCGATGGTGTAAGTGTTGTTACCGATGATGTAAATGTAGTAAGTAATTGTAGTTAAATTAGGTAATACGAATATATTTAAAAACATATAAACGTAAATCCATAGCAAAGTTACGAATTTGGATCTTTAAATTGTAGCTTATTTTGGAAAGGCAAATAAGTTTTTTTTTTATAAAACAAATATTTTTATTATTATTATATAATAAAAATATTCGTGATTAGAATTGGCGTATATACTGATTAGAATTGGCGTATCCATAGCATAATATTGCAGTATTGTGAACTTACTGAGTCAGTGCAAAACATGTGGAGACAATATTAGACTTTCAAAACGTACTAAAGTTCATTAAATATTACAATATAAATGAGCTTCCAAATTGTAAGTGTACCTATTAGGCTTTGTAAATAAGTAATAAGGTGTTATTAAAGTGCACTTAAAATAAAATAGTTAATTGCAGTTTGAACAAAATATCAAACATATTTTGTTAAATATGTGTGTTTATGTTATAAACAGGTGTTTATGTTATAAAAGAAACAAGTTTTCTAAATTGCACAAAGATAGAATTAATGAATCTGTGAAAAAAATACTATATTCTCTCCGTTAAATCTAAAGATTAGAAACCCACTTCATAGTTGATCACCGGAATACACATTCATACAAAGCTAATGGCATTAAATGCGTAATTAAATCTGTACCCTTATTTTTTCATACACTTGAAGGGAAATTGGAAAACAATTCATTTTTGAGTACCTAACACAGTTTATAAAAATATTGTCTAATTACTATGTTATTCTGAAGCTAGTACCTGACGCATATTGCTTCATCAACCTTGATATTTCTATCAACCAATCAGGTCTGAATTACATGGTGAGAGTTGATGTTATATAACAGATATTTTTAAATTTTACGAAGTACTTAGCTCTACTCTCTAGTAGGTGTTTATATCATAAAGCTAACATGTTCTCTAAATGTTTTGAAGATCAACAGCGTGGGTGGAATTAATAAATCTGTAAAGAAATTACACACCCATTTCTCTCCGATAAGTGTAAAGTTTTGAAGTGAGTCGCCCCGTTCATAATGTAAACTAATGTATGTAATAAATTGTAGTTTTGATTAAATTTCATTTATTTGAATTAATTGATGAAAACATTTCTTCTTATGTTTTTAGTTTTTTTTCAAATACCACTTAAAATCTTGCCGTTTGACCGGTGGGACAAAACTATAGAACACATTCACTTGGCGATTGAATAGAAAATATTTGGGTTTTTTCAACACGCTTCTTTGATGTGAAAATTATTGAAAATTTTTGAAGAAGCTAGTACATGCTCTATTCTTAATGGAAGCTCAACAATTATAAAAAAATCACATATATTTCTTATTTCATCCGCGTACGACAACGATCGTTCATGTAAATGGAATAGCCTTATATTTTTTAAACATAAAAATCTCTAGATTTTTTCGTCGTCTGTAGTTTTAAATTAGTGCCCGGTAAGAAAAAGAAATATATTTAAAAACTATATTAGCAACTATATGTTACGTACAAACGCTGACTATATTTCGCGGCCTCTCGCAGCAGGTTTGTAGCGCAGTGTATAACGCTTGTATCCGTGTCACTTCACCAGTATTGTATCCGCGAGTTCCCGGGTTTGAAACCAGAAAACACCCTTTTTTTTAATATTCGCTTGGTCCAGAGTCCAACATCACACTTGCCGACATCTAGCATTTGGAAGAACACATGCTAATTTGGAATGAGAAGCAATCAACCCACACGAGTTGATATCGGGCAACTTGCGAAAGAGCAAGAATAACAAAACTTCAAGGACATAATCGCTGAGGGTAATGACGCTATATTTCCCTATTTCAGTTAATGAAGCCCAACTGCTTCAAACAAATACTATAGACACAATATAAACAACAAATGCATTCCACTTGGTGTCAGGTCAGAGAAAATGAAAAGAAAATAAAAAAACTTGACTTTGATCTTCAGTAAAAAGTAAAAACAATGAAAATACAAATAAAAATTAAAACTAAATCAGAATTAAGGTGAAATAAACTCGCAAGTAATAGACATGTTAAGCAATCATAATCTCACAGTCGACACAGAATGGATAAAAGCCACAAAAATATCTTGATATTATTGTGAATACTGCTATATATTTATAACCAAAATAAACAAGTAAACCACTGCCCGTTTTGATAACAAGCTTTGAAAATATTAATTACCAGCCTTAACAAACGAAATTATTGGTAATGGCCACTTCTAGGCTAAATTAATGAATAATAATGTTAATAACTTCCAGTGATAACGGATAACATGAAACTTTATACCATTTTAGGAAAACAAACAAAGGTAGAGTTATCAGAGTTATGATTAAAAAACATATCATTCTTTCATCTCAATAGGTGTTATAAAAACTCAGGGATTGGAAACACTGAATGATACCCATAAATTGAACTAGAAAACCAATGAACCATTAGATATGTTTACTGTTTCGTTTAAAAAGAATAGGAACGTAAATAAAATTTTCAGCAAATAAATAATTTTCATTTCATTCGTTACTGCTGAATCAATTAAAGGCTGTACACTAATACCGTAGTGTAAAACCTGCCGATCACTTAGTCATATTAAATTATTACAACAAAGTGCTAAACATCATCTCGCTGCTAACTCTAATAAATCCAGTGATATGCATCTAAATTACTATCACTGCGGAAAAAATCACATTATCAGCTATCAGTGATAGGGAGAGATTAAGAACTTAAAACGCAAAACAAAGTAAACAACAGATAAAAGGTATTAAAATGAAAAGAATATCCACTCAGAACGATATCAAAAAACCCCAACGCTCTAGAATAAAATAGAGGCAAGCTATTGCTGACAATTTCTATGCAACTAGGCAAACATAAAATAATGGTAATATATTAGCACTTATGCAGATGCTAAAAGATCAAATTCTACGACTCAATAAAATCGAGACCAGCAATAAAGTCTCTGGAAACGGACAATGGAGTAGAATATCAATAAATACTGCAGCATCAACAAGCAATACTTCTGCAGAAAATATAGACGTATGTCTTATTTTAGAGAAACATGTCACTAAAGAATCCATTATTAGGTTAAAAAACTACTCACCCTATCTTACGTCCAAGCTAAAACTGTAAAGGTTGATACGACTAAAAAAAACTTAGTAAAATGCAATCTATGGCTAACCTAAACAAAACTTTTATGCAAATTAATACATTATGATTTCGTACAAAGTATATGGTCGCTTCATTATTGGAATTGACTCCAATGCTAAACACACCACCGGGACTCAATACTAATCACTCCTAAAGGAGGAGAATTATATTGCTAGTTATGGATGCAAATTTACATCAACTAGCGAACCCACGTATTGGCTCACAGTTATTAGAGCCACAGGCCCTAATTAACAGTTAATAAAACTCCAGAAATAATAAACTTTTTTGTTAAAAATGTCTCATTAAATTATATTTAAATTGAAGAGTGACTTAATAGTCACTTTATCATCAAAGTCACCTTGATAGTCACCTTATCATGTATTATATTATATTTAAATTGAAGAGTGACTTGATAGTCATTTTATCATTCTTTAATTTTCCTAACATTTATAATTAGCACAAAATCATAGTGAAAGAACAAAAACTAACTTTAATTAACAAATACACAGATTGGATGTGTTTTAATCACTTACTAGAAAATAATATCAACCTGATGGTGCCGATTAAGACTATTGATTAATTGGAAAAACTATTAAATGGATTTAATAAAAGAAGAATGAAAAAGAATCGTAGGACAAAAATATATGCTCTGCTGTTTTTTTTAGACGTAGCCCAGGTATTTGACAGAGTTCCTCCAAAAGGCTTACTTACATGAAGGCTTACTCCAAAAATTAAGACCTCCACCGTTTATCTCAAATTAAGATCGCTTCCCACTATCGCTTCTCGCTAATTACTTTTATCAACTCACCATCTTACATGGTTTATCCATATTTCCGAGTTAAATACGACGATTCGTATTCATATTTAAACTAATAAGGCTGGAGTAATGTCAAAAACTCTCAGGGCAATATCGTAGGACTAGCGTTGTATTCCCTGTACATTAATGATATTCCAGCAACATTATGATGCACAAAAGCGACTTTTACTGATGATGTGGCAATAATGGTGATAGAAAGATCTGTGGAAGATTCAATTAGAGAATTGCAATTCTCTCTTAACAACGTAGCTACCTGGACTAATCAATGGCGCATTAAATTGAACGACGCATATCAATTTTACCAATAAAAAGATAGCACAGAAACCAAAGTTATTAATGGCACTCAACTACTATATGCCAAAACAGCTAAATATCTTTGTATCACTTCGGTTAAAAGAACATATTAAGAATGAATGCAATGAAGGCCGTGTTTTAAAAAAATATATTGGTTGCTTGGTCGTAATTCTGAACTATCATAATATGATAAGCTTTTATTATATAAGCAAGCTCTAAGATCAGTTCAAGTTAGTAAATGCAGCTATGGAGCTGCGCTAGCAGTTCTAATGTCCCAAAGATATAATATTTCGAAATAAAGTGCTTAAGTGTGTAGTTAACGCGCCTTGCTACTTTCGTAAATGTGAATTCAATTGCGGTTTTGAAATTAAAACAATAGATGATATTATTAGAAGATTTGCAAAATTTTACCAAAAGAGACTCCAAAACCATATCAACGTAGAAGCGTCCAGAGTCTTGAATGTATGGCAGTAGACGACTCAGACTAATAAAATCATATGAAGTTGTCAGATATTAGAACTCTAAGTGATTGAATGAAAGTATGAAATTTCAGACAGTTCTTAGTATATTAAGTATAAAATAAATTAATGGTTAGTCATGTAACTAGTTTTAATAAAAAAAAATATCCACTTCTTACAAAAAATTGTAAAATAAAACGATTTATATAATACAACAAAGCAGAATTAGTATAAATGTATATTGAATGTATTTAGGGTAAAATTATTTAGATTTAAGACATTATAAAAATAACAGAACACGAACATATTGTTTTTAGAATTTTCTTTTCTGTACCTGTTTGCCTGTAAATATATTTATAACACACCACGCATATCATCTGCGAATCACTAAAGAAATATTCATCAGTAATTTAAATTTCCAATTCTTGCAAAATTTTCATATAGCATTATGTGTAATTTATCCCTTAACCTATTCAAAATATTTTCCAAAAGCCCACGTGAGCAAAATCACAGGCACAAATGGTTTAGGATGAACACAGATTCAACATTTCAATATATTTCAATATATCGTATACTCTTAGAAATATTGTAATACTTGTATGTATATGTATATATATATATATATAAATATATATATATATATATATATATATATATATATATATATACATAAACATACATACTTAGTATATATGTATATATACACACACATATATTTTAGTTCATATAATTATATGCACCAGAGTATTATCTTCCATTCCATACTATCTTCTATAAGCTAAGCCAACTCGGAACATGGTCCTATTATATGAGGCCAAATATAGCAAAAACATGTCGGATACGAATACAAAAAAAATATTACTGTAAAGCTTAACGATATCTATTTTAAAATGAAACTGCCAAGCCTAAAAGAAATTGCGTAATATATTCGTTAGATGATGTTTTATATTCAAATCGGATAATAAAACAATTCTGATAATTTAAAAGCGGTCGACCATTTACTTATACTTACGAAGAGCTTAACAAACGCTCATGACAGGTTATCTTGAGATATTAATTTAGCTAGTCTGAAACACGGGATGCATACTGTGTTTCATAAGATTATGTATATCACCATTAAGGCATTTCGTCTTGCTAATCGCACGTCATCGAAGCATTATGAAGATATTTTGAAATAAATTTCACGGTTTTCAATTACTTTAATGTATAATTTAAAACAAAATGGTTTTTACGTATATGAGTGAAAATCATGGGATGAAAAAGAATTACTAAAATTAGTAATCCCCAGTACATCTGGAGCGAATAGAATCATTTCGCTTAACGATGTATAATATGCATCCAGCTATTGGGAAATACGCGAGTATCAAAAAATATTCATAGATTTCTAGGGTTTCGTATATCAAAAACAAAAAAACGGAATACTCTCAAGATTGCTTCTATGTCCATCCCATCTCTCCGTCTATCGGGACAAAACTATATTCAAAACCGCTGGACATAGAAATTTTAAAAGCATAGATATGAAGCATAATGTCCTTAAATCCTATATATCTCATTAGTTAACGCTAAATGAACGGAATTATTTTTTTTAACCATGTTTCAGGTATGGCTTTGAGTATTAATTTACTCAGTAAGTTTTAAGAATTTTTTTTGTTGCAGAATTGATATATTTAGATATTTTTTCAGAAAACATTATATATAAAAACTTTAAATTTACTATAGTAATCAGGTATACTAAAAAAAATTTCTAAATTCCTTTTCACCCTTATACCCCTCAAATTGGTAATATATATATATATATATATATATATATATATATATATATATATATATATATATATATATATACACACACACATGAACGTGATTACGCATAGATAATTCCGAACATGGAGAATAAAGCTTTTTTAAATGTTTTTATCTAAATTAAAAGTAAAGAAGTCGTGTTTGCATATCAAATATTTTTTAAATAAAGCACAGTTGCCTAATATTGCAAACTTTTTGCAAAACGTTTGTAAAATCAAGGAATTGTGTAATTAATTAAAACTACCAACAGTATGGAAGACATTGTTCAATTATGGTTTTAATATTAGAAAAAATCACCATGCTTTGCTTCTTTATCGTGTTAAAGAGGCACCTTTTAAAAACTGCAAATGTGGATCTTGTAAGGAACCTTGTTTCCTTATAAGGCCTGTTACACAAATGTGTGTTAAGAAAAATCAAAATTTATAATTGTTATCCTCGACATAATGACTTGTAAATTTAAATTTAAATTCAAATTCTAAACAAAATAATTTTAAAAAATTAGGTTACCGGTTTTATTAGATCTATAAAAAAGGAAAAAAACTCTAATCATATAACACAAAATAAGAGTACACAAAGCTAAGAGGCTGATAAGATCCCAGATGAAAGCGATACTTCGAAACAAAACAAGTACCATCTGCAAACCAGACAGTAGTGTTAAAATATTGTAAATACGTACGAGTATATATATATATATATATATATATACATATATATATATATATATATATATATGCTGTAAGAGGTGGCTCTTGCGGCAATAAGTCTGCTATATACATATCGACTTTGTACATTAAAGTTTAAAAATATTTAAAAACATACATATTTTCCCAATCTTTCTCAAACCCTTCACTTTGAGGGCGTGAGAATTGTAAATCGAGATTGAATATTTGAGATTAAACTTAAAGGTTCTAACTGTAATAAGGGCTTAAATTGTCATAGTCACATTTAATGTTATCATTCCTGCTCATCATTAGACCATAACACTTTGCGAACGTGAGAAGATACGATATCAGAATAACACTAAAGGCTAATGTTCAAAATATAAACCTAAATGCAAAAGCAAATGCAACAAAATCTAGTATTTTGGAGTCGATTGTACCTAAACGACTAAATTGGTTTAATATTTCGCGGACAAAGAATTTTACCAAGTTTTTACAATGTTTTCGTGCTATGCGCTGTGGCACAACCTTCCACTTCAAAGGCCCGTGGGCGAATGACGAAGAGCACCTCGCCCAATAAGGAACCGGTTGTGGCAGTAACATATAGAAGCAAATGTATCGAAAATGCGTCTTTCTCGAAATTACGGTAATCAGTCCATTATTTTAAAAACCTTTAGTGCAGCCGTAATGGTTGCATATTATTGAAGCCTTTATTATAGTGGGAATTCCAATGCCACAGGTATAAAAATGGCGTCAAAACAACTAAATATATTTTGCAATAAATTCTGTTAAGGAAAGTTACATCTATCATATTTTTAGTCATTGAGTCTATTCTATTTGGCGTATAATATAATTTCTATGTTATTTTTGTTAAAATTAATACGTAACATTTCAAATTGAAAATGTTCCATTTGGGTATACGGACTTCTTAAACTTCCAAAACACCGGAGTAGGCATATCATTTTCTTGCAGAATACCATTTAAAGATTCGATTATCAATGTATTGAAACTCCTGGGGAATTGTGAATAAAAAGGAGACTACACTATAAGCATTCAAAAAGTTCCAAAATTTCCACAGTTGAAAATATTTACACGACACTAGTTTTATAATTTACCCATTTATTCATCAAAAAACCATATATCCAATATATATTTGTTCAATTTAATGACATAACCTGACCAAAACGATTTAACACTACAGTACACGCGCCCCTTTTATTTAACTTGAATACATGCGCACATAGTAGGCCATGTAAGTAATGTCAATAAAATGTATATTTATACCTATGTGATTAAAGCAACAAATTTAGTGAAAATTGTTTTATTGTACTTACTTTACAACCTTACTTTTTAGATTTTTTTTAATGACTTCAAATAGTGAACACTTAACAATTTAGCAAATATTTGATATAAACTAACAAATTAGAATTTCTGAGATCAACCTAATTTTTTTTTTAACTTAAAACTAAATTTAAATAATATTTTATTTATTTTCGTAGCATTCAGGACACGTTACGACTTGGTGATCGGGACAAACCCATTTATTGCAGATCTTGCGTCACTTTTTTGTTGACCGGTTTCGGGCTCTCGAGCATATTGCACACCGATCAACTCGTTCTATCTTTGATGTAAAATTATGTCGAGACTCTTGGAATTCTTGAGCTGAGCTGCCCAAAAGTGCACATATCTTAAATTTATGTTTCCAGGGAAGTGTCTCAACGGATGCCTGGCAAACCAAAAGCGGTTTTATCAAATTATAGGACAATTCGTGCAAAAAGTTACGCCTGATAATTTTTGGGGTAGAGGTGTTCCTATGATTGATTACCAAAGCATTGCTTCCAACAATGTTTATTAAATCAAAAAATATTGTTAGCGGCCGTCGACGGCTGTTACGCAGAACACTACATACACTACTTGTACATTTTGTCTAGGATGTCTGTCTACACCACATTTAGTACGAATATCTAAAGAGTAATGATTTCAGAATTGCATTCTTCGTTTGTATTGGTATCGATAGCTGCATGATAATGCATTGTAGACAGTAAGTTGACTGTATTGTTAAGTTTAGAAACGCAGGACACAAGGGTAACGTAAAATTATTCGAGTGACTTTGTACACCGAATATTTTTGAATAAGTTTGTATTAAACATAGCTGGAATGCAACATAAGCCAAAATCACTTTTTATTTCAATTGCTCCCATTTTTATTTATGTTTATTCTGTTAACCTACATATTTGTTTGTTAGAATGTCACAAAGTGCAGTTACTTTAAATAAATTCAAATGGAAATTCATTGGAATAATGCCGTGGATGCAAATCTAAATTTAGGTTAAATTTTATATGTATAATATATTGCCTAAAGACCGTTTTAGTATCATGGAACAATTAATACGTTGATTTGAAACCTATGCTGGAATCAGCTTTTAAATTGTAATTAAACAAGAGATGAGACACATTTTATTTTTATTGAATAAAACAAAGACGGTATACTCGTATTTTCCTTTGATAGAATATTTTCTGAGAGAATATAAAGACATATTTTACTCACGCAATGCAACCCGAGCGTACGTCCTTAAGAATCCATGAATAGAAAAATCAAAATTGTTACAATGATTCACTTTAAAGTTTGTGTTAACATTTCAAACGTTAATTCCATTCCGTCAAGGATGTTTTTATGATACGAACCCTAAGCCAAGATATAACTTAGTTTTAGCCCGATTAAATATATATTTTAAAAGCGAATGTTTATTACTGTATACTTTTGTATATACATATTCTTTTAAACTACAGGGTTGTAGAAGAAATTGGATTCATTGAGATAATAAAAACTTGTTTGCAAATCCTATTTATTACCTTGAATTTTATGTGTGTGTGCGTGTGAAGAAACAAATACATATTTATCCTATCTAGGATTTTCGTTACATGTTGCAAGTCGTATCAAAAATATAAATTAACATAGTAAAAGTGAACATGGCAAAATAATTATCTGCACATAAAAACGAAAAATAAATCAAAGGAAAATAAAAATTACTTACCAATCATTAACCGGTCAAGGTGAAAGGTGGTGTTTTTCAAATACATTATATATATAAATATATATATATATATATATATATGTGTGTGTGTGTGTGTGTATATATATATATATATATATACATATATATATAAATTTAAATTAATTATTTATCAAAAATTCGCATACACAAAATATCACCTAAAGGAATCTTTAAATAAATGATAGTAAACAACTGTGGTGCAAGACAGCTAATGCTAAAACTGTCGGTCAGAACTGTTTAAGAAAAAAATAAATGCGTTATCCTCAACGAGAAACTCTGTTGCCTATTTTATTTGTATCGCAACCTAACAAATTTTTGATAATTTATCGTTCAGTTGTTTGGTCTTGTTTAGGTTGTAAGTTCAAGAAATTAGGACATAAACAAGAGTTCTGTGTAAGTATCCGATGTTACCAAACAGATAACGCATCCTGTCTTACTCACATAAAAATTATCTTAACAGTAAAAGAGTTGACCAGAGAATTACAAATAAATTTGGTTCACACCGATTTTCCACATTGCACTCTTATAAAACAAAACTGCACTCACATTATTGCATTTTCCAATGCTTGCTTCGAATTTAAGTGCTCTGGGATTAGCGGTTGATTTTATTTTTTGCCTCACTGTGATGTGCACACTCGGAGTAAATTGATAAAGTTTTGGATCAAAAATAGTACTAAATTTAATTCATATTATTTTAGATTGAAATTGAGGAATAATTTATTGACTTATTAAAAAAAGTGAATAATAACGATAATAGGTCCTCAAGGATACTTTTTTATTTAAAAAAATTTATCATTGAACAAGTCGATACTCTATGACAAAATAATAAGTTTTGAAGCGCGTTTGAAATTATGAGGAATCCTCATAAATTTAGTAACATCCCTTTTCTTAAAGAATCTTTTCTTTAATTTCGTCATCAATTTTTTTAAGTTTTTTATCCTTCATGGGAAAGTTTATTCCTTCTTTATTTTTTGAAATTTCTATATCAATAATTGGACATCAATTGATCAGGAAACTACCGTAAATTTTCATTTCATTTACATTTTTGTTTTTGTGTATCTAAATTATTTATTTAATTAAATTTTGCGTATTTGATGCTACTTTTATAACCAACTTTACGTAAGGTGATAATTTTTATTTCAAATGACATTAAGTACATTTTTGTTAGAAATAAGTCTTTAAATTCAGAAAAAGAGTATAAGGTTATATGGGACAATAATATGAGTGTTAACAATTTTTATAAATTTAAAATTAGATTAACTACTAATATTAGACAGCTGAAGGAATAAAGGCCGTTCATCCATAACTTTTGAGTAGAATGTTGGTCACTCTTAGCATATGGATAGAGTGTTGCGCCATATAAATTACTTAAAAAAATCCATAAATTAGTTTACGATTCGTTGCTTCTTAAAACTTTGTAGTGTGTTGTTTCATTCATGTTTGTTTTTGACTTAATTCTTAATCAAATTATTTATAATGTAACTACTATAGCCTAACATAATAAAGACTTAACAAAAAATCAAACGTAAAAGATATAATAGAACCACCTGAATCAATGTGCGTTGGAGAAAAATATATAATTCTAACAAAATAACGAGCAATTCGTAGTTCAAATTATCTCTTAGTAAATTACTCTGTTGTCAGAAATCAACTGTTATAATTTTTTTCAATATCTGATATACTACTGCATATTAACCACAGAACCAAAACGCAGAACCAATCTTAATAGAGATATTAGAATGGTTTGAATAAATCTGTATTGGAGAAAAATATATAATTCGAACAAAATAATGAGCGATTCGTGGTCGGCCATATTCATTTCAAATTATTTCTCAACAATTACTCTGGAGTTAGAAAGACTGTTTTAATTTTTTCCTTAATAAACCATTACACTTCAACAATACGCTAAGCCGCAACCCCTCATGGTAATTGATCTATAGAATTGTGTTTAAGTTTGCAATATTTAGTTTATTGGCCATTATATAATCATATTTTGACATTTTTATGACTCAAAATAAATGAATTACAATTATTTTTACACTTTCAATTATTTACAAAGAAAACAATTCATTTATAATATCAATACAATCATCGTACCAATCAAATATATCTGTTGAGAGGGCATTCTAAAGTTGCAAAAGAAATAAATTTATAACTTCAAATCCATTTGTGGTTATAAATTTATTTCTTCAAATCCATTGTGGTTATAAATTTATTTCTTCAAATCCATTTGAAGTTATAAATTTATTTCTTTTGCAACTTTAGAATGCCCTCTCAACAGATATATTTGATTGGTACGATGATTGTATTGATATTATAAATGAATTGTTTTCTTTGTAAATAATTGAAAGTGTAAAAATAATTGTAATTCATTTATTTTGAGTTTTGTTCTATGTATCTAAGAGAAAATTCATGAACATAGCTTGGCAAAATGACAAGGGGTTAATATTAATAGTACGGTAGTGAGTAGTTCAATTTTTTTCCGTACTGAATAAAAATGTCTCAGGAACAATTAGTACCGGATAAAGTTCTCCGCTTAAGGGCTAATCAAGTGACTTAATTAAATTTAATAAGCTCATAAAATCAAAATTAAGATATCTGATCTCATACTGAACATCTTTTTATGAAAATATGATTATATAATGGCCAATAAACTAAATATTGCAAACTTAAACACAATTCTATAGATCAATTACCATGAGGGGTTGCGGCTTAGCGTATTGTTGAAGTGTAATGGTTTATTAAGGAAAAAATTAAAACAGTCTTTCTAACTCCAGAGTAATTGTTGAGAAATAATTTGAAATGAATATGGCCGACCACGAATCGCTCATTATTTTGTTCGAATTATATATTTTTCTCCAATACAGATTTATTCAAACCATTCTAATATCTCTATTAAGATTGGTTCTGCGTTTTGGTTCTGTGGTTAATATGCAGTAGTATATCAGATATTGAAAAAAATTATAACAGTTGATTTCTGACAACAGAGTAATTTACTAAGAGATAATTTGAACTACGAATTGCTCGTTATTTTGTTAGAATTATATATTTTTCTCCAACGCACATTGATTCAGGTGGTTCTATTATATCTTTTACGTTTGATTTTTTGTTAAGTCTTTATTATGTTAGGCTATAGTAGTTACATTATAAATAATTTGATTAAGAATTAAGTCAAAAACAAACATGAATGAAACAACACACTACAAAGTTTTAAGAAGCAACGAATCGTAAACTAATTTATGGATTTTTTTAAGTAATTTATATGGCGCAACACTCTATCCATATGCTAAGAGTGACCAACATTCTACTCAAAAGTTATGGATGAACGGCCTTTATTCCTTCAGCTGTCTAATATTAGTAGTTAATCTAATTTTAAATTTATAAAAATTGTTAACACTCATATTATTGTCCCATATAACCTTATACTCTTTTTCTGAATTTAAAGACTTATTTCTAACAAAAATGTACTTAATGTCATTTGAAATAAAAATTATCACCTTACGTAAAGTTGGTTATAAAAGTAGCATCAAATACGCAAAATTTAATTAAATAAATAATTTAGATACACAAAAACAAAAATGTAAATGAAATGAAAATTTACGGTAGTTTCCTGATCAATTGATGTCCAATTATTGATATAGAAATTTCAAAAAATAAAGAAGGAATAAACTTTCCCATGAAGGATAAAAAACTTAAAAAAATTGATGACGAAATTAAAGAAAAGATTCTTTAAGAAAAGGGATGTTACTAAATTTATGAGGATTCCTCATAATTTCAAACGCGCTTCAAAACTTATTATTTTGTCATAGAGTATCGACTTGTTCAATGATAAATTTTTTTAAATAAAAAAGTATCCTTGAGGACCTATTATCGTTATTATTCACTTTTTTTAATAAGTCAATAAATTATTCCTCAATTTCAATCTAAAATAATATGAATTAAATTTAGTACTATTTTTGATCCAAAACTTTATCAATTTACTCCGAGTGTGCACATCACAGTGAGGCAAAAAATAAAATCAACCGCTAATCCCAGAGCACTTAAATTCGAAGCAAGCATTGGAAAATGCAATAATGTGAGTGCAGTTTTGTTTTATAAGAGTGCAATGTGGAAAATCGGTGTGAACCAAATTTATTTGTAATTCTCTGGTCAACTCTTTTACTGTTAAGATAATTTTTATGTGAGTAAGACAGGATGCGTTATCTGTTTGGTAACATCGGATACTTACACAGAACTCTTGTTTATGTCCTAATTTCTTGAACTTACAACCTAAACAAGACCAAACAACTGAACGATAAATTATCAAAAATTTGTTAGGTTGCGATACAAATAAAATAGGCAACAGAGTTTCTCGTTGAGGATAACGCATTTATTTTTTTCTTAAACAGTTCTGACCGACAGTTTTAGCATTAGCTGTCTTGCACCACAGTTGTTTACTATCATTTATTTAAAGATTCCTTTAGGTGATATTTTGTGTATGCGAATTTTTGATAAATAATTAATTTAAATTTATATATATATGTATATATATATATATATATACACACACACACACACACATATATATATATATATATATATATATATTTATATATATAATGTATTTGAAAAACACCACCTTTCACCTTGACCGGTTAATGATTGGTAAGTAATTTTTATTTTCCTTTGATTTATTTTTCGTTTTTATGTGCAGATAATTATTTTGCCATGTTCACTTTTACTATGTTAATTTATATTTTTGATACGACTTGCAACATGTAACGAAAATCCTAGATAGGATAAATATGTATTTGTTTCTTCACACGCACACACACATAAAATTCAAGGTAATAAATAGGATTTGCAAACAAGTTTTTATTATCTCAATGAATCCAATTTCTTCTACAACCCTGTAGTTTAAAAGAATATGTATATACAAAAGTATACAGTAATAAACATTCGCTTTTAAAATATATATTTAATCGGGCTAAAACTAAGTTATATCTTGGCTTAGGGTTCGTATCATAAAAACATCCTTGACGGAATGGAATTAACGTTTGAAATGTTAACTCAAACTTTAAAGTGAATCATTGTAACAATTTTGATTTTTCTATTCATGGATTCTTAAGGACGTACGCTCGGGTTGCATTGCGTGAGTAAAATATGTCTTTATATTCTCTCAGAAAATATTCTATCAAAGGAAAATACGAGTATACCGTCTTTGTTTTATTCAATAAAAATAAAATGTGTCTCATCTCTTGTTTAATTACAATTTAAAAGCTGATTCCAGCATAGGTTTCAAATCAACGTATTAATTGTTCCATGATACTAAAACGGTCTTTAGGCAATATATTATACATATAAAATTTAACCTAAATTTAGATTTGCATCCACGGCATTATTCCAATGAATTTCCATTTGAATTTATTTAAAGTAACTGCACTTTGTGACATTCTAACAAACAAATATGTAGGTTAACAGAATAAACATAAATAAAAATGGGAGCAATTGAAATAAAAAGTGATTATGGCTTATGTTGCATTCCAGCTATGTTTAATACAAACTTATTCAAAAATATTCGGTGTACAAAGTCACTCGAATAATTTTACGTTACCCTTGTGTCCTGCGTTTCTAAACTTAACAATACAGTCAACTTACTGTCTACAATGCATTATCATGCAGCTATCGATACCAATACAAACGAAGAATGCAATTCTGAAATCATTACTCTTTAGATATTCGTACTAAATGTGGTGTAGACAGACATCCTAGACAAAATGTACAAGTAGTGTATGTAGTGTTCTGCGTAACAGCCGTCGACGGCCGCTAACAATATTTTTTGATTTAATAAACATTGTTGGAAGCAATGCTTTGGTAATCAATCATAGGAACACCTCTACCCCAAAAATTATCAGGCGTAACTTTTTGCACGAATTGTCCTATAATTTGATAAAACCGCTTTTGGTTTGCCAGGCATCCGTTGAGACACTTCCCTGGAAACATAAATTTAAGATATGTGCACTTTTGGGCAGCTCAGCTCAAGAATTCCAAGAGTCTCGACATAATTTTACATCAAAGATAGAACGAGTTGATCGGCGTGCAATATGCTCGAGAGCCCGAAACCGGTCAACAAAAAAGTGACGCAAGATCTGCAATAAATGGGTTTGTCCCGATCACCAAGTCGTAACGTGTCCTGAATGCTACGAAAATAAATAAAATATTAGTTAAATTTAGTTTTAAGTTAAAAAAAAAAATTAGGTTGATCTCAGAAATTCTAATTTGTTAGTTTATATCAGATATTTGCTAAATTGTTAAGTGTTCACTATTTGAAGTCATTAAAAAAAATCTAAAAAGTAAGGTTGTAAAGTAAGTACAATAAAACAATTTTCACTAAATTTGTTGCTTTAATCACATAGGTATAAATATACATTTTATTGACATTACTTACATGGCCTACTATGTGCGCATGTATTCAAGTTAAATAAAAGGGGCGCGTGTACTGTAGTGTTAAATCGTTTTGGTCAGGTTATGTCATTAAATTGAACAAATATATATTGGATATATGGTTTTTTGATAAATAAATGGGTAAATTATAAAACTAGTGTCGTGTAAATATTTTCAACTGTGGAAATTTTGGAACTTTTTGAATGCTTATAGTGTAGTCTCCTTTTTATTCACAATTCCCCAGGAGTTTCAATACATTGATAATCGAATCTTTAAATGGTATTCTGCAAGAAAATGATATGCCTACTCTGGTGTTTTGGAAGTTTAAGAGGTCCGTATACCCAAATGGAACATTTTCACTTTGAAATGATACGTATTAATTTTAACAAAAATAACATAGAAATTATATTATACGCCAAATAGAATAGACTCAATGACTAAAAATATGATAGATATAACCTTCCTTAACAGAATTTATTGCAAAATATATTTAGTTGTTTTGACGCCATTTTTATACCTGTGGCATTGGAATTCCCACTATAATAAAGGCTTCAATAATATGCAACCATTACGGCTGCACTAAAGGTTTTTAAAATAATGGACTGATTACCGTAATTTCGAGAAAGACGCATTTTCGATACATTTGCTTCTATATGTTACTGCCACAACCGGTTCCTTATTGGGCGAGGTGCTCTTCGTCATTCGCCCACGGGCCTTTGAAGTGGAAGGTTGTGCCACAGCGCATAGCACGAAAACATTGTAAAAACTTGGTAAAATTCTTTGTCCGCGAAATATTAAACCAATTTAGTCGTTTAGGTACAATCGACTCCAAAATACTAGATTTTGTTGCATTTGCTTTTGCATTTAGGTTTATATTTTGAACATTAGCCTTTAGTGTTATTCTGATATCGTATCTTCTCACGTTCGCAAAGTGTTATGGTCTAATGATGAGCAGGAATGATAACATTAAATGTGACTATGACAATTTAAGCCCTTATTACAGTTAGAACCTTTAAGTTTAATCTCAAATATTCAATCTCGATTTACAATTCTCACGCCCTCAAAGTGAAGGGTTTGAGAAAGATTGGGAAAATATGTATGTTTTTAAATATTTTTAAACTTTAATGTACAAAGTCGATATGTATATAGCAGACTTATTGCCGCAAGAGCCACCTCTTACAGCATATATATATATATATATATATATATATATATATATATATATATATATATGTATATATATATATATATATATATATATATACTCGTACGTATTTACAATATTTTAACACTACTGTCTGGTTTGCAGATGGTACTTGTTTTGTTTCGAAGTATCGCTTTCATCTGGGATCTTATCAGCCTCTTAGCTTTGTGTACTCTTATTTTGTGTTATATGATTAGAGTTTTTTTTCCTTTTTTATAGATCTAATAAAACCAGTAACCTAATTTTTTAAAATTATTTTGTTTAGAATTTGAATTTAAATTTAAATTTACAAGTCATTATGTCGAGGATAACAATTATAAATTTTGATTTTTCTTAACACACATTTGTGTAACAGGCCTTATAAGGAAACAAGGTTCCTTACAAGATCCACATTTGCAGTTTTTAAAAGGTGCCTCTTTAACACGATAAAGAAGCAAAGCGTGGTGATTTTTTCTAATATTAAAACCATAATTGAACAATGTCTTCCATACTGTTGGTAGTTTTAATTAATTACACAATTCCTTGATTTTACAAACGTTTTGCAAAAAGTTTGAAGATATCTTAATTTGGATTTTATGAGGTTATTAAATTTAATTAAGTCACTTGATTAGCCCTTAAGCGGAGAACTTTATCCGGTACTAATTGTTTCTGAGACATTTTTATTCAGTACGGAAAAATTTGAACTACTCACTACCGTACTATTAATATTAACCCCTTGTCATTTTGCCAAGCTATGTTCATGAATTTTCTCTTAGATACATAGAACGAAACTCAAAATAAATGAATTACAATTATTTTTACACTTTCAATTATTTACAAAGAAAACAATTCATTCATTCATTTATAATATCAATACAATCAGCGTACCAATCAAATATATCTGTTGAGAGGGCATTCTAAAGTTGCAAAAGAAATAAATTTATAACTTCAAATCCATTTGAAGTTATAAATTCATTTCTTTTGCAGTTGTATTATTTGGAGAACCAACTTAAAAAGAAAGTTAAAAGAATTCAGATAGTTTTTTTTTAGAACACTCCCTAATCCCTAATCTCCGAAACTGCTAAAGTCAAAATTATGCGAAGAACAAAATGTATTACAAGACTATCAAAATTAACCATGGAATTGTGGCAATGATTTTAAATTTCATCGTTTTGAAAAAAATCAACATATTTTTGCTACTGTGAAAGATGTATTGGGCGATGTATTCACATGGTGAAATTACTCTTGAATATTTACATGTCAATATTCAAGAGTAATTTCAGTCATAGTCAAACCAAAACTATCTTTACTTGTACCTTAGTCAAATTAAAACTATCTTTACGATCTTTACTTCTATTTCAAACTTAATTGCAATATCTACGATTATATTTTTTTGAATTAATTTAAATTTTATTTATGTGCGAGATTCATTCATAGAATAAAATGTCTTTGCGGATTTAATTTTTGGTTTTCAAAATAAATTTCATGTTTTATTATAAAATAACAATTTTACGTGGCCGAAACGTTTCTTGGATAATCCGCAAAAAAAACTCTTTCTCAACGTCAAGGCACAGAGTACATTTTACGGATATATTGTACAACGGAATCACCCGAGGCACTGCTGTGCATTGAGCCGTTCAATGTCCACAAGATAATATATCATGTGCGACATTTAGCGCGTTGCATTTTGTTTTGCGGATCGAGGATTGGCTGGAAAATACGCTAACGCTGACTCGTTTGAAGTATTTATATTTTTGATTTTGTAAATTATATATGGTAGCTTAGTAGAATTGTTATCTTAGTGGTGGAATTAATCTAAGTATTACAAAAAGAGCACATATATATTAAAATTTAAATATGCTAACTTTAAAACATAATAGACTCTGCATAAAACATTAATTTTCCCAAATCAATGGCGATATGAACCGTTTAAAAAACTACCGTTTTAGATCTTAAAAACTACTTTTAATGAAAATATAATTTAGAAAATACGTTCGGTGATCAACGAGTCCAAGTTTGAAAAATGTTTATCACGGCGAATAGAAACGAGATTCCTACATACTTAATTATATTTAAATTGAAAAAAACTTCATACTTTATATGGTTTAATGGGTTTCGATTATTAATTTAGGTAGGTACATAATTTTATATTTTCACGAGAAAAAAACGTTTTTAGTAATTACTTATTTCTTTTTTGAATTTCAGTTTTACAAAATTTTTAATAAAAATTATTAACATATTTTTCAAATAAAATTACAAAAGGTATCATTGAAGAAAACATATTAAATATTAAGTCATACTATTGATAATTTTATACGTATCACTTATACAGTGTGTCCAGTGGCAGATTTCAAAGTTTGAACAAATATAGTTTCTGAACGCAAAACATAAGAGGGGCGCGGGGGGCGTCGTTAGAAGCGCAAGCGGTGCGGATGTTTTAGTAGCCATGGAACAGTGGAGTGGAGAGCACCGCGCTTTTGCCGTCGAGGCGTACATTTCGAGTGGATTTTCGCTGTCTGTAGCACGCCGTCGATTTAATAATCGTTACAGTATTCGTCGATTATGTGATGGACCATCGATCAACCTCATTCAGTCATGGGTAGCAAGGTTCAGAGCTACAGGATCACATTAAATAGGCCCAGGCCAGGACCTACACCATTGGTAGCCACGGATGAAAATGTCGAGCGTGTTATGGTTTCTGTCGTTGAAAATCCCCGTTTATCACTGCGTACACATCCATACAAAATTCAAATTGTTCAAGATTTACACGATTTTGACTTTGAATTAAGAAAAACTTACGCGGAGGTGATGTTGTTGAGATTTCATACTGCTACCCGGATAAGACATATTCTTTAGTGACGAAGCTCACTTTCACATTATAGGATATGTGAATAAGCAGAACTTTCGTTACTGGGATGTCCACAACCCAAGACAAATGCATCAAGAGCCTTTACATAAGCCTAAAGTAACAGTCTGGTGTGCCATGTCTGCATCTGCAATCATAGGGCCTTATTTCTTTGAAAATCAACGTGACCAAGCTGTAACTGTGAATTGCGAGAGATATGCCCAGATGTTAAATGATTTTTTCAGAGTAGAACTATAGAATAGTCCATCTTTCAACCAAAACACATGGTTCTAGCAGGACGGGGCCACAGCTCACACTGCTAATGTGGCCATGAATGCAGTGCGGCAGTTATTTCTAGAAAAAAACATATCCCGAAACGGTACCCTACTGTGGCCACCTAGGTCACCCGATTTTAACCCATGTGAATTTTTCTTATGGGGATATTTAAAATCCGTTGTTTACAAATCCGAGCACTGTGACACAACTTAAAGAAAATATTCGAGCCGAAGTCAGTAGGATACCACAGTCGCTCTGCAAACGCGTTTTTGAAAACATGCTTGCTAGACTCGAAGAGTGTGTCAGACTCGATAGCCGCCATTTGGAAAACGTGGTTTTTAAAAAATGAAATCCGCTTTTGTTGTTATAAAGTTAAAATAAACCTACTTTGTATTAGAGGTGTAGTTTTTTTTTTATTTTTTCAAACATTGAAATATGCCACTGGACACCCGGTATTTAATTTTTGGTATTCTGTAGAAGTTCCTTTGCTTTTTAATTCGTTCTAAAATAAAAAAGAAATATTTCTGAAAAAGTATAATTTCATAACTGATAAAAAAATTATGTGGATTGAATAAACTTTATTACTTTCATAATTGTTAATGGTTTGCTGATCAACGGGAATATTGTAAGGAGATTTTCGGAACAATATTCCTTACCATATGCGCTTCATTCCGTAGACAGTAATTTGCAATAAGCTGAATTATAGAAATATTTTAGCGTATTAAAAAAAAGGTAAAAATATTGTACGCAGCTTGTTCAGATTAAGTACCTTTTCACATATATCATTTACGACATGATCATATTTTCTGAGTCGAAAAATATATTAAAAACAAATTACGTACTATTATTTTTCACACGCAATTCTGACGTATCTACTGTATATTTATTTAAATAAAAACTTCACAAGTTACGTTTATAGAATCTTTATAGAGCATCGCATTGAAATTCACAGACCCTTGAAAATTTATTTTCGTAAACTAATCATAAAAAGTGTGGCGATATTTTTGTATGGGTTTAGACTTTAAAACAACTTAGGTGTCTATTGTGATTCCAGCGCTTGCACGAGAATTACCTTGAAATGTCGTATTTTTGATAATTTACTTGTTTTATTATGACACACCATTAATAACAAATTACAAACGTATTTTGGTTTCTGGGAATATGGTAGTTAACATATTATTACAGTCTAACGGAAACATACAATTGAATATGTATAGGGAAAGCGACAGTACAAAGAGCATTTAACGCGTATATATAAATTCCCCCAAATATTTCAACAATAAATTAAGAAAAAATTATTATCTTAAAATTTCGTTTATTCGAAGTTCCAATTAAAATATTATTTCAATATTGTTCATTGGCGCCTATTTTACAATGTAATTCAAATGTTGTACGCCTGCTTACTGGTCGGAAATTTTAGAAACAAATGAACATAAATAAAAATATATGACACTTGACTCTATTTCCATTAACATTGAGCCATAGGTCGTTGATACGTTCCTTTTAATATATTGCAATTTTTCTTATGAAATGTAGTTTGAGATTGTTATGGATAAAAATGTATGTCAATTCAAGAGCATGAGAGTAAAGAAAATTGTAGAGAAACGTTTTAAATGATCTCAGTTTCCATTTTTGTGCGCATCTTATTATCCTTTTCCTCCTCCCTAATGTCTTTAAACTTTTAACTTTTGTGTAATAGGTATATGACCATAGGCGCGATTGATGACTATGTTTTCACTATTTTTTAAATAATTCTAGGTGTTATAAAATACTATAAAGTTTTTGCATTACTTAGATACATTAATATGAGAAAAAGTATATTTAATATTAAAATAACATTTGAGAAAGTAATTTAGTTTAATCAGTTAACCGAAGGTTCTTTATTTTTAATTAAACATGTACCCCGAATGAAACAATCGAAACAAGCTTTGCTTGTTTTAAAGACAGAGATAATAAAACGCCTTCGTTAATTAACTGTTGATAAAAAAGTAATTGATTATTCTGAAATATAAATCGATTAAGATAAAAATGAATTCAAAATTATTTCTGAAAAATTTTAATAACTCTCCTTTCAAATAAATTTGGTATAATTTAATACTTTTTTTACAAAAATTTGTAATTAATATGTTTTTTATTATTTTGCCTTGCCGTTTCTTAAAACATCAATAACAAACACTAAATGCAGCCGATTAATTTATTTAAAAAGTAATAATATACATAGCAGAATATCTTCCACCTAATTGTCTTCAAAATAGGCTAAAATATTTTTAAGGGACATCCGGGTAGAGAGAAAAAGCTGAAACATTTCAATAAATTTTATGAATTACGATATATCAACAATAAATACGAGAGTGGAATTCAATTTATTGTTGGCCGCTGCGACGTTAATCTTCGGCACGGCCCTTTATTAAAATTGCGAAAAACGATTTCGCCTCATACCAAGTGCAATACAATAATAGACCCGATAAATCGATGCGGAAATTTTTTTTTCAAAATACCGCGTTGGAAATACCTTCTAATTCGTTTAAAAGAAAAATTTCTTAAAAAAGTTCGAAAAACGAATCTACGCCCTTAGACGGATTCTTGTCGATTCTAGTCACCGGGATGCACACGATATGAACAGAGACAGTGACAAATTAGACGTTTTCTATTAAGATAGCGAACAATTTTGGAGTTTGGTAAATCTAAACTTATATCGTCCTACCACAGAACTACCACTAGGGTCGCGTACGTATTTTCTTACCATATAAAAAATACGTACGTAATTCTATTTATTTTACGCGATTTGCTTTGTACCTAATATCCTCAAAACCTGATATCACTGACCAGCATTTCACCCGTTAAAACGGAACTGGTCCACACATACACACACACATATACACACACATACCGCGAAACATTACGTACATTTCTTTATAACCAATTATATTTTTAGGAAACTTGAAAGATTTAAAATTTATTGGAAGTTTGAAAAAGTCTTAATGTTGGTAGAACCAATTGTTACAGACTATTGTGAATATTTGCATTTTTAATAATAGTTCATACAGTAAGAAATATTTCGAATCAAGTCTAATATAACTAAAAGTCTAATAGTATTAGGTGGGCAACTTATAAACCTGCTACTTTTTCGACCGAATTCAGGATTGTTATAGAAGCTTCTAGAATATTTCTCGTAGGGTATATAAAGACTGCGGCATTGAACTTTTGTTAATTTTACAATTGAGTAATCGATGAGTAATGAATCATTTAAAAATGGAAGTATTTCGAAGTAAACTTGGAGGACTCTTTATTCCTGGATGTTATTTAGGGCGAAAAACTAGCGAAGCATCACGCAATATATACACAACAGTGGGAGAAGATATGCATTCTTATGACATAGTTAGCTGTGTGGTAAGAGGGCACTGGTTCCGAAGATTTAACAAAGTTAATTTTGACCTATCCGATAAAACTCATCTATAGCGACCTCCTACAATTGATCTATTAAAATTTAAAAACCTTATCTCAGATTAAGTTTACGTTGTTTGGCAGCGGTATTTTCAGCTCTTATACTGCAATGGAAAAAAAACTTCATGTTTTAAGAAAGAAATGGAAATATTTCGTCTGTCTACCACATGAGCTTACACCTTTTCAACTTCAGAGGAGAGCTAATATGTGCTTGGAGTTATTGAGTTCCCATCGTGCCAACAAGAGGTTAAAGTATCTGGTTACAAGAGATAAAAAACGGGTGGCTTGTGTTAATTTTTAGCGTAAACGCCAGTTGCTAGGAGCTGGAGAAAAAGGTGTACCTAGACCAAAATATAATATTGGAGAAAATATATTTTTGGTTGCGTGGTGAAGTATAAATAGACTTATTCATTGGGAACTCTTTAAAGCTAACAGTACAATTAAAGCTCAGATTTATTGTAAAAAATTAACCAAGATTACCGACAACTTTCCTTGCAATTAGAGCAAAGTTTATTTTTTACCTGACAATGACCCCACGTAGCAAAAGTAACGCGTGATAAACTACTTTTACTTGGATGGAGTATTCTACTTCACCCACTGTACTCTCAAGGTCTTTTGCAATCTAATTATCATTTGTTTTTTTTTGTTCTCTGTTTATAGAAAATCTAAAGAGGAAAGTTATATTAAAATCGAACTTCACCCGTTTTCCGGAACTTCACAGCTGCTTTGGAGATTAATTTGTCAAGAGTTTCATATTCTTTTAACATTTTTAAAAAGCACAAATTTTAATTTGGTGCCTTTACTATCAGACTGCATTTAAGCCAGGATTTCACGTATATAGCCATAACTGGATAGTTTTAAAGAATTGAATTAAATGCCACAATGACTAGAACTGCAACAAATATATTTTCAGAATTTTTGTGGACTTGGTGCGTTTTTGCAACTCTCTTCAAGCTCAATGAAAATTCACCACAGTTAGGTATAGCTCGGCTAGGTATTCTAATTTTTTTTCCAGAATATAACACACTTGAACGACACGATTTGCTATTTTAGTAATAGCCAATTTAACTTCGCGACTGTTAAAATATAGAATCGCAATTATAGAACAACTTGACTGTTAGACGGTAACCTTGCATACGTTATGTAATCATTTATATCCCTAATCAAGATAAACAATTTTTTATTGCTACTTTATTTAACTGATATCTTCTGAATGTAAAACAATACATGTTAATTACCCGACCATCCAAGAACAACTGAAAATACCGCGAGCATGCGCTTCTCTTTCCGCTGAATGAATAGGTTTCAATGCAAGTAGGCACGAGTTGCAGTGCTCCAAATAATGTAAAAAATTATTTCCGATCGTTTTAGGGACATCGTTTTAAATAAACTAAGATCTATCCGTTAGAAAATAATAATTTTTAAAAGGACACCCTATTAATTATGTTCTGCATAGTCAAATTCTTATAATAGTTGAAATCGATAGTAGTATCTGTATTAGCTAATTTAATGAAAGGTCTGAAAAATTTATTTAATTATACAAGCTATGAATATTTAGCCGAGTAGATTTATTCACAACTGTTTTTTGAAAGGAGATAATCAGCAATTCAGCAGAAATATAGCGGCTTTTATATATAAATAAAAATTGAAATGAATACGAAATAAGAAATAAAAAAAAATAACAATGTCGAAATACTGTTACCTAGTAAAAATGTTTATTCTTAACCTCAACTTTCTTTTTGGAAAATTAATAAAATCAACATTTGCAAACACAAATTTTGTATAATTATATTAATAGTTATTTTTTCCGCTAAGTCAAAACGGGTATTTTTCTTGTACTTCCTGTTTTCAGTTGTAATAACTAGCAAATATTATTTTAATTTACAGATATGTATGTGACTACTAAATATCGATTACTAAATATCGATAATCTCCTCTTTTATCTACAATTCACATTGAGCTGTAACTATTCGTTTAGTATTTGTATATCACTATAGATTATGATGAAATATTAGAATATTTTTAGATTATTTCTTCTTCAATCGATTTTTATTTCAAAATATCATTATTTTCAACACATGTGTAATTAATGTAGGCAATATATTTATTTACTTTATTACAAAACATTTAATATTCATTAAAATTCTTCTATGGTATATTAATATCAGTCTTTTGTAAAATATCTTCTGCCTATTTAGAGTGGATAATAAATTTTTATTTAACATTATAATATTTTCACTTTTATTTTTTCTATTTTTTGAAAGAAACTTTGGAGTTCAATAAAACAAACTAATAGACAATTTTCCAATTTCCTTAAAAAGCAATGCCAAAATTTCACATCGTCTTGTGTGATTTGTCAGTCAAAAATTAAATATCTTATGTAACGGGGGGATGCATAATTTTGTTCACCATAATTTTCATCTCAAGATAAGGAGTAATGAAATGAATACCTCATTACAGCCTTAAACGAGCGTTTTTAAATCATTTGTAGTACTGAACTATCGACGTAATAGGAAGAAAAAAATACAAAATCCACATTTACAAAGCGAAAGAAATTTTGCCATAAAAATATAAAATGCATATATGGCATATATATTAATGAATTCCGTAGTTATAGTACTGACAGGTGATTGAACATCAAAGGTGAGTAAAATCTCGGTCAAACTACATTTCTGTTCTGTGTTAATAATTTTGAATTTAATCTGACCTTGAAATAAATAATTCTGATCTACAAATTTGTAGATTAATCATAAAAGGAATTTATCGCTAATGTTAATTAACTTTATGTAAATAGATGGATACCATTGATATAAGAGAAAAAATAGTGTGTTTACACCCGCTGAGCTATTCTAAGCCAACCCCTACGTACTACATGCTTCTTGTCTGGAATGACTGAGGCTCAAGTGACTCAAAAATAAAAATCAAATTACGTAGAGGACAATATGAATCACGCATTCTTATTTGTACATAGAGGGACAAATATTTACGTAAACCAAAATCATATTTATGTAAATGAAGAATTATAAACATAAAATGGTCATAACGAATCCTGGTTAAAAATGCAGAGAACAAACGAAACAAGGTAAAGTTTACAGACCAAAATGTGAATTTAACGTTATATACGTAAAGCGATCTACTTTAAATTCTGCTAATTGCGCCTACAGAAATTGTTTCTTATTTACATTAAACGTTGTTTGTTTCTCAAAGCTCAGTAACAACAATATTCCTTCCTATCACGTTGTCAGCTCATTATCACGAAGGCCCGCTGAAGGCTGTTATAAGGTACTCCTTTCATCACTGACGCCTCCAAGATGAATAAAATTATGCATATCGTTACCGCATATGCATTGAATAAAATTATGCATATCATCGTTTCTTAAGACATATAACTTTCGTCTTACAGATCGCACAAGACGATACCAAATTCTAAGAAAATTGGGAAAAGTTCTACTGGTTTTATTTATTTTATGTTCAATGTTTCATTTAAAAAATTAAAAAAATTGAAGTGAAAGAATTATAATTCTAAATGAATGTTTGACATTCACTAAAACAGAAAGAAGACATTTTACTTTCAATAAAATACAGCACACAGAGAGTTAATATAATCAATAACTATTATTAAATAATAAGACCAGAATTTTTCCACGTATTTTTAAAAAAAAATTGTCATTTGTTGCTCGGGTTTTCAATATATCTAAAATGCATGTAGATATCTTAAAAACTTAAAAATAATATTTAAATCAAAATGAAGAAATATATATCATATAATATTAAAAATAAAGATGTATGTATTATTCACATAGTTGACAAATAACGTAAAATTATCTTACATTGTACAGATTGATCATAAATCAGTTTGAATAATATCTGCCTATCCTTCTAGAATCTCATATGTCCTACCGTTTGTTTTCAATGAAACTATTTCTTTAATTCGGGTTTAATAGAGGTTACATCATTTAACCAATTATTACAACAGCTGTTACAGTAGTGATTGTTATTACCAATCTAAGAGAAATATCAACGGACAATTTCGATTCAATTCGAAATATCAGCGGTCGATATTTCACAAACTTTAATGATAATTACTGGTCAAACAAGTGTCACTTCGACAATATTTATTAAAATATATTGTACATAAAAATTTATGTAAATGAAGTCGCTTCCGACAATTCTTCATCTAAATTATTACAAACTAATAAGATAACAATATATTCTACATTCAAAAGCTGAACATTTAATATTTTCGTAAAAATATTTTGATCGTCCTTAAAAAGTCGTGTAAATTCAATGATTTTCGTAAAGATTTTTCTTTTGACCTTGAAACAATAGTTTCGAAAACATAAAATACTAAAAAAATCCTCATTCAGGCGGTGCCAAACTAAGACTCAAGTGTTTTCCTGTATGAGCATAAATTTAACGAGCGGCAGAAAACGGCCTACCGATTGCCTTGGAAAACATTAATTAGGAACAAATGCAGATTTTTGAAGAAAGATAACAGTTTGACTGTAGACAAAATTAACTACAGAAAAATATTAGTAAATAAGTCAACTACGGGGTGCATATTACACATAAGGAGCAAGTAGTCCAAAATTCAATGAGCCTGTTTCTACAAGGGTAAAGGTCTATTACATGCGTAAAAAATCATTCAGTAAATATCTTTCTCACATTTCCATTCTTATCAAAAAGTTTGTTGAGACCCTCATTCTCTCCTTACTGGAATTAGATGATATTATATAGAGTCCTATACTTTTAAGCAAATCAAATAAATTGTTCCAAAACATACAGAATCTTCACAAATGAGGTTCCGTTTCAAGACCTCTCGCAGTACTCGTATTATTTTATATTTAAACGGCAACGAGATGCTCTGGGTATGCAGTCATCGTTGATATCATGCGCTGTTTACTTTACAGATTACACGGGTGCACTCTTATTTTTTCTAGCAATTTACTTGTTATGATGTTGGAGACGCCTTCATTACTCGAGCTAGGGAGCAATTAATGATTATACCAGACCACCGGGATGAAGGTTCACGTCGTAATTTCAAATTTGCTAATATTAAATTATGGAATGGTCCCGCTTTACCTGTTAATACGATGAGAACATTAAAAATTTCCAGGATGAAAGGGAGGCTTTTAATTTAACTGTGTAGTATTGGGAGTAATATTTCACTTTTTCCAACAATTTTTTCTATATACGTGTGACATATGTTTGAAATGCATACTGTATTGTATAAATAAATATATCTCAATAAGTTAAACTCTATTCTGTTGACTTTAGTCGTGCTTTTTGTAATCTTTATAGATATTGTATTTACAATTAGTTTTAGATAATAGTAATATATGGAATCTAAAAAATTGCGGTATCCGCAAATTGTCTGCCTTTGCTTTAATATGCTGATTCTTTGACGCTTTAAGTAGAAGTCATGGAATTCTCTCGTAGTTTGATTTATCCTAATTTAGATATTATACTTTAGATTTTATTTTAAAAATCAAACTATTATATTTTTCCTCAATGATACCTTTTTCTTGATATATGCCTTCTCGCTTTTTGCTACAAAACTGTGAATTAAGGTGAATTCCGACATGCAAAATGTAATATCAATTCACGCATTCAAATATCATCGGAAAAAATCCTTCAATAACTCTCATTCGTAAGTCTCCATTGCCCCCTTCTGGGTTTTCTCCTAAATACTGTCTCTTTTATTTCTTCGATATAATATATACAAACGTAAATGTGTACAATTTATACTATGTATTTTTGATAATTATTTGTTTTTAATAATTTTTTTACTTTATTTTTTATTACTTTCGTTGGCTTGGCTATTTATTTTCCAATTGTCTTCACAATGTGTTCCAATCGGCACAACGCGTAATATATTTTAATATTTGAGGGTTTGATTTACTAAAATGTATTACCTCTGTTGTAATAATATTAGGTTACGTATTTAGAAATTAAAAACATTTAGTTAATAATAAGAATTAAAAAATTAGTAAAAATAATTGGCTTCAACTAAAAACCTGAAGTAGCAATACTCTCAAAGCTCACAACATGGTTTACCAAGGCCAACTTCCAGGCTAAGCACGGTGTCACATTTTTTCTTTCTTAAAAGTAATTGTATATTGGTTTGGCTTTCGTTACGTTCTATTATTTTTATCCAAAAATTCGGTCATTCTATTCCTTGATAAATTTTTTAGGCAAAATTTACAGAAAATGGACAGTATAAAATGTAATAAACATGGATTACATAAAAACAAATTACCTCAATATAATTGAAATTTAAATAAATTCAGTTACGAACCGAAATATTCGATTGCTTGGAAATTAGGAGTCAAATTACCATACGTATATGTGTACCTTGACGTTTGCGTGCACATGCAGATATTCAAGGCAGCGTGTCGAAATTATATTACAACGAATGTTTATTTATGCATACTTAATGGAGAATATTTGTTCCAGTTGGAACGTCTTCAAAATTTATGCATCATCCGGCCGGAACATTTTTGGCGTCAGACAATATGATCATATTTCTGAATACAACTCACTTCTCAAAAGGCTTAAAATCCATGATCGACACCAAGTTCACATACTTACCTTTTTTTTAATAGGGTAAAACGCTACAATACGCCCCACTTTTACGGGATTCTCAATAAAATGCCCTCTAAACTTTTATCAATCATATATTTATCATAAATCCAACAAATGGTATTTAAACTACAAAATGGCACTTGAATTTGGTTATATTTCTTATTACACTAGTTACAAAAAATATTTTTTTCAGACCTTCGGTGGGGCGTTTTGTAGCACTATGTGTTGATAATATGCCTCGCGGCTGTTACAAAATGCCCCATTGTAATATTATTACAAAAATAGAAGAAACTTAAGATAATTAAAATAAAAACTCAATAATCAGTCTTAGAAATTACTTCGAGATCAATTTCAAATCACCACAATCAGTTTTACGTGGCATTTACTGAATAACATTTAAATTTTTTTCTTTGTTTTCTTAATCTTATTGATAGCTTCCCGTTTAACTTTTTTCCACAAACATTGCACAGAGGATTGTACAAGGTACAAAACTCAAGCATCCAAGATGAACATGACAAACACTTTATCCAATCCTCTTTAGAAGTCGTGGAATAATAATTTTCTGTACATTCAATGCACCTATTCTCTTCTTCATCAGAAATATCTTCTTTCGTGGAGCTTTTGTAACTTTGTTCATCAATATTGCTTTCTGATGATGAAGAGACAACGGTCATTTTCTTTTTTTTTTATTTTCCTCGTTTTCTTTACTGTGTTACTTTCTTTTTTTCACATATCTTCAGTTTCTTCGTTACTGCATCCTTCTTACACTTTTCTTTAGCTTTTATTTTTTGTATATTCTCTGGAGACGTCAATACTATAGCCTTTTGTTTTCTTTTCAACGCCATTGCTGGTAATTTAGGTATGGGACGAACTTTAGTCAAAACTTTTGTAGGCGTTTCTTCTGCAGACGCTGAGGGTAAATCTGGACATTTTTGGGGTGTTTTATCAAATGCAGTAAAATTATACCGGTCAACATTTTCTGTAACCATTTCTTCTTCATTGTTCCTAGATTCATTTTCAGTTACTTTCACTTCCGAAATTGTTGGTTCCATTTCAGCTGTAAGATTATTGATGTTTTGTATCCCTGAAAAGCCTTCGCCAAGTTCATTAACATTATTATCATTTCCTTGCTCATCATATACAAGAACTAAAGAGAGTAAAAAATAGTGCTCTGGTATGTCGTTTGGATCATATGGGTAGATCCCACAAGACTTTAAAGCAGCGATTCCATTACATACACTAGTAGCATTTCCCCAGGCCTTACCAATAACTTTGGACACATCGTAGCGAGTAAGTCGTTTATCTTTATTCATGATCATCCAAGATTTTGTTTCCTGAGCAAAATAAATCTTCAAAAGTTTGAAAAATGCCCTATCCCGTGGTTGAAGTGTGACTTGGTAAGCATAATAATGTAACATCATTCTCTTTAGCTACTTTTAACAAGCGAATATTGTTGCAGTGTGAACTGTGACCATCCATTATTAATAGGGATTTTCCAGGACCTTTTTTTGTAAGAATATCTCCTCGAACCATTTCATGAAGAGTTCCGAGTTTATATATGAGGACTTCTTGTTCATATATACTTGCGAACATGGTGGTAGTCCTTCAGAAAACTGAGGCTTGCTGTAGGTACCCTTATAAATTAATACCGGTGGCATAAAGTTACCTTGAGCATTGCAGCAAACGATGATTGTTACATTCTCTCCCTTTTCGCAACTAGTCAAAGTATAAACATCTTTAGCTCCTTTGCTGGCTATAACTTTACCAGGTTTATAATTTATTTGGATGCCAGTCTCATCCATGTTGAATATTTGATCCGAATGTTCACCCAAGTCGTTTTCTTCATATATCTGAGCCAGCAGTGTAAAAAAATGTTGCACATCCTCTCGATTTACACCATAAGCTCTAGCAAGTGACAAACCTTCAGATTTTCGCTGACTTAACTCAGGGTTACGTTTCAAGAACCAGTTGAACCAGACGTTACCTGCTTGATGAGTGTCGTTCGAGAATGGGTTTTTTTATGTTAACCATTTGAGCTAACTGGTAAGCCATTTCTTTGACATCCTTTCGGTCAGGTGCAAAGCCAACTTTTTCAAGTTTTTTAATATGAGCTACTAGTTTTTTCTCGTGTTCTTCTGAAAAAACAGGTGGTCTCCCGAGTGGCATTTTAAGTTTTTTTGTTACCAGATGTCGTCTGAGCGTTCAAGACGGGATATTGTAAACCCTAGAAGCTTCATTAATTCCCATCTCCTTGTTACGCACTTTTTGCATAGCTTCATTTAAGTCCGTATTAGACCAAGAAGCCCGTAGGGTTTTTCTTTAATAGTTACGCGATATCTGTAAAAATAAAAAGTATTTTTTTAATAAATAATTTGATTGGGTGATGGGGCGTATTGTAGCATAATGAACGAGGCGTTTTTTAAATTTATGTTTACAAAACACCCCAGTCGCAAGATGGACGCCGTTGCGCGTAATTCACTACAAGGAATACGTTAAATAATAGGTAAATTAAAGCTGTACACACATTTCCAAACAAAAACTGCATTAAAAAAATACTGTACGATGTAAGTAAATTTGTATGGTACTCACCGCAAATTGTTCCAAAGCAATTGGTGAAGAATTTGATGTTTTTTTTCTAAATAAGTCACATAACCATACCTAACCGGAAGCACTGATGGCGGGTGACTGGCTCGGCGCCGTACGTGTCGCTACTTGTTTGATATCTGTATTTATGTGCGTGTACGCGAAGTGGGGCGTATTGTCAACTGGGGCGTATTGTAGTGTTTTACCCTATGTTAACAAATCTTCAGAGCCCAAATTATTTTACTGACAAATTTAAAGATTTGTTTGCTCGGGGCCTTTAGCTACGGGCTGACAGTTCACTCATTCTATTTATTCCTAAACTTACCTTACGAAAAATCCTTCACTGTCTAACCTGCAAAAATTGGAAACCACCTGGATCCTGACACCAGGAAAATCACGTCCCTAAATAATTTTAAAGATCGAGAGTGAAAAAGTCCTGCTTCTCCAGAAATCTGTTCCTTTGTGCCCTTGTCCTTTCCTGTCTTCCCCATTCCAAATAACGTCAATAGTTTGTATTATGCTTTTGGTTTGCTTTTTTAATGCATTTTTATTTGTTTATTTTTTTTTAATTTATATAAATAATTTTCATTTTAAAATGTCTTACAGTCTACCAACTAAAATAAAATACCAATTTTTATGGTTGGCTGAAAGAAATTGCTTATATAGCAATATGTCCGCCATATATATTTTGCACACAATTTGATAAATAAATATGTAAAATTTCATTTTAAAAATATTTTTCCGTATACAGTTCTTTATTTTATTATCATTAAACGATATAATCCGGTAAATAAAAAAAAATTACCTCACAAATAGTAAGTTAATCTACAGATTTATTCCGTATTTGAAACGAGTTTATTGCTCAGACTCTATACATCAAAACTTTACTCAACTCTTATTATGTCGTGTCGTAGAAAAATGTAATTAGATTTTTCATATTATTCATTTATTTTCATTAATTTTACAAAGTAGATCTTACGCTGATCATTAAGGACATAAGTATACAAAATAAGCGTAACTGTATGAAATAGTATGAATGAACGAAATTAAATAGAATATCATTAATGTAGAAAGGAATATGGAAAGAATTTACTTAAAAATAAAATATTAAACCAAAAAATATTAAAGAAAATAATAACACAGATAAACAATACTGAAAAAGCCAACTTCATTAATATAATTGTACATCCAAATATATAAACCGTAACGATGAAAATCGGTATAAAACCCTGCTTTTTCCTCCATCGGAAACTGTCGGCCCAAAATGAGAACTACTGCAGAGACTCCGTGTTATAAAACTGACTTAGCTCAGTCGAATGATAAGGAGCGTTCTTTATTAACTAAGCCGCTTTTGGATTGTCCGTTCAATATTTCATCTAGGATTTTCGTTTTCGACCTTCTACAGGCAGTATTTTTCATCATTACTAAAGTGTTGTATAAACATAAACATAAACGTAAACGTAAACGTAAACGTAAACGTAAACGTAAACGTAAACGTAAACGTAAACATAAACATAAACATAAACATAACGTAATCGTAAGTGTAAGTATAAGTATAAGTATAAGTATAAGTATAAGTATAAGTATAAGTATAAGTATAAGTATAAGTATAAGTATAAGTATAAGTATAAGTATAAGTATAAGTATAAGTATAAGTATAAGTATAAGTATAAGTATAAGTATAAGTATAAGTATAAGTATAAGTATAAGTATAAGTATAAGTATAAGTATAAGTATAAGTATAAGTATAAGTATAAGTATAAGTATAAGTATAAGTATAAGTATAAGTATAAGTATAAATATAAATATATAAATATAAATATATGTTTGTAATTCTTCTACAGAACCTATAAGTTTCTGTACAAATAATAATAAATTAAATCAGTACTATTAAAAAAGTATATACATCACTTACATTAATTTTTTGACATAGGAATAAATTTAAAAATAAATTTAAAAGAGTGACCTTCTTTCTTTTCGTCCTAAAAATTTATTCATTAAATGCGATGCTAACAAATTTTGCCCATATTTCGCTGATTTGTATGGAGCGATTTTATTGATGAAAAGAATTTAATTCTACTACAAATTAACATGCTATTCTTTATTAGATTTTAGTCGCGAAAGTACCTCCTTGTATGTAACTTCCCCAACTATAACTTTAAAATTTTGTTGAACTTATGATCTCTTCAACCTTGATTCATTATTTTTTATGACCGACAAGCGAGTATATTAATTCATTATACGATATTTCGTTCAAAGCATTATTTCAGTAACTTTCTGTCTAGTAAATATAGCTACTCACACTAATAAAATCACGGAATAATAATCCGTGCAAATATGTCCATCCATTGAAAAAAATTTCCACTTGTGAATAAGTCAATGGTACAAATAACATTTCTGAACCATTTAAAATATATAAGATAATTTTTTTAATAAAATTGAAACGAAAAAAAAACAAAAATAAAAAAAATAAAGGTGTTGAACATTTACATATTTTTATTTTATAATAGTTTTTCATGTTTCTATTTTGAAACAGAAAATTTTTTTGAGCCTTTTTTATGTTAAAGATTTATCCAAAGAGAGAACAAAACCCTTTCAAATTCATTCACATGTCTGTCAATCTAATTGTTTTCTACTGTCGCTCTAACTGTTCACTATTGTGGTTTTTTTTTCAAAAACCGCTTCGCGTAGAATTTTGAAATTGGGCACAATAATAAAACTTGTCTCATTACGTAAAACACAATTTAAACTTAGTTTAAAAATTTTATTAGGGTGGGTAAATAAAATACTAAAAATTCATGTTTAATTCCTGATATAGTACATTATATCATGCGTACAAATTAACTTTTTTCTAGATCCTACTACTTTTTTAAAGATGCACCATGATTTACATAATGAAAAATTAATATTTGTAAATAGTTTAAATAAAATCTGCGTATGTATAAATTTTAATAAATGCCTGGACATTTACGGAATCCTCGTAGTGTGAATTGTGCCCGTGCTTGATAATATTTATTTATATTACTTTTAATTTATTTGAAATTAAATCTTTCAATTAATAAAAAATTGTATCACAATCCAATGCTATAAGTTCAACGGCTTCATAATATTGAATTGAATGTCCCTTTTTTTTAATTTATAAACAAGAAAAAACCGTTATTAAAAATATTCTTTATATGTAAAGGCGTTTGACCCCGCTAGTATTCGAGCTATGAGTATATTACTTACAAAAAAACGCTATTTTATCAAAAATACCTGCATAAATCTCGTTCAGATAGTGGCTGAGTTTTATATGTTACCGGTACCGAGCGAACCATCGTAGTTGAGTCAGTGCGCTCCCGTCGCTTACAGAGTCCGGTTGGTTGAGCCCGTTTGTCTTGGTGCGGCATTTATATTATCACGCGATCTTCGAAATAAGTATACGATTTACAATAAATATTCCTTTGAAATTAAATTCTGACCACGTTTCTCGTGTTTTATTGATATTATCAATATGCATAATTGGTAAATATTTATGAAATGTGCAATTGAAAGAATGATTTCGAATTTCCATATATGGATTTGGAAGAAAAACAAATTTTAGCATAGCTTCTCAAAGATGATTTGAGATGAAAATATCGAAGATGCATCTGTTAGAGTCGATAATATTGACATTGATCAAGGCAGTGAACATAGAAGAACCACTGCACTGATACCTAACAGTCATCAGAAGAACACGAAGGTGAGCTTTCTTCCATTCAATCCAAGGTGTCAACTATAATGCGTAAGCAAGGACAAATAAACAAAATGGAACTAAAATCAATGTATTTCTAATGTGAGTACGAGATCTTACAATATTGTAACCAGTAGCTAAGAGATAAAACCAGTTGCAATGACGTCAAAGATATTATGGATGTTTTCTTCTTTTTCGAGTGTGAGTGGTGGACAGTTTTGTGAGTGGACAAATGCTGAAATTGTTGGATCTACGAATATTCATGTTAGAAAAATATGGAAAAGATTTGCAACAGAGGGAGATTGTAAAGACACCAATAATATAGTACTGAAAGAGTTTATTGGTATTTTATGTGTAGCTGGTATGTCAAAATAGTTTTTTGAATTTTCAGAATATGTGGAACAAGGACAATACAGCTCCTGATATTTTTCGAGCCATAATGAGGGAAGAGTACTACAATTCTTTTTCTTATGAGTACTATAATATATGAAGGTATTCACATCCAACGGGAAAGACACGTATTTCAATCTTGCTCCGATTTGTGAAATGTTTTATTGTTTTTTTGCAGTGTCGATTTAATTAGTAGGTAGGAGAAAATGTTACTACCGATGAAGTGTTGGAATTATTTTAAGGTCGCTATAAATTTCGTATATAAATTGTAAATAAATCTACCAAGGCTACGATAAAATTTTATGCTCTGTGTGATTCAAATTTTGCTACATAATTGATTTAGAAATTTATCCAGGACAGCAAACGAATCGGCCATGTAAATTTAAAAACACTCTATGTTAGATCGTTTATCATAAGATATTGTAACTGCAGAGCAAAATATAACGGCTAATAATAATTTTACATCAATCTAATTGACTGACGAATTCCTAAGCATGCGGACAACTCTGGTTGGAACTATTAAGAATGAGAAAGAAATTCCTTCGTTTTTCTGATACCAAAATAAGACCAAAACCTAGCAGTATCTTTGGACTTATTATGAGTAAAGTTTTATTTTTTACACACAAAAAAAAAGAAAAAAAGTGGTTTTTAAAAATAATACACACCGTGACAGTGAGCGGGTTGATCCAACTACTGGCGAAAACGCAAAACCCGAATTCATCTCTTACGATCGTTAATCTAACAAAAGGGAAAGTTGATATGGTATATTGTCTCAAAGAAGAATATTCTCTCGCTCAACTAGCATGCAGATGTAAAGTGTCTAATCCTAAATCTTATCTTTCTAAAACTTTTCATAATTTTTTCCAGTTTTATCTCTCCACCATGATTTTTCTAGAATCCTTTATACTTGCGTTAAAGTCTGATTTGTCATAGGTTAAGCCATTTATCTTCTCACATCTGCGAAGGACTTTCGAGCTCCTATGAAAATATTACTAGACTTTTTTATGATTTATAAATGAATTAGAATTTGTATGTAGTTTAATAATTCACTAATAATAAAAAATTAATATTTTTATTATGTTTTACTATTTTCCAAAACTATTACTAAATCTTAATTATATTGATTAGGTAAAATCGTTGCAATCTAAATGATATTTCAGTGTTTAGGTGGAAGATGCATATTCTATTGTTAATATTTATCTAGTGATGTTACCTAACGATACGTTTACCGCATTGGAAATAATTTAATTTTGATAACGATTTGTATGACTTATTTTAGATTTCAACGTACAAGTTACATAGATGAGGTAAAATTCCTGCCATCTAAATAATATTTTTATTGTTAAATGAAAAACGCATGTTCTATTGTTAATATTTATCTAGTGATGTTGCCCAATGTTACGTTTTCCGTATGGTAATTAATTTTATTTCGATAGCGATTTCCATGACTTATTTTAGACTTCAACGAACAAGTTATATAGATAAGGTAGAATTCTTACCATCTAAATGATATTTTATTCTTAATGAAAGATGCATATTCCATTGTCGATATTTATCTAGTGATGTAGGCTAATGTTACATTTTCCGCATTGAAATTAATTTTATTTAGATAGTTATTCATACATCTTATTTTGGATTTTGAGGTAAAAATTATATAAATTAGGCAAATTTGTTTCAAACGACATTTGTCATTCAAACGACATTTTAATATTTAATTGGAAGATATTCCATTGCTAACATTTATATGTCCATGTTACTTAATGATACGTTTTTGGTATTGCAATAAATTTTGTGTAGATAGTGATTCGTATAACTACTTATTTTAAATTTTTAATATACATATTATATAGATTAGGTAAAATTATTGCCATACGAATCGTATTTTAGTGTCTAAGTGAAAGGTACTTAATTGTATTTTTTCTGCATCGCAATTAACTTTGTTTCGACAATGATTTTTATGAATTGATTATAGAATTTAAGGTACGAATTATATACATTATGTAAAATTGTTGCCATCTAAACAGTATTTTAGTGTTTAAATTGAAGATGCATGTTCCATTATCAATATTTATCCAATTACTTTACCTAATGGTACGTTTATCGCATTGGAATTAATTTCATTTTGGTAGTGATTCGTATGACTTATTTTAGACGTTAACACAAAAATTACATAGATTAGGTTAAATTGTTGCCATCCAAATGGTATTTTAGGGTCTAAATGAATGATCCATGTTTGCTTGTTAAATATTAACATTGCAACTTTTTTTTTTCGACAGAGATTTGCATAATTTATTTTAGATTTAAACATATAAATTATATACATTAGGCAAAATTGTCACAGTCATGTGCAATTTTTTTTGGCAATTTTCGCTCTTTAAAATTTAGTATTGTGAAAAATCTCAACTGAATATAAGTGAAAACTATAGATGTAAAAAACTGATAAAAATTGGAATAAGATTCATATTCCTAAGTTAAAATAACAGAAATATGAATAAAGAAGTGATAAGGAAATAAGATGGAATTAGTTATATTTGAATTGAAATAATTATGATACGATTCAGAGAAACATGTTCATCTCAGTGTTTGACAGTGAAGGAGTATATGTAGAAGATACAACGGCGGTAAGTCGATTCTACCCTCTGTCAAAATCTAATCTTCACCGGTAAAAGAATATTTAACTCCGTCAGAAGAACATGCGAATTAGGACGTGAAATACATAATAGTATTACCAATGGTAAAACTATCCAACCTAACTAGTAATCTTTTATCAGTATCTCTAATCTCATACGTTATAGCTTACGTGGGCGAAAAATTAATTTAGTATATATAAATTAGAGGACATAATTTTGTATATGCTGTCAAAAATGTTATTTTTTATAAAATCTTTCATCGTTTGTAATATTTATTTCCAACACGAAATGGGCAGAATAGAACGAGAAAAACATGAAAATCGTTTGTACGTTTTGAAACAAACAAGTGATATGATCGCAAATTTATTTAATTTTTTTTATCCCCAAACGTAGGTTATTTCACGTATTTTATATCCACCGACTCTGTATTAATTGCATTTAATGTAACATTTTATTTTTATTTTTGAACATTGTATTTCATGGTAATCAATGTGATAATTAGTATTTTATGACCTACGGTATATTTGTCCATAAATCGGAAAAATTTTGAATTTTTCTGAAATTTGCTCGTAACAAGGTTGCCAATATGCTTAATGGTAGGATAAATACATTGAATTAAATAATAAATATATAAACCACTTGTAGGTCAATCAATTGTAATCTGTTCGTATGAGAATATATTAAAACTCTGCCTTCTTTAAAAGTAATAAAATGCCATTTCATATCGATGTAATAATAAAATCTTCATATAAATTTGCATGGACAATTGTCAATTAAAAAAAATTACTGTGACTTCAGTACCAGAACACCGCTAAATTCGATCGAAGAAGATCGGTCATAAGGTCACACTATATGTGTCACAAGGGATTTATAAATTAAGCAAGTGCATCTGTTGTTGGTCTTGTATTTGATTAGGTACGTGTAAAATTAGTGATAATCAAACACAAATGGATAAATAAAACGCCACAAACATTTTGAAAATTACATTTGACGCACAGTTAACCCATAACGTATAAAATAGCTGATAGCATTAGTAAGCGCCATTTCTATTGACTAAATTTTCCTCGGGTACAGTGGTATAGACACAAGTGTGAATTCTAAATAAAAATTATAAATAAAAAAGAAATCAACTATTCCGTGGACGTTGATGTTGGTACAATTGAAGCGTTTGTTGGCCATGCGGGGTGCAATCTTACATAAGTATGTAGTTTTCATTCGTACTCATTAGAAACAAAACAACTGCAATTGAATACCTTTTGACTTCTATGGTAGCCAATATTGGGTGTCAGAATTCTTTTAGTTCTTGATATTTTAAAATTTCTTACATACAGGGACTTCGACGCATTCAATGCAATGTTTTTTTTACAGAATTACTCTCGAGATCCGCCGCCACATAATATTACACATAGTCCACCTGAATTTGCGGTTAAATTTAATGAGATAATACTCTTAATTTTATTTTTATAATCCCCTTGGTAAATGCATGGCATTTTGAAAACAAACCTTATAGAAGCGTTTTTGAAAGTCACCGTAAATTTTGTCAGATTTAGAGCCACCGTAAATTTTGTCTGATTTATTTCAGAGCTACAAATCACAGTAAATCTGAGAGAACAGGACAAGAAGTCGATAGCGGTAAGATTAACAGTAATACAAATTTTGAGGATAGAAATTCTAACAAAATTTATGAAACTCACTGAATTCGCAAGATTTTCAAGACTACATTTGTATTTATATTTGATTTAAAATTTATCATTCTTATAATTAATATTGTAATTACCTATGCTATGTATATGATGGTATGGAACGATTTACAATGGTATGTTACATAAAGTCTTTCTGTTTTACTAAAGTTGTGTTGAAATATTGTTTGATTACATCATATTATAAATATCAAATTAAAATTAACTTAAATTTTTAATTAAATAGCTCATTTCCTCAAAACCTAGGCGTATTTAATTATTATTGATAGCTTCCTCATCGGAACAATGCTTTCTTCTTGAATCTAATTCATTCAACGTAATGTCTAAGTGCCGCGATGAATGCCTTTTTGAAATATTTTCATCTTTTGTTTAACAATGACTTTATTAATTAATTAATTTTTTCACTTGTTACCATCCAACATCATTATCAGTTTTAAAAATAAAGCCTGTACTAAATAAATAAGAATACAATAATTATTATTTATGACATTAGGTATGAGATGAGTAAAAAAGTATTCTGATATATTACAATATTAAGTAACTGTTGGAAAATAAAGACGTAAATTATTGTTTATTACAAGAGACATATTTCAATAAACATTTTTTAACATTAAACAACAAACGTTTCATATTGACAGGAAAAACAAACAATTGCGACAATTTTGTCTTACACAATTCTGGAGGCAAAATATATCGATTGATTACCACTTTTTTTCAATTAATCCTCTACTAGTTCTAATAACAAATTTCTTTCTCTCATTAAAATAGTAATAATAAATAAATATACCACCAGCCGCCTTCTAGATTCTAGCTACGTCTCGATATTTGGAGTAACCAATGAGCAGTCTATTCTAACGAGTATGCAGTTAAAAATAGACATCATCCCCAGGAGAGCAGTGTTTTTATTAGACTAAACGTAGTAGATTGCGAATATTACTACCTGTGCTGTCTGTATGTCTTCATATGACGTCTCAATCAAGCCGAACGAGTCGTATACAATTCACAATTAGAAACAATAATTTATGAACGGTCAAATACACGCACCTTTTACCTACTGCACTTCAGACAGTACTAAATTATCCCTATTAATAAAATAAAACTGAAACATTGTCTGTTTTTTTTATTTCTTTGTCTGTGTTTTGCGCTTAAATGGCTCAATTGAATTCAATGGAATTTTACACACACGGATTATCTATCCTAGTATATCTATTAATTATTACTAATTTTAAATTATTCTTAATATAAGAAGAATGAAACGTTGTCTGCTTATTTGTTTGGATATATATATATATATTATATATATATATATATATATATATGTATATATATATATATACATATATATATATATATATATATATATATATATATATATATAAGCAATCATTTACAAGAGCAAAGCAGTGAATAGGAACCTTAAAAAATTATTTGCTATGAATATTTTCCATTTAACACGTCAATTCCATAAATTAAATGTATGGCATTTTTTATTACAATCGAACAAAATGTCCGGTGACTAACACTGCTCCAGTGAAAACATTAAAAGTAAAATCGGGTAAATTATTTTCAGAATATTTCTACCTCGTACTATATAAATGGCATTTTTAAAAAAAAAATTTTATTGTTTCCTAACAACTTGCGGGTAAAAGAGCTGGAAAAATTCCAAGTATACCCTATTATAGTTGAGCTGCATTTCCTTTAGTAACTTGTTCACATATACTTAAATATTTTATTACTTTACAAAATCAGCTTCCTGAATGACAATTCTCGGAAAATATAGAATTAGGTACAAATGGTTCGAGCCTTCATTTGGCGCATGACGTTTTCCATTTCCACAAAGTTTTTTGCGCCCTCTATTGCTTGCATTTCGGTTGAATTAAATTACGCCAAACCAGTAATAGTTCGTCGTTTTTTTTTAATGCAGGTGAAATAATTGTAGGCACATCTTGCAATATGTTAAAGAAGAAACTGGGCTTGAAACAAAATAAAGAAAAATGGAATGCTAATATCATTTTAATATGCCTATCTAATGATAGTCCACTCGCTGGAATTTGTAAAAATCGCCTTCTCTCCATTAGAGGAGGTTATTTTAATTTTAGTTTTTTCATATTTTTCGCCATATTAATTAAAATCTATATTTAATGCAACATTACATGTATATGGGTTAAAAACTGCAGGAGATGTGAAGCTGTGATAGATGTGATCAGTCCCCAATATGATGGAATTATTATTTTTGAAGAAAAAATAAAAAAAGTCACACTCATTTTATAACAACCGTTTTTATCTGTAGCCGTTCTTAATAATAAACTATCTACATTTTTGTTTCAGTGGATATCGATTCATTAATTTAGGTTAGAATTTTGTAGGCAGAGTCGTAGGACCAGAGTTACATAAAATGGTAAATTTATAATGCAACATGAAGAGATTGAATGCAACCTTATACGAAGTAAAAGTTTTTTATTCGAAATCCGCTATTTTTTGCATTCATATGCTTTTCTTTTTAGATTTTATATTTAACGTTTTTACTAAACAACAACATTTTAAAGTGCCAAATTATAAAAAGATATCCAGCTGAGATTAATTTTATAGTAGCATGGGTCAGTACAATATTATTAATGACAAATTTTGTTCAAAATATAGTTTTTTGTTAAGTGTCATATACATCTGATATTTATGCAATATAGATAAATCACAAATAACAATTAGATTTAAAACTTTATCTTTCATTTTAATTTAAATATTTTTAAATTAGTTAGTCTCACTTTTTTGTCGACATCATTAATTGAATTGTCACCCAAATAGAGATAACAAAATATCTGCAAAAATGAGTACATAATGTACAAAAATATAACGATCACTACTCATATTCTTGACCCGCAAAGTTATTAAATTCGTTCCGTAAAGTTTCTACTCAATTATAATTGAAGCCTTGGCAATTTACGTTACTGAGTAATTTAATCATATAGGCCCAGATTTCTATTCAGATTGAATATATAGTTTTCACAATTTTACATAGTCATCATGCAAAATGGGGGTAGGAGGGTTGGTGATTGAAGTATTAATTTTGTTTTGCAAGGATAACGGCGAAGAAAGATTTCAGTTTTTGTTCCAGATCAGACTAGACTTTGGGGTTAAAGAATTCATTTTGTTGTTCCACGTGTAATATAACACTTTATCAACGCTGTCTCTTTATTTTGGAAAAAAAATTATAGAAAAGAACGAATAATAAAGAGATGTATTCCAAGACCACTTTTATTGCGTGAAGTTTTTAAGGTTCTGACAATACAACAAAACGTAACACACAAATGAGACGATGCAACTATTTCTATTCTAAATAATTTCAGATAAATTTCTGCATGACAAGAAATTTAACACTCTACAATAGTAAGAATGACAATCATTAGAAAGAATTAGATTTATTTTTTGCCGTGTACATAATTTCTAGGTTGAGTCATGTACTTCCAGTTACTGATTCGTTGCCCCTGCCATTTACTGATACGTTGAGTGATAAGTATAGGTGTTAAGATTTATAATAACTAAATATTTAAATATATAAGAACACATACCGTCTCATCAAAACCATTGCTCTAAAAGGTATCAAGTATCGGTCTTTAGTAACTATCTCTTTAATGACTTCAATTTTCATTAAACTCTCATTTCTTAACATACGAACATACATAATATTAGAAGCAGAGATGTAAATGTTGTCTGGAGAACGCTAATTAAAATACGAACAAACATACAAACAAAAAGGCAAGCAGACGGGAATTTTAAAAACTATTTTGTACACATTTTTATAAACTTCACGAACTCATTTTATGGTTACGTACCTAAAAAGGAAAAAATGAATCCTTGTAAGATTATTTGCATATAAGTCCGTCTATCACAGTTATATTTTTAAGAAACCGTTTGACAGGTCCATATATCCGTCCATCATATTCTCATAATTTCTACTGTTTTACACCAATCTTCATGAATTTGAAGTTGATGCTTTATATGGAGCCCCAACGTGAAATAAAATATAAATTATAAATTAAAGTTGTAAAGAATCCGAAAGTTTCAGGTCATTTTTAAAGTTTAGGTCAGAGCTTTGAATTAAGATGTAAAACTTCTGCCGGGATTTCAAAATTTACAGCTACCTTTGTTGTGACCATATTACTATATATATAGGCCACATAGGAAATAAAATTTAAATATCCATATTTTCACGTTACATTCAAAAAGGTGCTAGCGATATTGAAATATTATATTTAATTACACGAAAGAGAAATTCTCTCCTGGCGCTGAGATACGAGTACATGTAATTTCACATCTAATGAGTCTCGTTTCATAATGCAGTGTAACTGCATCCGGTATCGAGTAGATATAATTATTGACAAGAGATAGAAATATATATGAGCACAGTGTGTTGAAGTGTCCTTGAGAGCTAGTTCAAACCAGATTTAGCTAGAAGGCAATGCATTTCAACACCACTATGGTATTACATCAAAATCAATACAGCACAATGAAATTTATTTCATTTTGTTGTATTCAGCCAATACATTGAAAATAAAATAAAATTCTAAGTAATATTCGATAAAATTTGCTTGAATGATCGAAAAAATTTGCTTGTATGAACATGCCCTTATGTTTCTTTAAATAAATACTTAATTAATATGAGGGCGACAGATGTTTTTTCGAGAATTCAGTTGTAAATTGTCAAAAGAGGGAGAATTATAAGTGTAAAACAAAGAAAATTATAAGAGTTACTGATTTCGTTTCAATTAGTTAAGTTGTCAAGTTTCCTATTTGATGAAATATGAGCGTCACCATCAAAATATTAAGACAAATTGCCAACGTCAATCACTAATTATCTCAACGTTAGTAACGAAAATGAATTTACAAGAACCTAATAAGAATTTTATTAAAGCCATTATTTACGGATTTATGATTTAGTTTCTTTATTTATTTTAACAATCAATATGTAATTAACAAGTTTTCCTCATTATACATGTGTATTGGCTGCGTTTTAATTAGTGAGTAAACATTTTCGAAGTCGAATTGACCTCATAGTCCTGTCGTCCTTTAAATAACAACGAAAATATAAATCTATGAGAAATTTATTAGTATAGACGTACAATAAATATTTAAGAAAAATCAAAACAATAAAAAACAAAAGATGCAAATGTAGATAGACTTAAATATACTTGCAGACACGAAGATCCACTTTTTTAAATTGAAATTTTAGTAACGTATGCAGAATAAAAGCAATAAATTGATTGTGAGAACAAATTTAAAAAAAACTGTGGATACAAAGTTAAAATATAGTCAAGTAGGCGATACTTTGAAATATTTTAAAGACAAGTGTAGAAATGTGTAAATCGTTTTGGCTACATAATTTGACCTAATTGAGTAGCGATTCGTATTCAAAATGTGATCTTATTTCCTGCATCAGATATTTGAGCTTTGTAAAGAGACCACAAATTCGACCCGCTCTTTATATAAAAAGTTCCGCTGCGTTAGATATTTCTATTTTTTAAAAGTGTAATTAATATATGCCGTTTAGTGAAAAATTATAAAACTATGTTCCCATATACTGAGAATACAAGTGATGACATCTTTCATATTATGATTGATAATGGTGGTTTTTAACAACAAAAAACAAATATGATAGGTATTTAAGTAAATAAAATTTCTGTTCACAATCTAAATAATATGTAACATTATTTGTATTTGCAATCTTTGTATTAAATATCAAACCCACACATACGTATATATATATATATATATATATATATATATATATATATATATATATATATATAGATATATATACGTGTGTGTGCGTTTTTATGCGTGTGTGTACCTGGGAAATTTATTTAATCGATTGTTATTTGCTGTTCTTTATTCGCGGACGACATAATTCAGGAATGCGACGGATGGCGAACGTTTGCAACGTGACATCAGCGCCTTCGTTGAGTGGAGTGCAACAAACGGCTTACAGCTTAACGCAAATAAATGTTCAACATTGAGTTACTGCTGAGCACACACTCCTATTAAATACGAATGTACGGTCGGCTGAATCCCACTTAGCGTTTGTGGGAGGTCGTTGATTTGGGATTCAGATTTGTTACGCGATTAACGTTTCGTAAGCATGGCAAGATGTAGCAAAAAATCGTTACAGAAACTTGGATTCGTGTTGCAGCATTCAAAGGATTTTCAATCAATTCGCCTGCTCTACACTACATTAGTGCAGAACCGAATATAATTAGGCTCTTTTATTTGGAGCCCATACTAAACCAAATAAGTAGAGCTCTATGCCGGAACAGTGCAAAATACCATCCTCTGATAGTTGCGCTTAGGAAATTTAATTTCTAGCTATTAAAAGAAGAAATCTGTTGAGTAAGCTTTCATTCTTTGTACCTGACAATTTCTTGCGCTCACGCAATCATCACTTTTTTGTTACATCACCCCCCAACCAACCAAATTATATTGGAACTTTATAGTTTCCGGCGGTATTTAACTGCTCAACTGCCTAATAGCGATCGCAGCTGAGTGTGATTTGTTTATGATGAGTGAAAATAAATATATCAAAATTTTAACAAAAGATAACGGCGACGCCGTTATCTTTTGTTTTTATTTATGTATTGTATTCGTTCACATTTAATCTAAACAACCAATAAAAACCAATATTTGCGTATCGTCACAAATAAGTTTCTTGTAGTGTATCGACAAATAGATATAAGTAAAAATATAAATAAGCCTTTAAAAATGGAACGCGTCTCCGTTCGTCCGTCTTTACTAATGTGTGTATGAGGATAGTTTATAGGTCGCAATACTTGCCCAATTTTTACCATTCCATTTCTAGAGTTTAGTTAACTATTAACATAGAAACTTATTGACTATATGTAAAATAGTGTAACTTGCATGAATAATTTTTTAAAAGAAGTACCTTTCCTTTATTCTTGCTGAGCAACTCTTTTCGGCCTACATTTTGTGCGGGTTTAAGGCGCCATGTCTTATCTCTGATTATTTTTACGTTCCAAAGAACGTTTTTTTTCCTGAACGTATTGAAACTGTTTCGTATTATTTTTTCGAATAAAAAAAAGGGAATCGTATGTATCTTTCTTTTAAGGGAAATTTATTTAATTTGTAATAATTCGATTCAGAACAAACATATCATCTGAACTGAGCAGAAATTTTCTATATGTTCTTTCAGGGTTAGTTTAATAATATCCCACACACTACTTTTTCCATTATTGTTTTTCGCGTACCTGTAAAACTCCATTTCCACATTTGTTCTGATAATAAATGGCTCTCGTTTATTTTTTCACCCAACGTTGGCGCGACCACATTATCCGTTTAGATAATACATCTTGAAGACAATATCATAAGTATCACATAGTTTTATTAGTATGTAAATATTTTTAAACAAGTGGAGATTCCCTTTATCTTCTATCGAGTCCAAATTCACTTCTAAATCTCACAGTTTGTGTTTACTGAGTGAACGAGAATTTCTTATAAACTTGAATCACGAATATGAACTTGACTAGACGAATATTTCTCTAGAAATTATTATCTTTACCAAAGAGTACAAATGTCACTTCAATCAGAATGTTATATTTGTAATAATGCAAACAAATTTGTAATATCAATCTTAATAAAATACAATTATTAAGTATAGTTTTAGCATATTTTCTTATTTTAGATTATCTACAAACTTTTTGTTGATATAATAAACGTACTGCATTATGGTTATAGCTTATATTTTAAATGTATTTCTTTTGTTTTTGAACAATAAAAAAATATGACTCTAAATTTACGATACTCCCAAAATAATATTCATAATCTTGATATGACATGATCGTTTTAACACAGAGACATTTTCTGTATATTGATAAATGAATCTTTTAGCGATCCATTGAGCCCGACTTTATACATTCAAAATGTATTCGTAATATTATGAGTATGAAAGTATTTTTATTAGTTTCCCTGTTGGTAACTTAATGAATTGGCATCCAAGCTACGAAACGTTAATAAATTTGGTATGCATGTAGTTCGTAGGGAGGAATAACGTAATAGGCTATCACTCGCGGCTTCGCTTCACGAAATACTAATATGACGAAATTTTATTTGGACAATTGTTACTTAATGACACCAAAATAATTGAAACAATTTTTCCTGAGAATTGGCACAAATATAGTTTACTATTTTAACTTACCTAACTAGATAACTGGTATAATTTCCTTCGGATAAAATTGAGTTTCTATATTAAAAATATAGTACTACGATATTTCAATAAATGCTGAAATATATATATATATATATATATATATATATATATATATATATATATATTTAACAGAGGGGTTTTGAGATAGCCTCATTTACTAGAAAATGGCTCGGCATTAATCAGAAATTCAAAAGAGCAAGCTGTGGGAAAAATAAATTTGACTACAACCTCGAACGTACTACCGATGGTAAGCCATGAAATGGAATATTACGATATTGCTAGTCATTCTACCTGTACAAGACATGACGGGAATTAATAGGTACGCATGTGCCAGGCTACTGCTTCAAATTCATGCAAATTAATTATTCGTGGTGCAGTCACGCCTTTAACAAAATTTTCTTTTACACTGCATAATAAACGCAAAGTAAATAATCCTAAACTGCTGAAAGTTATTCCCTGTTTAAGGGATAATTATAAAATTTAAACTTCAATTTGAATATTCCTTGCCATTATAGCCTAAAATATATTCATCATTGCACATTACAGACAAAACGACTGAAACCTTGTTCGATTTGTTACATAGCTTTTAGTTATTACAAATCACTAGCTTTCTTTCAAGAAAGTAAGATTTTCATACGCTTAAATTGCATCGGAAAAAGCAGGCCGATTGTGTTTTATTTTATTGTTTATATTTCTAGCGAACGGAAAGCCGGGGTAAACCTCTTTCTGATCTAATTTCTCCGTATCTGTAAATAGGCACAATTGATTGAATCCGGATATTGACATATTTTCTTAAATTTGCAATAATTGTGTTTGACTAGAGCAGGAACAGTGTTGTTAATATTATTCTGGTAATAATGTAGATATAAAAGATTTGTTTATTTACTAATATAAATGAGAAAGTGTGCTTGTGTTCCTTATTACTTACAAGTTAACTACTAGTTAACCGATCGTTACTAAACTTTATTGACCTGTAATATAACGAAATATCACATATGGATAGTAATTAACTGATCACAAGTGTATACTGTAGTAATTAACTCATCAAAGAGAACATAGCATAGGTGTAGATCGCCTTACAAATTATCATATATAGATTAGTCGTAATATGATATGTTTTATTCTGGAATCAAAGAGTTTCTAAGGGTACAATAAGAAGAAATATATTTGAAGTTCCCATGACGTTATTATCTGCCTATATGTTAAATATTTACAGCAAACAATTTGTTTTTAATGCTCATTTGTTGAGAAGGCCTTTTTATAATCAATTATTTAGATACCCAATTTAATAATGAAATATATACAAAAATAACTAGCGTTTATTATTTTAAAAACGACGCCACAAAAACTTTTTAACCTCGATAAAAGTGTATCTAAAATATATATATATATATATATATATATATGTGTGTGTGTGTGTGTGTGTGTGTCTGTGTGGGTGTGTGTGTGTGTGTAAAAATACTTTTAAATTACGACATAATCAAAATTCCCTTAAATATTATGATTATGAGAGCTTTGTCGAATGTAGCGATCTTTCCACTAACGACGCACTAAACGCTCCGGTAAAACTTTTGGCTTAATTATTCATAAGCTTAAATTAAAATCAACAGGAACGATGACGATTTTACCAAAATTTTATTACCTCAGCTAGAGAACAATCTTGTTTATAATCACAATATATGCCTCTCGGATTTTGATTCCTCGTCAGCCACCATCGCCCGCTCCCTTTCAGATGAATTGTTTTAAAAATTTAGGCGTATAGTCTTTTAGGCATAAAATTTTGGCCTTAACACATTTTTGTTGTTTTTGTAATTTGAAATATTTTAAATGAATTTAATAAGAAATCGGATGCGGGAAATATTCCTCATTTGATTGTGTACTCAAGATTCGAATGCGGTATAAATGCACTTTACAACCAGGAATATTTAGATATTTTTTTGATTTCACATTTTTGAAACCACATACCTGGCAAGAAATTCTGCAGTTGATTATTATTTATTACAAAATAACAATTTGAAAAATTTTATACCTGACGATTTTGTTTGCGAGTGAATATGTATTAAACTTCCTTTTTTCAACTTATTTCACTTCTTTTTTTTATCATTAAGCACTCATTATAAAATTGAAAGCAAAATTTATTATAAATAATTAGTAATAATAAAAATAAATAAGTAATTTAGTTATTAAATTTGAATGTATTTTTAACCTGTCACTTTCACAACCACATTTTGTTTTTGTATCAACATTGAGGAAAAGATAAAATCTATTTGTCTATGGTTTATATTTCAAATCATAACATATATGTACAGAATTAGTACTATCGAAATCAATCCATAAAGTTATATGTTTCATACTTTCTCAATTGCTGTCAAAGTAATTCCCCTTTTTTCCTCGGCTCGCTCCTCCTGACTAAAGATGCTAGACTCGTGATACCTTGTATGATTCTAATTATATGAATGAAGCATATATTGAAAATTTTCGGAACCATCTGTCACTGTCGATTCTACCAACGTTAATGAAAATATTTTGTTGCCTTTTTCAAACTTATAATAATTTGAAATTTCTCACGGCTCCTAATAATATACTTTAGGAAAAAAATAAAAATTGATTGAAAAAGAAATGTGTGGAGAAATTCAATTTTAAGAGATAAAATCCTCATTAGTGAAATAAAGTTTTGCGGATATTAGGTATACATCAAGTCGCATCAAGTAACTAGGTGTGCGTATGTGATTTCTTAACTACTTTCGGTGATAGAACGATAAAAACTTAAATTTACCAAACGCCAACATTTGTCACTATCTTAAAACAAAACGTGTAATTTGTTACTGTCACTGTTCATATCACATGTATCCCGATGACAGGTAAACAAGGCAACCTTATTTTAATTAATCAATGAAATGAAACCTTCTATTAGTCACACCATGGGCACCAGGCCTTTCGCTTCCTCGTTCGACGCACGCACCACAAGTCACGTTGCAACATGATGTTATAAATTATTGCGCGACTCAGCTGGCAGTGGAGAGTAAAAAGCTGTGACATCTAATGAAAAAATTCCAAATATGAAAGTCCTTCATTTTCAAATTTAAATACAATAGAGGCGTGTCTAGATTGAATTATTAAATGTAAATTTATTAATCTGAAGTGAACCCGATATCTACATAGTTTAATATCATATTGTGGGAACAGTAATAACATTATCGTCATTTTCATAATATTTTTGTCAAAATCGTAAGTTCAAACTATTTGTAAATTGTTTAAGGTTCTTTATCTCAAGAGGTAAAGAAAACGGAAACTTTATAGATCACTCATATATTCGTCCATATGTTACTCGATCGCGGCTTTTTCTCAGAAGACAAGGTAGAACATTTAAATTTTGCGGGTAAATGTGAACTGCATTTGTTTTAATGTGGTATAGAAAAAAAAATTGGAAGGCCACATTAACAGATTTTTCTTATTTGTTAATCGTTTGGTGTAATAATTGAAATAGAAATTTAGAATGATTTCGAAAACCTTTTTTTCGAATTGTATATGAGATCATTTTAGAGATATTATTAAATATTTACGCAATTTTTTTAGAAACCGTTTGGCGGAAAACTCTAATTTAGTACAGCAACTAGTATATAAATCCGCATATATATTTTTGCTTAGAACATTAATTGAGAAAGAAAATAAAAAATTACAAAACTATTTTTTTTCAGAATTAAATATAAGGGAGTTCTAGGTATATTATAATTATTGCAAAAGTTAACAAACAATATTAAGTGCCGTTTTGCTAAATTGAAACATTTTTGAAAAATTCATGATATTTTTATTTCTCTGTAAGATATATTAAGCCATATTTTTATTTTGTGAAAAATAATTTTATTTTTCTTCAAAGTGTTTAATTTAATTAGAATGGGCCTTTAAATGTTCATATGTACCTAAGTGTGTACAAAAATCTTGTAGGGTTTGTCTTTATATTTAATTATTTTTATTTTAGTATTACTATACATGTTAATAATATTGTAATGTTTCAATGCGTGCTAATCAGTAAAGAATTAAAGATATTTGTTATAAATTTATCAACATGGACCTTTTCGCGTCTTACGGATGATCTAAGCCATTTCTTCAATATTTAGACTTAAGACTGTATGGTTCAATATGGGCATTACATTTGTACGCTCAGGGAATGACCAGAGCCACTGTAGATATGGGGATCGAAGGGTGATGATTCATTCATTTTGAATATCTAATATAAGCTCCTTTTTTAAAGTCTTGAGCTGATGTTTTCATAACACTTTCAATTTTTTAAAGTAAATTTATCCAGCTCACTTTTGCAATAAAAATTTTAGTTTTTTGCTTGAAAAATTGTTAGGTTTTTTTGTTCGAAGTATTGTAAAATCTGACACAAGATTTTTGCTATATTTCTGGGAAACTTTGAACCGTTTATAAATATCGGCTTTTTTTGAAATTTTCCTTAACTTATTTTATTTAAAAGCGACTCTATTGCAGTGCTTTGGAAAAAATATTAGAGATTTATCGGTTCTGTTATAAAAGCTCGATGTGTTTATACATTTTCAGTAACGGCCCATGCTGAAAACCAAGGTCGCGGCGGCACAACATTAAACTGAATTCCGCTTTTTCTCTCTGCCAAGATGTTCTTGTAAATAGGTTAACGTGTTTTTTAAGATTTTTTGCTGTATATATTATTACTATTCAAATAAATTTCTTGGTTTGAACAAAAATGTTTCAATTTAGCAAATTAGCTATTTTTATAAATTTTTTGGAAAACGGCAAGGTCAAATAATGAATAAATGTGTATTACAATTTTTTGTAAAATACGTTAAATTGTACCAAATTTGTTTGAACGAAAAGCTGTTGATACTTTTTGGAAATATTTTTAGACTTTTTATGGCTTAGCCAATATTAATTTTAGAATTGTCCATTGCATTTCTGCCTACAGTAATATCACAAACGTCTTTTCCCATATTTTTTGTTAAAACAATTAAAACTTGGATCGATTTTTGAATTCAGGAAACCTATTTCATTAACATATCGTAGGTAAATCTAAAAAAATATATTTCTTATTAATGATATTTCAATGTTTAATATATTTTTCCTGACATTTCTGTACCTAAGTAATACGATAGGTTTAAATTACTTAACAACAAGTAGAAATTTGGTAAATCTCTATGAAAAGGCGTAGTAATAAATCACGCCTGTTATCATATACTTATTACATAAAAATGAAAAGTTTAAAAAGAGTAGAGAACAGGAAAAACTTAATAAGCATCCATACACTGAGAACTAATCACGGAAAACAGAATAATTCAAGAGGTGAAATTTTGTGTATTTAGAAAAATTAAACTATCGAACGAGTCGCTGAGGAAATTGTTACTAATTCGTCATCAATTTTTTTGGACTAAAATTTTTCTACCTTTAATACTGTTGCATTGCCGTAAATTTATATCCACAGCAATTTAAAGTGAGCTTACATAGTACAAATTGCAACATGTTATAAACCGCTTTTCTATGAGCTGTGGCTGACTCCTATTGGAAATAAAGTTGGTTTTTATACATTTTTGTCTTACGTCATTTCTTTCTAAAATATCCGTCCAGTATGCAGATATGTAATATGTATATAGTATGCCAGTATGCAGAAATAAAATCTTAATTTAAATCTTTTAAATGAACAAAATTGTTTCATAGTAATTTGCATTTTATTTACTGTTGAACTATTTAGGAGAATTTATTTACATTCGTTAAATGTAACCTACAATATTCCCAGAAACTCAAAAATATGTTTGGAACATTAAGTTGTAGTAATTAATGTAACCTAATTTAACAAAAAAATATGAAAAGATGTGCTTTCACAGACTATATAAAGCGTTCGAGTCATAAGAGACACCTACGATAGTTTAAGCTCTAAACCCATCAAAAAATGTAACAATACTTATTACGATCACTTTACGAAAACAACGTATAATAATAAACGAATAGTAATTTCAAAATTGTTTAGTTAAATTAATATACAGTAGACATATAATAATATACAGTATACATACATTAATATACAGTATGCAATATACACAATTGCATGAAAAATAATAGTACGTAATAAGTTTTCAACATATTTTCTGATTGTGAAATTATGACCATATCTTAAAGGAAAGATGTTCAAAAGTACTTAATTTGGTCAGACTAAAAACCATATTTTTGTCTTATTCAAAATACGCTGAAATATCTCCGGAATCTAGCTAATCGCAATGAAGTTTGTATGGTTATGGACTTCGTCCTGAAAATCTCCTTAGTTTATTCCTGTTGCTATATTGCCAATCAAATTTGAAGGCAAAACAACCAACAAATAAAAAAATAATAAAATGAATTTAATCATTGTTGTTTTTGAGAAGTCGGACGGTAATCTTTAAAAGTGCTCCTATCACTATGGATTTGAAAATTTCATGTTTTATGCAGAGTCTCTTATACATTGAATTTGACATATTTTAATCTTGATAAACGTTTTCTCTTGACAATGTTTTGAATAATTATGCCACTAGACTAATCAACTGTTGTATATATTAAGTTTATAGAAATTAGTTAACTAATAAATAAATTTTCAAACAAGTCAGCATTGTGGCATTTTCCAGCCAATGCCCGAGTTGCAAAATGAAATACAACGCGCTAAATGTTGCACCGGAAACATTATGTCGTGGATACCGGATGATTCAATACACAACAGTTCTTCGGGCTATTACCGTTGGGCAATGTATCCGTAACTAGTCTGTGCATTTTCCGTATGACCACTAGAAATTTAGTGATTATGATAGTTGGGCATCTCGTGATATTTTTACCCGAATGCTGCAAAACCTTGATAGACAGATTTGTTTGTTGAATTAATTATAAGGTGTTTGGACCACGTGAAATGTAGCATTTCTTTGCATTAGCTCGATAAAAACCGAAAAACAAATTTGCAAGGCCATCTCATTCTATATACATAAGTATGAAGTTGTAGATGCGAAATGTGAATGTGTCAAATGTAAGTGTGATTTGCACTAGAAGAATTTCAATTTCTTTCCACATCACACAATTGTTCAAATAAGTTATTAATTTTTCCGTAAGTTTTCTTTATATCATTAACTTTTTATTCTAATAATTTGGTTACTCGTAATTGGACAAATGAAGTGCTTATTTAGCTTTTAACTTACTTATAAACTATAAAATGCAATCATAAATTATTATGTAATAAATCGTATCAATGATCTTATGAGAATTTTATTTCCGTGCATTAGGTCATTTTTGTGGCATTAAATTATAAAGAAAAACACAAAAAAATGTATGCTCCATACTTTTCATGATCATATAAAACTAGGGATATATGTGTAACAGTTTCAAAGTGTTTATTGCTACTTCTAGAAGTATTTTGTGACAACTACCCACATGTAGGTGGTACAGAATTATCATGTTTCATTTATAGAAATAAACTGTAAGCACCTCGAGGTTTATTATAAGTGTTACAGTTGGGCAATGGAATAAAGTACTTTAAAATATTTTTACAAACATTACAATAGGAATATATTGGATCTAGAAAAATACAGTGGTGCGCGGCGTGAACGGGGTTTATCTGTTCATTGTACTCGTTTTATCCCTACAATTCGCACAATAAACTTATTTGCCTCCACTCTTTACACAACTCTGAAAACCTGAAATCCATAAATTTATTTAACCAAATTAATATACATTACTTATATGTTACCTTTGTCCATCTGTTTATAGGTCTCCAAAAGACATGTAAAAGTCACACAATTAAACAAAAGTTATTAACTTGCTTTTAAACTTTGGTTAATGTTGTAAGTAGCAGGTCTCGGATATTTTTACATTAGAAACAAAATTATTAACTAGTTCATATGAAATAAGATTATTTATCTATTTATTAACAGGCAATTAAATTTATGATTCCCTTATTGCTTAAATAATTTTAATATTAATCTATTTACCAGTTAATTATTCTTTATATAATATTATACTCGTTATTAAACAGATTCTACCTTTTGATTAATGGTAATACTTTGCTTTTCAAGCCGTTAGGTTACATAGACGTAATAAAATTATTGCACCTCTGGAAAAAATCACTAAGAAGAAAGTAAGAAATAGAAGAGGGGTCAGTTACAGGAAGTTAAATGAAATAATTCAACCCCGTCAGCGTCCGCACGGTAGGTACTACCTAGGAGCAACGTAGTAGTAGGTACTACGTAGTTTTTTTTATTACAATTATTTAATGACGACTTCTTGCCAAACCATTATAAAATTGTAAATTGAATAATAAAATATTGAATCAAAGAGAACTTAGATCGATCCACAACCTGCAACTTCCAAAAGATGGCAATTGTACGAATTTCCTTATCTTTATTATCTTTATTTCCATTTAATCGTAATTAATCTAAATTGTGCTATACTTGTGATGATATTGTATTTTGTATTGGTTCTATTATCGAAATAAAAATATATAAATACATGCTTTTGTAATACATATAAATTGCATTCTTCCTAAATTAATGAAGTTTGAAGACTAAATGTAATTAATCAGTTAGATTATATTTATATTCTTGGCATCATTCTATATATCTGACATAATTTGCAAGAAAACTGATGGACAATATGTCAAAAAGTTATTATTATTGTGATGTGTCCTTGAAAATTTATTCAATACCAAATAAAAAGGTCCCAAAATGAATCAGATTCGGATGAAATCTTCATATTAAAGTATAACGAAGTACCTCAATATGATTTCATGTGCTTATAAAAACCTAAATTCCGATATTTGATCTTATACTAAACGTATTTTATGAAAATTTAATGAAATGATGGCCAAAAATATAAATCTTAAAAATCAAAAAAACAATTCGACTATTAATTTACCGTAAAGATTTCCGGCTTGGGGCTTGCTATGGATATCTGTACGTGTTGCTAATGTGCAATGGTTTATCAGAGAATAAAAAAAACAAAATTAAAACAGTTAATTTATTACTTCAAAGTAATTTATTGGGAGATAAATGAAAATGAATGCAGCCATGACCACGATTTTCTCGTCATTTTATTCAAATTATATATTTTTCTCCAACACACATTTATTCAGATGTTTGTATTTTCACCTTATGAATTGCTTTTGTGTTAAGACTTTAATACAAATAGCTTTCAAATGCTAAGCTGTAGTAGCTACGTCAAAAAAACTTTAAAATAAACTGACTCTGTTATCGACAGAATTTTTAAGAGGAAATAGTTCCGAAATAATTCCCTCTTTAAATGAAGAGAATAAGGTTCAACGATGTTTAAAAAGAAATTCCTTATAAAGGAATACGGAGATTTTATTGCAATTAAGTTCAATAGTTTAAAAAACATAAAAGTAAAATTAAATTTTCCTCATTCGCCCAACTTATACATTTCGTTAAAATTGTTGCAATATTTTTTGAAAAATGAAACGTTCATTTCTGAAATCTAAACCTAAGTTTATGTCTTAGTTAGGACTAAATATTGAATGTGTGTCTATTTGAATACTGAAGATATTTGGCGTGAATTTTCTAAAGAAGAAAGTAGAAATAATACTAAATCACGTAGTTTCATTTAATTGCGTGTATATTTGTTATAATTTTCTCTGTTCAGATACAAACTAAAAAATTATATTAAAGAATGTTATTTTTTTGGACGAGTTTATAATAAAAATCCCACTAAAATTGATTTTCTTCAACTAATACAGAAATTTCTCTTTCATGAAGTAATTTTCAAATTAGATTTATAATTAGGAAAATATTTTTAAGTAAGCAAATTATTTAAGTCTCTCTCAATGAAGCTTTCTATTTTAAATATCTTTACGTAAAAGTGCGAAACTGGGGCGGATCGATAGTAATAAATAATTCTATACGCGTAAACAGATTTTTTTGCTTATTTGTTTATAAATAAAATTTTATATTCCACGGAATACCTTTTAGTTTATTATGTTTTCCTATTATGTTTTCATTCGATTACGAAAAAGCATAGTACCCTCCTCTGAGTCCCATTGAAATTAAAAAAATATTTTCTGCGTTAAAATAAATGGCAGCTCCAAAATAACATTTAAATTTTAAGTCATCAAGTACTTGACTTGAATTAAAAAGTTTTGCTTATCCTAAATTTTAATAAGTCTATCATGAATTTTACATACGCTTGTAATGTTGCGGACTTAATTATAAAACTTCTTGAGAAGAATAATTTTGTTACACATTGTTTCCATGTATCTCAAACTATTTAAGAGGTTCACGCGAATAAATGTTTAATAATTTATTAATTTGAATCTTCTCCGTGGATAAAAGTATCCACAAATAAAAACAGACAGACAATCATTTCCGCAGTTACTGAGAAGATCATAAATACATAGGAAGAGAGAAGTGACTTTGTTTTATATCACATATCGATCTATTTGATGCATTACGTTGTCGTTAAAGTAGTCAATAATTATTCCCATTTTAACTCTCACTGCATTGTCGATCTTTGTGTTATCGAACAATACCTAGTAATTTAAAAAAAATAATATAATGATCAGTATTACGTGGTGAAAGGAAACAGTAAAAATATAAAATCGAATTTAAAACCATTAGATACGAGGGTAGTTTTTAGTGGGATTTTTATTTTAAACTCGGCCAAGAAGACAAACATGGCTTCCCTAAAAATAATTCACTCAATTATTTGTTGTCGAATGTTTCTTAATCAATTTGCAAATTATTTTACCAAATTAATACTACCCCTTCCAAAGCACCATACACTTTCGTATACTCTCGTTAGAATTGGTACAACAACTAAAGAAAAAGGTGTTATAATGTCAATAGCGGGTCCTTTCTGGTAAATATTGTTTATCCAGAAAATTAGGATTTGCGCAATAAGTGTCACCCTTTATCCTTTATTTGTTAACCATTAGGGTTATTTGAGTATAATATGAAACTGGTAACTACAAAAAAATTACAATAATTTAGCCCGGTAGATGAATGGAGAACTGAATCATTATTGAGATATTGTGTAGACTAATGAGCTTTCTTTTTAACAGTTACATTATTTTTTATTATATTTAATGTAAAATTTATTTTTAAAATTTCCCAAATTCAGTTAAGGCAAATTTCTGTTTTTATTCATTGTTTGTACTTATATAATAATTAACAACTTCCAGCAAAAACAAAGTTTTTATTTAAATTGGCATAAATTTACATTGAATGGAGGACATCCTCGCTGTTAATTTATAATTCAATTGTTGTATTATGGAAACTTCTTCGTAAAAGTTTAAAAAAATAATTCACACGAGTATACGTCAGATGAAACCTTGTTGCTTCTATGTTGATTACGATTTTACCTTATGGAAACATGCATAGAGAAGAGTTATAAACATGCATATAGTCAAAGAAATAATTTAAAAAGGCCTGAAACTACTTCCGTAAGTGTTTTATAAAACACTTCGGTTAAGCAAGTGTACGGAATTAACTTGCTTAATAGGACATAAATTTATATTCTTTCACCCCGTCATTGCCATATTTTGAAAATTTATATGCGATTATATTCTCAAACAAGCAAAATATATGTTTGCTTCAAACGTGGTTCAATGGTTTTCAAATTAGACCGGTGACAGTCTATGGAGAAAAAAAAGTTGAATTAACACTAAACAAATAAGTAAACTTAAAATGGAAAATCATCTACGTCTCATTTATTTGAGCTGTTGGAAAGTTTGTAGTAAAAATCTTTAAAGCTGTGATCGTAAAATAGGATAACACAAAATCAATATAAACCACGTTCATAAATTTTTTAAGAGAATGTCGAATGTAATATAAATTTATATTAACAAAGAATAAAACTTTACATTATATTAATACCACGATTATTGCGTGTTTGTTAAAATAAATGGAAATAAAATAACTAAATATCAGGGACTGGACGCAGTATTTCCTCGTTAAGAGGCTATTTCCTTGGAAAATGCAGATTTCCTAATTTGTAGAACTAATATTTTTTTTATAATTTCTCACATTAGTTCAAGTTAATATTTTAGGAGCAAATTAAACTAATACTACACAAAAATACCATCGCATAAAATTTGTTTTAATATTTCAAAAAGGTATTAATTAAAGCATTATTAAAGAACTGCAGTACAAGAACATGTATTGTTTATTGAATTTTGTGAGCATTTCATTAACTTGAATTAAAATATTATAATTATTAAAATTTCAAGCCATTCTATAATCAATGCCACATAATTTTACGATAGAAAGTAAATACCTCTACATATAATAATAAAATACATAATCATCAGGCAAGCGAATCTTAGGTACAAAACGAAACAAATTTGGAAAAAGACGAGAGCTTTAGAAGTAATTTTATATTGGAACTCTTGAAAAAAATATTGGAAGATTTCTTATCTTGGCTAAAGTGATGAAAATATATTTAGAAGGAGATCGTCGGGATGCCCTTTTAGTATTTTTCTTGTCACCGAAGACATGCGTGTGGGTGTAAAATATTCAACTAGCTCTCTCGATAAAAATAGCCCAGAAAGATGCGAAGTTGATCCTTTGAGAAGTTGTGGGTTTTCTAAAGGTTAAGAGATTAGGTTTTAGAAGTTTGTTTTCAAGTTTGTTTTCGTAATTGAATGGTGTAACTGAAATCTAGGATAAAGAAAAGTATCATCTTAAATGATATAGAATATTCATGTAAATTATTTTTTATTTCTTTACAAACGTTGGCTGGGAATTTTTTTTTAATTTATACATTTTCTTTTATTTTATTTTATACATTTTCTTTTTTTTCACACACAAACAATTCAATGATCTGAAGTTTAAAATTTACTTGTAAGATCCTGTGCAAAGCTAACTGATATAATTTTGTATGTTACAATCTTCTAACATCTAAAGTCAACAATATATCTTATTGACATTTGTCGTATTTTATCTTTTTTCAAGTGTTTGTAAGGGAAATTAAAGTATTTTACTGAATTCTGTATAATTTTGGATATACTTAATTTTCAGCCTAAATAGATATGTCTAAATATCTCATCAATAATGAAGGTATACAAATATTTCATTTCACTTTTAGGATACAGATCTTTCAAAACGTAGTTTTCCCTGCCAGGCTGGAAACTTTATCCTGCATTTATAAGTTTATTACTTATTAATAGTAGCAGTATATATCTATCAAAATAAACACCTATTTCGTGACGGTCAATTATTTATTTTATGGACAGTTTTAATTTCATTTAACCTTTTATTCATAAATAAATATATTAATAAATACACATACAGTCCTATATACATGCGTTGATAATAAAATAATTACATTCTTACTGTCCGTTTCAAATATTGTCGATTATTCCTTTTGTCTACTGTGCTAAGACACGCGCAATGTCCTTAAAATAACGGAGGCTCCGTTTAGATGAAATACTAATATCGCACAATTTGATACCTAACAAGCCATTTATTATCATTATCGGTGCGAACGAACAAAGCTCATTAAGCAGAAACATTACCGCATGACATGGGTCGTTGTACGAAATAAATATTAGGTAAATTGTTTAGACAAATATCAAGGTTAAGGCGATTGACAATTCCTTACATACACCACCATATTATATTCATATACCTATAAATGTAAGAAAACTTAAAAACGTATCCTCTTTGTTGTTTTTTGTTGACAAAAACCCACAACGATCATTGGAGAGGATTTTTAAAGTAATTAGTGAAAATTAATATTATCTCTGGTTAAATTAAAACTATTCTAGGAATGGGTAACTAAAATTGTATATTGATTAAAAAAATATTTAAAACACATAAATAATATGCACATTATCATGTTGGTTTCAAGGGAAGAGAAGTAAGAACTTTAGTACTTTTGACGTGAAACTTTTTATTGATAGATGAAATGCTGAATAATTAGGGTTCTGTAATAATCTTGTGAAATATTATTACATCGTGCAAATACATGTCCCAGAAAGTCTGTGTTAGCTTATTAAAGATTCCATTTCCCCAACGGTTGAATCTGCTATCGGGATTCGTAGAGATTCGTAGTGTGACCGCGGAATCTTCGAGCCAACTGCATGTCCTTGGACATAATGGTGACTCGTTTGATATAGATGGCGCAAAGGTTCGTATCCTCATAAAGGCCCACTGGATAAGCTTATCTTGCTTCTCGCAAATTGTAGCGTTATTCTAATTTGTTACGTACAATACGAATTACATAAATATTAACTCCTTGATAATATCAGGTAATTCTGTTTTATTGTAGAAACTTCAAAGCAAACATCAAAACAGGTATTAAAGGGGCGTACGCCATTAATAATAGGTTGCACATGTCTCGAATGGCAAACCCATAACCGATTCTCAGACGTGAAGGTCGCAGTAATCACTAATTTTATTTTTCTCTTACAGAATACGCTGTAAATATGTAAATAAGTTAAGTTTTTCGTTTCTCAAAAAACAAAATTTATTTGTGATTTTATATAGTATGGCTGATCATTTATTCAAGAACTATGGTTACACATTTCCTAATTTACGCTTAAAATGTTCGTTTTGGTGCCATAGTATAAACATGTGAGGAATTCTGTTATTTATAAGAAATTTTTAAAAAGTAAATCGATTAATAAGCCCGGTTACGAGACTAATTTAATTTATGTGTATAAAAGTTAAAGCAATGTCTAGGAGACTTACTTGTTTAAATATTTTCCACTGTTTCTCACCATTGCTCTTCTTTATAAACACTGTATAAAAATATAAAACAAATTTCGTCAACTTAACTGTTCATTGTGTTTTTCTGAATTAAATATTAATCGGGTTGTCAACGAGCGGATTTGCTGCAAGTTTTCACCTTTTTGTCTCATTGATTGTGGCAATATAAATTTTCTCCACTTGGTACTATTTTTACCTAAGTTAACACTTTATCACTTCTGTAAATGAGTTAATTACTGTAGGAATATACATGTGTAAAATTCAAAATAATTTGGAATCAAAACCCCAATATTAGGTCTTAGTAATTCTTTGTTAATTATTTGTTAGCCTAAGAATACTAAACGATATAAGTTTTACAACTTCTGAATCTTTTTAATTTATATAAATATTTTTATTCACGGATTATAGTTTATTAGTTATAAATAAAATAGATTATTTCATTGGTGGATCTAACATTTTTATACCAAAAATTAAAAAAAACAACAAAGTGAAAAAAAGATTAATTGTATCGAAATAGGCAAAACGTGAAGCACGAACTCTTCTAGCTAAACACATTTTTTTCGTTTACACAACAAGGTATAATAAGTATAGTTCTATTTTTAATAGGACACATTCAGCGTGAGAAATAGATCTCCCCTTTTATTGAAATTGCGTAGCAAAAGCACACAGTAATAATTTCATGAATAAGTATGGTTTCATAATTTCTTTTATTTTACTTCGTTCTTGTAAATCTCTTTAAAAAATCTCCGTAAAAACAGAATCGTGTACTAATACATTACATTAGAGGCTACTTATTTCAGGGCACATTTTTTTTTGCCTTCACTCTCTTTCTTCAATTATATAAAAATATTTTTTTTTTAATTGTTCCGCCATTTTCTAGTCAGACAAAGCTAGAATATTCGATGCAATGTTTAAATGTAGTTCAAATTAGAAAAGTATTTTTACTCGCCACGGGCTTCGGAAGTGAAACATCCTTCCTATTATTCTGAAATGTCTATGTTTCGTCATATTAAACGCACTACGATTTACGGTAACTGCTTCAACTTTTTACTAAATTATTAATTTTAATTTCAACACTTACAAATATATAGTTTTTCAGATTACTTAAACAGTTTGTATTGAAAACTTGCTGTTGGATACTTTTAGGCTACATTATAACATAAATATTTTATTTCGTTTCAATGTTAATGATTAACAGTTAGAACGAAAACCAAAAAAATTTACACATAAAAGTAGATGTGACCTTTCTAACTACTGAGAACAAAAAGGAAAGAAAAAAAGCTAATCTAAGTTTACTGGCGATTTTATGTTTACTGACACTGTAACTGTCATTGGTTGCAGGGAGAAACTATATCCTGTTTTTACTCTCCCCACCACCCATCTTCACTTTATGCTACGATCAATTTTCTTAATGTACGAACTAATAAAAGCGTTGCTTCAAAAATCATAAAATTCATTTTATTTATGGTATATCAGGTTGTTGTCACAGTTCCTGCTCTTTTTTTCTTAAATACAATTATATATATGGTGACATATTAATTTCATACAAAAAAATAAATAAATAGCACACTACAATGTGATACGAAACAAATTGCAATAAATTGTTCTATTGAAAATCTACTTTCTATTGGAAAATTAATTCTTTTTACGAGAACCGTAATATTAATATCCAAACTCTATTGTCCAAAGAGGAACATTTTTGATTGCAATATCATGTGTTTTTTTCTTATGTATTTATAATAATTTATATGCCTAAATTTTGCTCCTAAAGTTAACTATTACTATCTCATACCTTTTAAAAGTTAAAGCACATAAAAATTATAATTTCATTGTGTTGACAATTGAAATGGATGCGTATTTCGTCAATTACAAGAATAATAACAGATGTGTTTGGTTTATTTACTAATCCGCAATGAACCCGCATATACAATCGTTGTAAAGATTATTTAAAATAGAAGCAATGCAAACCGACCTCCATGGACCGTATTTAGGAGTGTTCTGGTATTGGCATGGTGATTTTTTTTAATTGACAATTGTTAATGCAATTTGTTTAGAATATTTTGTGAGATATTTACGTCGATGTGAAAAGACATTTCATTAATTTTTCTGAATTTATAGTTACAAAATATCTTCGTACGAATTTATTACAATTGACTGATATACATGTAGCATATTTTTTGTTACTTAATTCATTACATTTAACCTGCCATTTAGCACTTTGACAACCCCGTTACGAGCAAATTTCAAGGAAGGTTTAGATTTTTCCAATTTATGGTAAAAAATAGTGTATGGTAAGTTATATAAAACGCGTTATTGTTTTGAATATCCTAAATATTATATAAAAATATAAACAAAATACGTATTTTAAGTGAAATTAATGCAGATGCGGTGGCTGTGCGATACATGAACGTACTTGTGTTTGGAGAATGTACCCTTAATTAAAATAATTTTGGATAAATTACATCAATAAATTCGCGAGCTTATCATTTATTGCCTATTCCAAGCACAAGACTGACGCTTTCCTTGGCTTTCACGTTCTATTCTGTCTATTTTGTATATAAAATATATATAGAAAGGAATTTTTTTAAAACAGTCATTTTGGCAGAATTTTTAGAGCAGTTTGTTTAAATTTTCAACAAGAAATTAATTATATGTCATCTTAAACGATCATACATGAGATTAAAAATCATATATAAAGATTGGAAGTTATATAATATAACTTTTTATTCTGCTTGTAAAAGAATACATTAGATTAGATTATAGATAGATTTGATTTTGATCCATTAGAAATATATCAATATATAAACAATTCAAATGTGGAATATATACCTATATACATATATATATATATATATATATATATATATATATATATATATATTTATATATAAGCTTCAACTTACAAGATCCCGTCCATCTAAAACTATGGAAAGGATGAAACTGTGACATACGAACTGATATGGCGAAATTATAAAGAATACCGGTTTCATTACAAAACCATAAGAAGTAAATATTTATATTTTTAGAATAAATGTTAATATTATGTATTTACAACAGAAAAAAACACCAAATAGTCTAACCTGGGAAAATATTTAATGATAATAATCTCAATTTTAACAAAATAATTCTTGGTGGTACAAAATTATGATTACAATAGCCCTAAATTGAAAGATGGGTAAAATAGCCCCGTATTGGTTAACATAGCCATTTATTTCTATAATAAGATATCACAGAATATAATAATTTAGCCTTTTCCTACACACCACACATTGTGTAAATAAATTTATAGCCTTAAAATACCATTCTGCGTAAACTCTCCTTTACTTATTTTACTCACTAACAATAATTCTGAAACTTTTTTAAATTATATGACTTTCTAGCCTTTCTTGTTAATATTTGTCATTTTATGCATTTAACTTTCATCTGTGATATAAATCCACGTCGCCTTTTCAAAAACTTTTCGTATTTCTTTTCTTGATGTGTCCTCTTTATAATATAGATAGTTAACAAAATAAATTAAAAGTAAATATTCGAAATATCACACCGTAAGACGTAAAATATTGTAAAGGTTTTAATTATCTTGTGTTTCGGCGTCACTTCAAAAACTATGTGAAAGTAATAGTTGATTTGCACAGAATATTCTAATTAGTAATTTCAGAAAAGAAATTCGCTGAGCCCCTTGACTAAATTCAATTTATGATGAAAAACTGAAAGCAAACGCGAGATAGATCTCTTTCAACCTATATAGTTTGATTTTAGTATCGAAGGACATGAAAATATCAGGAATTTCTTAATAACTATGATATTTCAAATCAGTGTCATTGTTTTCTAATAAGCATTAGGTCAACTTGTGAAAAAGCTGTTTCTCTCAGAATCTTCAGTGTATCAATTTCCAAAATTGGGCGCTTCAGTTTCAGACTCAAATATTTTTCTTGACCAATTTCCGTAGAATTATCTTAAATCAAATCCTAAAATATTTTTTAATTTTTGTAATGTCTCTTTTAATTGATATCTTACACGGCCTATGAAAATAAATAAATAATCCCTTCGTTTGCCCACTTCAAAATTCCCGTAATAAAACTTATTAATATTAACTAGTGAAATATATGCAAGTTAATATAATTTAAAGTTATGTCAGATCTTAAGTTTCTGTGCCAAACGTTGTCTAAAGAAATGTGGATATTTTCGATTATATTACTAAAATTATTTTTCATGAAATTTGGAATTATCGTACAGAAATTTAAAAAAAATTGTATTTATATCCCTCAAGTAATATCCCACAAGGTAAATAAAAAGGAAAAAGTTCAATTATTTTATTGGTCCTTTAAATATTTACCAGTGAAATAAGTTTCTACATTAAGCGGTTTCTCAGAAAACTATATTCTCAATTGAGAGCCTGACAGGCACGTCAGTGATCCTATAAAGTTTCCATTTTTGTTTCCTTTATGAAAGTGACGATAATTTTATAATTCATATTTCCTTAATATTTTATCACTCAAACAAAATATATAAATATATAAATATAATGTTCAGATTGAAATATTAAATGTATATTAATTAATTAAATTTGCATATACCTATAATTACGTTGCAAGTTGAAAACGAAGTCTTTCATATTTAGAACTTTTTCATTTGATACCACGATTTTATATCTCCACTGCCCGCTGTATCGCGCAATAAGAGACTTGTGTCTGACTAGGAAAACAAAGGAGATAGATCTTGTGATGATGGTCTGGCTAAAGGAAAGTTTTTATTTCAATGGTTGATTGAAACGAAGTTCTGTTGTTTATATGTCACCGGGATTCACGTGACATGCACAGTGCAGTGGAAAATTCGATTTTTCATTTTGAGATAGTAAAAATATTTAAGTTTAGAACTTACGTCTACTGAGTTTTAAACTTATATCGCTCTACCACTGAAAATCGGTGTGAAAATAGAACCTAATATCCATAAAATTTTATATAACTGTCGAGGATATCACAATTTAAAAATGCATAACATTCTTTTACATATATTAATTTTATTTAAATGTATTAAGTTTGATTTAGAGTACACTCCAAGGTATTTAAAAAGATTGTCAACTCCTTGAAAGTATGGATCACCTACAAAAATATAATGTAAATATAATGAGCCAACCATAAAGACTATACAAAAAAATTAAGCAAAACCCGCTACTGGATTTGACATTGCAAACCCACTTCAGAAATTTAGAAGAAACCAAGGCATTACGACTTTAATATAATATAAAGCCTAATTTTACACAACTCATGCACATACCGACATTTCTTTGGCTCATAATACAAATTCATTAAAAAAAATATTTCACAGTTCTTTATTGAAATGAATTATTTATCTCAGTATTGGAAGTACTGCTACCTTTTTATATATTCACTTGCTTACAGCTGAACCGTGCTACACATCAATACCATTTAGCTCTTGTTTTTTAAGATAGATCATGGCATGCGCATCATTTTTTATAATGTGCTGTATTCATTTTATTATTAGGCGATAATTTCTGTTTAGTCTTCACATATTATTTTAGGCCAAATAATTTTTAATTTTCTGTTAACTTACTAAACGCGTTGAGACTAAATTTTAAGCTTGTAAGTTCAATGGAATTTTAGTTTTAATTCGCAGTAAAATTTAAATTTAAATTTTATATCACTGTCCAATTCATCTAAAAATGTCCGGTTCCTGTTTAAAAGTACCGGCTTAATTTATTAGGAATATCAAAAAAATGTAAGATAAATCAAATCAGTAGTTCTAGGATAACCAAATAACTTATTATGCTCCGTATTTGTAGGTAGAACCTATGTATTTGTCAGCAAACAATATGGCTATATTTTTACTATCAGTACACATAAATACATTAATAAACTATGTAGACTTGAGATAAGTAACTGAAGCCTGACCAAAAGTCGGATTGAATCTTTCTCAAACTGAACTACGTTGTCCTGCATTTAACTATTCCCCACTTTAACCCAACATTTAAATAAAAAATGTAATCTGCAAATTCGTGGGTAAATGCTTATTATTATAAAATACGAGCATTAAAACTAATGCCTACTGGAACCTAAGGTATATTACTGATAAAGTGTTTCAGAAGAAAAATATTTTACTTACACCCGCCTGGATATTTTAAGTCAGCCGTTACATATTATCAAGGTTGACTGGGCCTCGAGTGATATTTGTAGATATAGACAAAATAGGTCGATCGAAATACTCAGCATAGACGGAGGATAAAATTACTACGGCATTTATATTATTCAATCTATCTTTGTCAATATAGACAATTAATAATTACCAAAAGCTTAATTATGTAAATACAGAACAATAAACATACAATTTTAATTCTAAGTCCTAATTTACAAAACAAACGAGACGAATTCTTACCGACAAATATCAAAATCTGAATTTAACATAACATGCTTACTAATGCCTAATTTAAATTCTGGTGATCTTATCGCAAAGTATCGTTACTTATTCACATTAAATGTTATTTTTCCCTCAAGATAAAACAATTCCATTACGTTATATCGGCCACTCTACCACAACGAGTCTAATGAACGACCGCCGGAGGCTGTAATGAGATAATCATTTTGTCACTTGTGAACTCGAAATGAATATTATGTTGAATAAAATTATGCATATCATCGTTACATAAGACATTTAATTTCTGTTTTAGAAATTTCATAAGGCGATACAAAAATAGAATGGTACTATATAAGAAAATTGGGAAAATTTCTATTAATTTGGGTTACGATGTTCCATTCAAATAATATAACAAAAATGGAAGTAAAGGATTTTAATATGCCATATAATTTTTAATGTCAAACAAAATAGGAATGCTTCAAGCAGAAATAAGAAATATATTCAAGGAGGAATATCTTCAAGAAGAAATAACGGAAATGTTATTTTAACAATGAAAACAAATACTAATTAATATTTTTATTGTAATCAAATAAACAAAACTGCCAATTTTAGTTACAGGTGTTACAACAACTATCGTATTTTGTATTAAAGGTTGAATGATGACGAAATAGAAGAGGTCAGTTAAAAGTCCTTCATTACTGAGGGTAGCGCCCATTTTAAAATTCCTTGTACAAGTGCTGACCAGCTTCTTCCATACCTCACTGTTTTCGATTCATCTAAGAGTTGCAGGGGTAGGGAGTCCTAAGATAATTTTAGTCTAATTAGACAAAGAGTTAGAAATTGGACCATCGGCCGATTAATTTATTTCTGATAATTCGATCTTAATTTAGAGTTCGTCGAACACAGATTATTTTGCTTCTTTTTATAGTACACTTTTTATAGTATATGTGTGGCTTTCTCTGTCTTCAGCATATCTCAAAAACATCGGTGCCGGAATAAAAATATACCCATTTTTCGAATAGTTTTATGGGCAAAAATCATTGTTTTTGTTTTTTTAGGTATATTTATTAGTAGAATTTAGAATAAAGAATGTTATTTTTTATTTTAGTATAAAAAGCAGTTCATTTCAACACAGTACTTCCGCGATTAGATGGCAATATTGGCGAACAAGGCAAACGTGGCCAACATGGCAATCATAAATAAAAGTATACCCGCTACTTATTTTCTCACCTCTTCTAACTTTTTCGTAGGAACTAGATAAAAAAATGGGAAAATTTTTATCTTGAATGAAATCACCAAAATACGTAATCGTGCAAAACGATTACGTATTTTGGTACTTCATTCGGTTCCAGGAACCTAGCCAAAGCTATTTTTTTAATATTACATACTTTAAATTGAAAAATATACATCTTGCATTTATTGCATTCAAAATAAATTCTTCCAGTTGTCTTACTTGCTACACGTAGTTCAATTTTTTTTTACTTTTATCGAAAACCTAAAAATTGATTTTTAAAGATGAGTTTATCTATAAAAAAAAGTGGAAAACGTATGAATGGAAGCAATTATCGGCTAAAATTAACATAATTAAAATTTATGAAATTTACTATAACAATAGTATTAAAATTTAATTATGTTTACCATAGTTAATTAAATTTACTAAAAATTTAATTAAATTTACTATAACATTACTATCGAAATTAAATTTACATTTTTCTAGATTTCGAAATTTTTTATTTATCGGTTTGAACATTAAAAGGTCGTCGTATTTTGAAACTACTATCTCTGATAGTTTCAAAAACTTTAATTTTGATAGGCCGTATAACATTTGCGATCAAACCCAGTTATATAATACTTTCTTTTTTTGGCCTGAGTGCGGGCGACTGACAAATTTTCCGTATGGATTTACATTGACCCATGAATTTTTACATGTGAAATAATTTACATATTAAAGTAAATTCTAAGACATGGCCTATAGATATTGGCCTTAAGACCATAGCCTATGAAATATTTTAATTTTTTTCTATTGATATGATTCGTACTTAATTCGACTCACTATGGCCTTATTTTTCAAAAGTAACGTACTCATATATTTTATCGTGCAACCGAATAAATAAATATACCTATTATCAAATTAACTTATAACTTTAACTTCAATTATTTTGAATCAATAATATTTCTGACTGTACTCCATTGATATATTGATTCTTGCTACAAGCGAAATCTCTATAATTATTTTAAAATTTTCAACGTATTTACTTAGATTTCAAGGTTAGGTTTCTTAGTTTTAGTATATATATATATATATATTGAAGCGTGCTTTTCTTACATTAATTGCACTATTCACGCTTTTCGGCCTAAAAAGTACTTGATCACATCCACAAATATTAATTGTATTAACATGGAAATATTAGCCAAGGAGTAAGAAAAGACGTGCAGATCTCTAATCAATACTGCGCTATTGTTTTTGTATCATTTACTTCAATATAACATAAAATAAAAATATACTTGGTTAACTATGAAATCAAATAAGAATGTTCGAAATTATTTCAACATAATTAATACTCAAAAGTTTTCTATCTTATAAAAATAATTCCACATTCAATTTGCTATTACTATCTCTTGTAAGCCCTACCTGAATTTAGTTAACAGCATTTATAATTTGAAAGAAGAGTCTTTGCCTAATTAATTTTTGACATTAAAATATACCAGAGGAGATTCGTACAACTTGGAGTGATTTCATACAACTTAAGGCTAAACAGAGCATATACTCAAAAAGAAATTGCAGTGCGGATACTCCCTAAATTATTTTTTCTGAAAAGTCACTAGTTTTTCTGAAACGGAATTAAAAAATAATAAAGACCATTAATTACTTTCGTTATTTTTTTTTATTTTAGTCTCCATATTTTCCTCGTTAACTCTTTTCGTTCAAAACTCTAGGTCATTTTATAGGGTTCTGTACCTCAAAAGGAAAAAAGAACCTTTATCATTTCGTTGCCCGACGTCAACTTAATAAAAAAACCATATGGCATAAATATGCCACATTTTTAGATACTCGCAAATATATCTAAACCTGTAGAACATTTCCGTTGAACTAGAATCATGAAATTTGGCTAGAAGCACGATTGCACAGAGCGAGTGAAGAAAAAATCCGATAATCGTAGTTATATCGCATACAATTTGTAATTATCTTACATAAATAATATTTTTTTAATATGCACATGTGAAAGATATAGAAGGTAACAAATTTTTGTTCTAATAAATGAAAATTTTGGATATTGGTTAATATTGAACATTATGTACCATTAAATGTTTATATATGCCTAATGTGGGCGGAAACCTCGTGGTGCAAGTTCCACTCATACTTGACAGGTTTTTTATATAAGTACGGGGTAATACCGATTTTTTTATATTAACTATTGCACTTTTCTATTCAAACTAAAAATTTTATTTCATTTAAGTAAGTGACGTTTTCAGAAAATAATTCAAGCAGTGTCCGCACTGCAATTCCTTTTTTAGTATGTAGCTTTATTTAGCCTTAAGTTGTATGAAATCACCATACATTAATATTTTGATAATACATACTAATAAGCATTTGAATCTTGAGTGCGAAAGTCTTTCATTCAAATTTGTGGTATAAATGTATTTAATCGATTTACGCCGAAAAATAATTTTCTAACCGATTTTAAAGCAGTGAGATAAATTAAAAATTAGAAACAGTTTTTGTGCAGATGAAAAATAGATGAAACTCTAAGGAGAACAGATTTACTGTGTTCGTAAAGCGTAAATAGAATAATTTAATTTGTTTCTTCTTCTTTACTTAACGATATAAGTAACTGGTCATCAAATATCAAAATATAATTCAGCAAATAAAAGCTTTTAATAATGCAATGTCAGGAACTATACTGTAAATCTAATAAGTACTATAATATATTTAATACCCGTTTTACTAAACGCACAAACGTTTAAATAAAACTGTTTATTGACATAATAAATTACTATTTGATAAATTCGAATAGAAACATTACACAAAATTTTATTTTAACATTTAAATTAACAAACTAAGAAAACATCACAGCATTGAATTCATGGGATGGAAGTTCCAAACACTGAAATTACTCGTAAATTGATGTTGTTTATCAAACTAAAAATAAATGTTCACATAAATTTGCTCCCACTACAATACAATGGGTTTTAAACAAAAATTACTGTTTAAAATTTTGCCGACATAATACGTAGAGATTCAATAGTTTGTCTAGAAACTCGGGGACGAATAAATAATAATCATAACCCGAGAGGCGTATATTGTCATTACAAACGACATTATTCACTGGTTGGGATGATAGAATTGTTAAGATTTAGATAAAATCGTCATTTATGTTGATTTAACCTTAAAGGCTTATGAATAATTTAACGAAAACTTTAGAAAAGCTTTCATCTCTTCGTTAGCGGTAAAATAGTAGAAATTGACGAAGCATTCTAATCGTAATTGTTAAGTGACTTTTTATGACATGAATATGGAAAATAAAAAGTTTTAATGATTACTTCAATTTTATTATTCCCTGAAGAAACGCTTAATTTTAGGGTAATCATGATCATATTAAGAACGAATCTTCATATTCGATAAAGCACTATCCTTATGTGATGGCTCGTAACATGATCTGAACCTCTCAAAAATTTGATAATGATGGGTTAATTACCCACTTTACATATATAGATCCATATACTCGTGTAATATTGTGTGACTCGATTTACACACATGCATATGTTATGGATCCGTATATATATGTATATATATATATATATATATATTAAGTCATAAGTCGATCTATACTTGTAGAAACTTTGGTATCAAACGTTTAATTGTTCTCCAAACATATTTAATAACACAATCCATACGTGTGCTAAATGATAACGATCGGATGAGTGCCGTCCCTGTATAATATTTCATTACACTATTCAATAACGATCCATTAAATTTTTAGTCTCTTTAAATTACAAAAAAAATTAGAATTTATTTTGATAGACATAATAAAATTGTCCTGTGTTTGTATAACTAAACCAATATTTACATATATTGTAAGAGATTTAAGATTACATAAATGTTACTTTTCTGGAACTATTTTAAATTTTATTGGCAATAAATTTAATGGAAAACTGTCGAAAATTTTAAAAATTTTTAAAAAGGAGATTGGAGATAGATCTCTCATCCTTTTTATGCCTAAATTCTAATTTGTGGAATACAAACGAGGTTTAAGTGTAAAAAATTATAAGTAGAATTCGTATTTTATTTTAAAAGACATTTTCAATGATAACATTAAATAAAATGAGTGAAAAAAATTAACACTGCCCACTAATAATTAACATTAAAAAAATTAACAAACCACTTTACATATGTAGAGATTAATTTAACATTTTTAATATCTTACATTTTAGATGAGATTTTACAACAGGTCTTTGTTTGTCAAACATTAACTTCACTCACTCTAATCACAAGGCCTGGCATCGTCGGAAGCGCTTCACTTCCAGACCCCAAGCATTCTTCTGCTTAAGCTGGCACGAATGCAACGTTAATAGGATCGTTGAGTTATTGAAAGCACATAAATACAAAAAACCTACCCGCATAAAACGTATACTGCTTAAGATAATCAAGGCTGAAACTACTAAGATGAAGGCTCGTGGTGAATATAATACCTTTCCGGAATTTATAAAGCACTGCAGCTTTTGAGTATACAAATTTGAATTGAGTTGGCAAAATTGTTTATAAAAACATAATTTACAGTAGAATGAACCCACTTGGCGATATTTCAGCTAAAATATTCGCCGTTCTAAAGCCAGCATAATAAATAACTAGAGGTCAATAGTACTGCTGAGCGTGACCTATAAGCTACTAATAGCGAGCGAGTAATATATAAAAGTATCACAATAACCATGAAGAAGCACAATATTCAACTTATACATCTCCTAGATACTAGTTATTATATTTGGTTTCGCAGAAGAACTGGCAGTTGTTTCACAAGATAAATCTATCGAATCTGTCTGACATGGATTAATATTCCGTTTGATGACCTCTGTGCTCAAACGTATCTGTAATCAAGATGTGCTGTTCACCTCAGGAAACAGGAAGCTTAATGTCACTTCTAGAGAAGCCCTTGAATCATAACCCAAACACCAAGTACCTGGGTGTAACACGGGATTGTAGTCTCACTTACAGCTCAAACCTGAACCATGTAGAAGCAAAACTAAGAACTTCACACAATATTTCGCAAAACCGGACGGGTACTATCCGGGGTTTGAAGAGCCCAATCGATCTAGTGTAACCTCAACCGCTTAAGAACTAGAAATATCGTTGCGGTTAACTATGAAAAAGGAAATCTAGAGCAAAACTCAGACATGTGATACGCGTACCGGATCAGAAACGCGTACCGGAATGAATCTAATATCGGTTTAGGCATGTGGAAATCACACTGCCTCGGAAGAGGGAGGGTCATGGTTTACAACAGATTACTGCGTTGTAACAACTTATACAAAGTTTTAGTCGTTTTTCTCGTTTTGAAAAATACGAATATAAAATGTTTAAAGAGCAATTTGAATTTGAAATGTATTCAATGAATGTATAAAAATCCACAGCATGTTCACATTATTTAATTAACACTATAAATTCTGTTTAAATGACAACTGTAACTAAAAAGACTACTGTAACAAAATTTTCATATGTATCTTTATTCAAAAGTAGTCTGATACAAGTGTATCTATTTATTTATTTATATTATCTTTCATATAGGAAGAATACGAAGCAATTATTTCTACATGAAATGTATGTTTTCTATTATAGGCTGCTGTTTACACTGCGTCTGGGTTTTTAGTCTATTAGCTTTTTCTTACGACTGTACCAACCTGTAATTTCAACCAACACGACGGGATTTATTCCTAACTCGATGAGATAATCGCGACATACATAATTTATTGATAAGGTGTGAATTAATTTTTTAACAAATTTTTAGTATAGTGTAAAAAGTTAAGAAGTAACACATATGTTATTTAGCATTATGGGCAATACATTTAACAAGTTTTATAAAATGGGTTTACTAGTTTTGGTGTTATTAAGTAATAAACATCTGAACACACTTTCGTGATGTTGGTATTTCACGAGAGCTAAGCCACGAATAATGGTCTATATGCGAGTATGTTATTTCTGACATGGATTACATGAATACGAAATTAAATAGCATTTTGTTGGTCGGGTACACCTTTATTAAGTGATCAACAAGAAAACGAACAAAAACATTCTCATACTTATGACATTACAATTAGTATACATAGAGTCGGGCTCTAGGCTGGAGGTTGCTAAAATATTTATGAGTATAAAGAAAATACAAATAGAATGTTCTTTAGATTCTCAATAATTAAAGAACTATTTTACACTTGTAGCTTGGCTTGCATATATATTTAATTTTATATTGTGAAAATAATTATAAATAGTAATCATTCTGTTACCTTTTCTGCCTTCTATCGCTGCGGTATATACTTGCGGCAAACAATATATATAAAATACGCCCCTCTCTACAGAAATGTAATTAGTATTACTTATTTTTAATATTAATACTGATTGATAATGATTTTGACCGTCTTTATGTTTTAATAACAAAAATTACCTTTATTATAAAAATATGCTTAAAGTAAACTTATTAATAGTGTTTAATCACATTAATAATCCACACTTGCTTGCATTATTACAGCAGTAACATTCTGATTAAAATGACTTTTATTTGATTGATAAAAGATAGTAACTTAGAAAAACTTCGTTAATTAATATTTATAAAAAATTGCAGTTAACTCAATAAATACAAACTGTAAAATTTAGAAACGAGTTTTGACTTGGCACAAGAAATAAAATATTTTTTTAAATATTTAGATAATAACACAAATAAGAGATACGGTTATCCGAATGCTATGATATGAAGATGTATAATTCTTTTTAATAGAATTGTGTTCAAATATCATTGCTCCAGCGATCTATAGGGTTTCGTTCCTGTATAAGTTGATTTTTTAATCGCAACCGATATTTTGAAGGGATAATAAACCGAAGATATCATCGGATATTAATTGAGTGCGAGGTAAATGATGTTAATCAGAATAAATGTGCTGAAGATGTTTTACCAATTTAGGTTGTTATGAATAAAATTTATGTAAAGTGTGGGGCGTTATGAAAGTCAAAGTTAAAATGGCTAGTGAAACAACAAAATACTGAATTTTTTGCTTGAGTTAATTTTAAAACGTATTCAGTCACGGTTCTAGGGCTTCCGCCATTGTATTATTTGACGGATACTAAAAAATACTTTTTTGTATTCTACTTTAATAAACATAAATTATGAATTATTTGGTCAATAAAGAACTAATTCAATAAATATGTTATATTTAACATCTTTTTTAATCAAATACGGTGAGTATAGCCATAGACAAACGTAATTATTTACGCTATATATATTTAACATTTTTGTACGCAATTCAGTTTCCATTAATTTATTATGGACTTGATTGATCGGTGGCGTAAGTGCGTTTAAGCTTGCTTCGCACAACTGCATTTATGATGTGTAAGCAAGTGCAGCATTATGGATTGCTTGTAAATTGTTGGTGAGAAATAGTTTAGTAAGCAAAATGCATTAAATTATTGTTTAATGCAATGGCAACTAATGTAAGAAGCGAAAACGGACAGTGATTTCAATATAAAAAAACGTCATAGAATATTTCGTCTGTTTCTCGTATTATCTCATTCCGTAATTTTTGGAATTTGGAAATTTGTATTTTTCTAAAAGAACGAATTATTTTAGATAATTTAATGTAAAAGTGTAACTGAATGGTTAAATAAATGCAAAATTAAATAATTAATTTAACGTAAAATTGATGTAAAGTCGAAAATTTATATTTTATTTAGCAAGTAGACTAAAAACCGAAACTGTTTTATGAATACGAAATATTGATATTAAACTCTTAACATGAAAAAAAAACATGTAAACATTTAAGGACACAACATCAAGCGACTTTGTGATTTCTTGGAAAATTTAACAAAACACTTTTATTAATTTGAACATTTCTTTTTATTTATATTACTTTACATAGATTATAAAAAACTATTACAGAGTTTCCCATCAACAAAAATCAAAACGTTGAATCCACCTAGATATTTAGATCGTAGAACTTGTTAAATCATTATATATTTTGAGTTTATTCTGCTTTAGTCAGTGGATACGGACGTAACTTGGTTAGTTCTTATTAAGTTTACTATATACTTGCGGCAAACAAACATTATTAGTTAAATATGAACATATTGTATTATTAAAGTTATATTATTAGTATTATTAAAGTTACTAAAATATTATTAGTGCGTAATTATTATTTAAACAACACTTAAAAACATAAATATATCAGTACGACATAGCCACATTATGAACGAAACAGTGTCAGAAGTGGATGTTTTAAAATTACAACAAAGTGTAGAGTCACTAATTAGTCTGCTTACAAACATTGATTTTGTTTATTTATATTCGTGGGTGCTTTGCCAGCCGCTATTTGTAACTCCGCACACTGCACTTGTGGCGCAGCGTGTAATGCAAATGAGCGAAAGAAGCGCATCTGGTTCGGAACCAGGAAACGCACCCATTTTTATTTCTGTAATTATGAAATTATATCAGCATAAATAACATGACTTCACATGAACATATAGTATAATGGCATATTACAATTTTTCCATTTTCACCGAGAACAGTGCCTAAAGTGATTGTTTATAGAGAGCACCTGAATATTTCACGAATGAAGGGGAATTAGAAAAATATTTTATTGAAGTCCAAAGCAAGAAAAACAATAAGAATAAAGTTTAGCATGAAGAAAGTGTGTCACCAGAGAAATCATCAAAATAAAAAATAATAATAATAATTCAACTAAACCCTAAAACCATAAAATAAATGAAACAAAAATCCCATTGACTCCACCAATTGATATAACCACTGTTGGAAACTTTAATTGACTCAGACACGAGGTTTTAAAATAAATGAAAAATTCAGTACAATTCAAGAAGAAGACACACAAAACAGTACATTTTTAAAGATGGAATTCCACACTTTAAATTAAAAAATGACAGATTATTCAGATTTGTAATAAGAGGATAGCAGTCATCAACAGGAATCAGTGAAAAAAAAATTGCCATCATTAAGCTAGGACGTGATGTTCTTAATGTACTTAATATTCAGAAAAAGACAACAAATGGCAATGAAAAAAGTTTCAAACGTTTCCCGTTATTCTATGTAGATATCTCATAAAAAATACAATAAGTGACTATTTGAAATCAATAACATGCTCCATTGCCAGATAACCATTGAATCACCTAAAAAGGTAAAAGATATTCCACAATGCACAAATTGCCAGCAATTTGGACATACCAAGAATTTTTGTAATAGACAACCAAAGTACGTAAATATGCTGGCCATCATCACACTACATAGTGCAAAAATTACAGAAGATGTAATAAATATTTTATGTAAAAAAATTCTGTGAATTTCCCTTTGTATATGTGCATGCGTGCGTGTGTACTCGCATGCGTTTCTCATCTGAAATAAAGATAACTGATAATCAAATTATGGTTCCACATTCTTCAGGTTACTGACGTCATTTTTATTTATTAAAGTACCTGTTACGTATGCTTTTTTTAGAAGCAACAATTATCAGTAGCAAAAATTTTTAAAAAGATATTAACAACCTGTGAAATGAGTATAACGTAGTTTTATAATTTTTCTATATTTTCCGATATTCATTTCATTTATAACACATATTTTTAAATTAGTGATGCAATTATATTTATATTTTAGTTACTGTCCTATCATTACTATTTATCAGACTGCACGGCATCCTTCGGCATACACATGCAGGAGAAAGTTTGGAAATCAATAATGTAGCAGAACTCTTCTCATGGAAAGCTTAAAAATTTCTAATATCTTTTTAAAATATAAATATCCACTTCAGCTACGGCTGCAGAAAATAAGATCACGTTCTGAACACATATCACTGCTCAAGTGCGTAGAGTTATGTGATTGAAATCATCTACACATTCTTTGTCTTTAAATAATCCAAAGCCAGGTCCGCGTTGCTATATTTTAGTTCCATATTTACAACCGAACGTATAGAAATCCAATTTAGTCTCGTTCCACTCAAAATTAAATATTGTTATTATGTATATGCTAATAAAATTTTATTAAAAAAGGGAACCTCGCATCGATAAGAACCCGTAATACTGCATTAAAAGCTTGTTTAAGAAATGTTTACCTCTTAACTTCTATTTATTGATGTATTTAATGTTTTATTTACCTTTTTGTTCATACAGTTTCACTTATACCATTCCAAAAAATGTCTACTTTATCTATTATTAAAAAAAGGTCGACAAGATAATTCATCTTACCTAATTCTGTATTTTCCTATCTCTGTTAATATGTCAAAGTAAATCTTTTGTATATGAGAATATAATTGTTTCTTTATAGAATGTTATCTATAGCTCTGTACAGCCAATGAATTTTGAATATTTAAAATAGGGTATCCTCGCAAAACGCATGTAAAATAATATAAACTGAATATATTTGCTCCCATTTGACCAGGTTTTGTTTTTGTCCCACCACACTACAATAAGTATAAAAAATAGTGTGTAAAAATATAAAAATCTATAATATAACATAAAACTACACTGATTAACTCCGTATATTGAAATATATATACGAATTTTATTAATTTGTTTGTCACAAGTATATCTTCTTCTCTGAACACCTAATGTATGAACACCCGAATCTGTGGACTATAACATAACTGGTGTTATCTTGTATCGAAAAAGTATTCACATGAAGAAGCAAATGTGATTCAAGAGCTGTAAAGAAATATATATGTATTTATATATATATATACATATATATATATATATATATATATATATATATATATATATATATATATATATTATCCAGTTGAAAACCATACATTCCAATATTAAAATATAGCCGTACAATTACATTTAGATTTCTTAAATATTTTTCGACCAATAGTTTCGACACGAATATAAATATCAACTTCATATTTACCAAACGAGTATTTTTTTCACGAAGAAACCGGCAAAGTTTGCATGCAAACGTAAGTTGCTCCCACACATCATAATGACATTCCGAATAATAATTTTTGTTCTATTTTAAGGTAAAGCGTTCCTTTTATTTTGCCAAATATTGTGAAAATCTCCTCAAAGGCATTTGCAAAAAATTGGTTAGAACAATATTAATATAGTAACATATTTAAAACCAATAATGACATAAAATATGTGGATGGTTATGGCGAAGAAAATTTGAAAGTAATATATATTTACTTTGGAATAATTAGGTCATCCACTTTGTAAGATTTCGTAATGGCTTTTAGCTTTTCAAATAAAAAAAATATAAAAATTCTTCGATACTAACAAACAAGAATCGATAATGAAATAAGTATACGTTATAATGAAATTGTGTAAAGAAATTCTGGCATATCTACTTTTGTTCCACTGTTGTAGCTTAAATTTGTCGACTTTACTAGAAAAAATCTTAAGCATGATCGTGTATTTAAAATATGCGGGGATATGGTAATACATGATACATTGTGTTGTATGTTTGGTTTATTTTATAGTAATAATAGATATTATCTGATATTTCATAAAGAACATATTTAAAAAAAAATGAAAAATATTATTTCGGGATAAATTGTGATGAACTAAACAAATTGAAAATAAATCAAAAACAATTTTATTAAAAATGACAAAGGAAACCCCACGACGGATCCTTAGCACTGCATTAGTTGCCATTGCCTTAAACAAGCTTTTAATGCAGTATTACGGGTTCTTATCGATGCGAGGTTCCCTTTTTTAATAAAATTTTATTAGCATATACATAATAACAATATTTAATTTTGAGTGGAACGAGACTAAATTGGATTTCTATACGTTCGGTTGTAAATATGGAACTAAAATATAGCAACGCGGATCTGGCTTTGGATTATTTAAAGACAAAGAATGTGTAGATGATTTCAATCACATAACTCTACCCACTTGAGCAGTGATATGTGTTCAAAACGTGATCTTATTTTCTGCAGCCGTAGCTGAAGTGGATATTTATATTTTAAAAAGATATTAGAAATTTTTAAGCTTTCCATGAGAAGAGTTCTTCTACATTATTTATTTCCAAACTTTATCTTCCATGTCTCGTTTTGTTTTTCTATTATTATCAAAAAGTGTAGCCGTTTTTATATGAAACCGATACGACGCGACGTGCTTAACAGTGTATTCTAAAGATTATGTAGAATCCAACATATCATAAAAAACAGCAAATATATAACATAAATATTAAACTTATGAATGAGATAGTTTATGGCACATGTCAAGTGTGTTTAGTTATTTTTTCTTGTGATCTTCATTTGATATTAACTAGTACAGAATGTACATTAGGTCCGAAATTCTACAAGTTGTTCAACATTTTCAAAGCGTTGAATTTTTTAGCCAGTCTGGTTGGCTTATTCCTCGATGTTGATAGTTAGAGATTTCAAGGATATCAAATATCATACTATATAAAAAAATGTATAATTAATGATATTGCTTTATTCCGGTCGTCAATTTTTCTATATTCCCTACAACATTTAATTTTTTTATTAATCACAATATGTTGACTAAATATAATGAAATGAAATAAGTTTCATTGTAATACGGTCATTCTTAACACGATATGTGGTTTCCATAATGACGTGGCAATTCATTTCCCTATTGGTGAAACCTGAATTACCCTCTCAACTCGAGGACACTTCAGTAATTTTGCGAGCGTAGATGACAGTGAGAGTTCTCTCGTCGTTAATAATGCTTACTTGCTACCGGATGCGGTTACCGTCTCATGACGAAGTGAAACACATTACCTGTGAAACAAAATGTACTCGTATCTTCTAGGCCAGGAGAAAAACACTTCAAGATAACATGAAACATAGATATTTAAATTTAGATAAACTTTTATCATTTAGTTAATCTTTATATACAATAACATTACCACGTCACAAGCAGTGGAAAATCCTGAAATCCGTATTTGTACGTCTTAGTTCAGAACACTTATTTAAATCTTAAAAAATGAGCTTTGACGTGTAGAGAAAAGTATTAAGTGTGAAGATACCTATAAAAATTATTCATTTTAATTATTTCAATTAAGTAAAAACAGATTTGTTAGTCAAATTAATATTTTATCTAACAATATTTTATTTCTAAAAATAACATTATTTCAAAAACTTTTTTTGTCTTTAGATATTACATATCGTGATTATTTTTAATCGACTTCAGAAAGAACAAGTTTATTAATCCGTCCTGTTTTTTGGATAATACCCTAAATTTGTCTACAACTCTGTATGATTCGTCTTATATTTGAAAGCCAATATTCCCATAATAGTCCCATGAAAATATGATTAGAATTTGAATATGGAAAAAAAAGAAGATACGCCATACAATTTCTCAACAATGAACAGCACAGGTAGCGTGATCGAGGTCGCATTGTATAAATTAAATGATATTTTAACAATGAAGTCTGTAAAGTTTTCAAGCCACTAAAGTGACATACATCTATTTTTTAACATCAGGGTTCAACGAAGTAGTTGAATATGTTGACAGAAACTATTCAATGGTGAGAGACAAACTGGTCGAGTTTGAATGCATTATATTTTTGTTAACCTCCCTTTTAGTGCTTATAATCCCATATCTCCGATTCCGATGATTTGTTTTATATAGAAAAGCGAACTAATGGCGAGGTTGCTTGAAGCTGGTGGCAAGTGAAATGAAACACTCATCTGTGTATGGATGTGCATGTACATGAAAGAGAAAGAGAACATCGAGTTGGAATTGACTACTCAAGTGTCTAGAAGTAGCTTCATTTTGCAAATCGGTTTTTGTAGAGAAGCGATATTCTACAATAGATATTCCAACTAAGTACGGTATTTTTATTACTTATCATGTAGTGAAACCAGATACATACATTTTAACACATATACGTAGTAGTATGCTTATACATTATATATGTACGGCTATGGGGTTTGAAATGGAAAATATTAAATAAAACCTCAATATCATTTTAAAAAAACTTCTTTAATAACCTAATTTTAGTTATTTTCTTTTATTTTTATATTTTGTTCCATTTTAATGGGAATCTGAATTTAAATTACCCACTGGCACGACTTCATGCATATGGGTGATAAATCAAAGAAACTATAAAGATGTGATAACCAGACGAACTGACAGCTTCCTCGTTTAACTCTGAAGAACTAGAAAATTTTTACACCCCTTTTAGAACAAACGTCAATATCTATAACTGCTCTTATTAACAAAGTGTCTTCATTATTTTCACAATGGATATAAATGTTTTAAGTGGGTTAGAACTTTGTAGACCATGCGGAACATGGCACTATATAAAAAAGCAAAGTTATAATGTAACAATTAATTAAAAATTCAAATAATTTTCAATGCGACCCTCCTCAAAATAAAAGTGGTTACTTTTTCATTCCAATTGCACACTTGTTTTACATAAACTTAATTAAGTTTCGTTAATTAATATTTTAAAGGTTTACATAGATAATGACATTTTAAAATGGAAAATCTTTAGAGGTTCAATAATTCAAAACTCTGCTTTAAAACATGTTATTTCAGATATGTACATCTACGTCATATAGAACAGGAGCAAACGTGAATAAAATTTTAAGGATTAATTTTAATTTGTATTAACTTCCAAATTCTATCTTATAGGATCCGTACTTTTTAAGTGATATAAATAATTTAATTTATATTGTCAAAATACACCCACCTTTAAAGGAATTAGGGAGCTTTACTCGAGTATCCTGGCCAACAAATTTTATATAATTGAATTGAACGAAATATGGTTGGACGAATCAATACACGAGGTTGCGAGCTAGTTCGAGTGGTTCGAGTGGGTGGCGAGGTTCTAGACAGATGTTGCACAGTGGTGCAGTGAAACCGGGCTGCGTGCGACTGCAGTGTCTTGCTAGCCCTTCGTGCAGAGGCGCCTCCTCCAGTACGACACTGATGACGAGCATTTTTGAGCTAAGATATCTATTGGCCAAAATAGTGTATCTATTTTTGTAGTATATATTCACGTACAGTGAATATTATAACTCGTTATTTATGCACATTACCAATATCAAAACCTTGTCCCAATAAATCATTATATTTATATAAATATATGTTATCCCACAGCTTATTTATCATTTCATATTTAATTTAAAGTTTATATTTCGTTAAGCCCTTAATTCTTTATCGTTACAAATAGGTTACCTTCAATGTGTCGATAAATTAGTATGTAATATATAATATAATAGAAAAAGTATAAAACATTAGAACCATCCATTGTGTGTTATCTTCTCGAAAACCGCAAAACTAATTACATTTAAACTATTAATTTACAATTAATTTTAGTTAAAACTTTCTCCTTTTGCGCGTGCAATGTAATAATATAAACACGAGTTTACTTTTATAGAGATTATATAATTTTCATAACAATGAATAATCATAATACAATTATTAAATATTGTCCAGTGGATATTAAACGCAAATAATTTCGTTTTCCAGGAATAAAGATGAGATTTTAGATACTATATACACAACGAACTGGAATTTTGGAATCAAATAACTCGTCTTAGCATTTTAGGACCCTTCATCATCGCTGTCTTTTCGTTTTGACAAAACATCAGAAGAAAACTATGAAGACTAAAATAATTTATGTGCAATCCACTGAAAGTGAAATTTCTTTAAAGGTATTGAAGCCGTCCAACTCTATATAATTTTTGCCATCTGATAATAAAATATAACATAACTGCAAACATGACACATAAGATTTATTTTTATTCGAACTAATTTCAAATAAATCTTAGCTTGAGAGAAAATTAACAAAATTCTATTTACTTGTAATTAGCTTAATAATACAATACTAAGAGTAACGATGTTTGGAAAGCACTAGATTTTTCTATTGATCTATCTCGTATGAAGGGTGCTCGATACTTTTCCAATCCCCTGCCTTTCCCTGACTAACTGAGTGTCCACTACAAAGTGGTCAGTCCGGGCGTTAGAACTTGTACTTCCAGAGTTTCTTGTATGCTCAGGCGTTCATTAATGCTTAAGAATATAAAGGTAAATATATATGCTATAATTGCCTTTGGTTACCTACTTTGCACTGCTGAGGATTTAGTGCAGTAATGAATAATTAAACCTCATCAAGTCGCAAATTCTTCCCATAAAGCAATAACACGAATACTGATTGCTCTAAATTCGGCAAGTTTTTTATTATTTTTGTTTTTAAATATAGCTTCAATATTATAATTATTTTTGTTATATAATAAACTTCATACCTAGCAATACCCATACTGCGGCAAATTCGATTTCATGATATAATATGTCAATCTAAAATTCAAATTTTTTTAAAATAAATGTTTACATTTTGTCAAGTATTATATATTAGAGTGTCTGCGACCTTGTAAGTAATAAGTAATTTAATTTAAAATTATGTCAAATTGAAATCTAAACAAAAGTTTCCGGGATGTCACTTTATTTTATAACAAAACAAGACTCCTCTTTGGTATTTGTCTCCGAAAAAATTGTAATTCGATTGTCAATAAAGGCTTAATGGCATCTTACAATATTTATATTATATAATTAAAATCATTAGCTTGGAATGAAACAAGATCTCCTTCAAATAGTTAGCCATGAAAAGTATTGAGATAAAAGCAGTAAAGTTCTTGCAGAGCTTAGTTAGAGAAGCATAAAATGAAATGAGTGAGTCAGAGTTTTGGGTTTAAAATTAATGAATATTTTGTCCACTGAATCATCGAACTAGGCCATCGCGTCTGTAAAACTTTCAAAATAAAAATTTAAATGTTTTCTAAAAAGAGACTGCACCTTTTTAAATTAAAGTTATTTTAACCCATAAAGAAATACATACATCAAATTTTTCATTGGCGTTTTTAGATAAATTTAGTGCAAGTAAATAAATATGATATTTTAATTATAAGTGAAATACCTATTCAACTTACTAAATTACGGCTTCCACTTATGTTCATCGTCATCAACAGCCTGAATCAGTCAATCGCTGGACATAGGACCCGGACAATGTGCGTATTAATATAGGTAAGCCCGTAATCACCACACCGGATAGCCCGATTTATGCCCGCAGTGCGTACCTTCTTGCACCAGTAGTTTTGTTGCCTGCCGCGGGACTAGTGTTGTAGCTATGCGATTACGAACTCCATTCTAGCTCTACTCGACGAGTGGTCAGAAATGAAACCAGAGTCGTACAGGTTCGCCATGAAACGTATTATCAATATAACATACCACGTAGTACCTAAGTTATTCGATAATATTTCGCTAGATAGTTACGCCTCGTCGCGAGCGACGCTATATATGTAGTTTATAGTAAAATCTGTGTAAAAGTAGTAGTTGATCTGCACAGAATATTCCGATCAGTAAATTTAATTTTAATGCAAATGTTTATTGGTAACTAAAGAGTAATTTCGATTAATGACGATAAACTGAATACAATAGCGGAAAGAATCTGCCAAACTGTAAAGTTTGATATTAATGTCGAATAATATTAAACCAATTGCATTAAATTGACTAAAGGAAATTATTGAAAATTATTTGTCGATAAACAAATAAATTTTGGTTCCTAGTTTTTTATACATATGAGGGATATGAAGAACATTCGCATTTACATTCGCTAATATTCGTATATTTTTAAGATTCACTTTTAAATACATCTTTGACGCGAATACTTTGCAAATGTGATTATAAAAATTTTTTGTTATCAGTTTATTAGAACAAAAACATTTTTTTTAATATAAATACAAACTTTTTAATTGCTAAAATGTACCTTGCCTACACCACAGCAAATCATACATTGTTACTACAATAAACCTTACCTGTATTACGACATTACATTACAACCTCAACTAAAATGTTATTTCATCAACTTATTTCGAAAAAACAGGCAATAATTTCAAATTGAAAGGCAATTGTTAATAATGTAAATACGATTTTATTCAAACTATCCTCCTTTTACGCATTAAAACGAATATTAAACGTTTATCAGCCAATTATCATCTGTCACTAAGTAAAAAAACTCATACTTCTACTTATTCATTTTACACCACACTGAAAAATTATGTGAACCCTCCACATCATTTTTCACACGTTCTCACCAATTCAACATTTTAATTAGATGGGCTTTCTATAAAAGTAGCCGCAGCAAACATTATTATTCTAATTGCTAAAATAAATGAATGACTTCTCGTTTCAAAATAAAAATCGTATCTCCAACATATTGATCGGATAAATAAAATTTATCAATCCCCTTTCAAAATTGATTAGACTTGGCTCCTTGGTGACGTTTTCGAATCAACTGAGTAAACAAGTCAGTTTTCTATAATTATCAACTTTATGAAGTTAGTTCTGAAATATCTTTATTGGTTGACGTTCCCAGTTTCAAAAAAAAGCTGTTGTCCTACCTGGCAGTGCATTTTTGTAAAAGATTGATATGCGGTTGATGAAATCTTTGTAGGGATGGGGGGGTTTGCAAGTTTACTTCAAGCTGTTTCACTAAAGAAAATATGTTGCCACCTTTTTACATTTCATGACCATTGCAACAAGAATTGTTTTGTATCGTAAGTACCTCTTTAATAATTATTTTAATTTAGGGTGAATTACATTCAACATCTTAAAAGTCCAGTCCGCTCTACGAGTGGCGGGAATCAAACTCGGGCCCTCGCGGTGCATTGCACCGTAAAAGATTTTGGTCAGTTTATAATTATGTACAGATACGTACACATGTAGGAAGAAAAGAAAACACTGAAGAAAAATTATTTATTAACTTGACTCTAACATAACCTTTAATAAAATACAAATTTCATGTAATTCCACATTTTATTAATGAAATTAAATATCATTAAAATAAATAACCCTTCAGCACGAAATACAGTGTGCAACTCAAAAAATTTAGTTATACATAGAATTAAATTTTTGATTAGAGATTTTTTAATAAACATTTATTTTGACATTTATTTGCATAAAAGTGTCCCTGGAATCCTTTGGAATAGTTTTACCTGAAAATTCCCATTAAACATACTTATTACTTTCAAAATTTTTATTGCACATAAATTATGATGAAATTCAAACCAAAATTGTTTAGAGTATTTATTTTTACTACGTACAAGACGTGTACAGAAAATTTCTCAACATTTCTCAACTCAATGCAAAAATAAAATAGCAGTTTCCAATACTTCTTTACTCGACTGTCAAGTTCTGTGAAATGAAATTTTTCTTTACTAATTTGTTTCCTGGGTCGTAATGTGAATAAAAGCGGAATATATTTCTGCAATTTTATTATAGGCACATTTTGAATAGCGATGTCGCTGATGCCGCACAATAAACCGACCTCCTTTCTTGTTTTTATTACGATGCACTTAAGTTTTTAAGAAACTCACTGAACGTGCCCTTCGGCCTTTCCATGGCGCAGCCCGATAGTCGTGCCAATGTATTGACATACATTTGGTTGTCATTCAAAATAACATTTAATTTACTAGTTATTTATCTAAGATTTTAACATCAAAACAATAATTGAATATGCAATTTCGAAAAGGGTACATCTCTAAAAATGTAAAAAGTTCAGGACATGAAAAAAACTAATTATTTTCTAAAGCAGTGTAAAATTTATAAAATTAGCTTTTGAATTACATTTTAGTGTTAATTAGCAATCGAGAATCACTGAAATTATTACTTTTAAACATTTGTATATATATATATTAGATATTTTATGTTTGTGAGATATGCCCTTTTCGATATTTATAGTATTGAGTACAAAAAAATTAAGGAAAAAACATATAAAATTTGCGAAACTTTTATTTTAGTGACTGAAAATTGAACATGGAATTTAGATTAAACATAAGTAATAAATTTTCTTTAAAAATCTTCTGGAGACTCTCTTTCATTAGTAGTTGGTCATTGTAGAATTTCTCCATAAAAGTCAATAAATTCTGCCGGTATGTATTGTGTCACCTTTGAAATATCTGCAATTTTCAGATGATTAATAGGCACTTTACCACTATACGCTAGCTTGGCTAAGTAAGTTAGTACAAGTACTTTTTACTTTTGAAAAAACATAATTTCTTGAGAGAAATCATTATCTATATAATTTTTTGTGATTACTTCACCAAGTTTTCTTGGATCAAAAACAAACTCATAATAAGTGGATACCTGGAAAGTAACTTTTTGATTTTTAGGTACATTTTATCCGTAACTTCTCACTGACAAAGATTTAGCTTTAAAATTTATTTGAGCCCATTTCTTAAAATCAATAATGTCTTTTGTATTGACTTTTTCAACGTTAAATTTCTCGGTGTTGATAGATTGTACTATAAGATCAATATATTGCTGATGGGTGAACACACGATCTTCTCGTTTAATTTTTCTTTTGACCACTGAAACATTTCTGTCGCAATCATTAAATGAGTGGCCCCGTACTGGAAAATATATATGGATCATCATATTTCTTTCCACAGATAATGCCATTAAAAATCGAATAATCGTATTATTCTTGTTCTGTCCGGGGCAACCATCACAAAAAAGTTGTAGGTCGGTTATTGAATTTGAAACATAATTATTGATGTAATCGTTTATGAAAGTTGAAACTTCGTTGGGACCTTTCAAAGCTTGTCCTTCATGATAAGAATAAAATGTTCCTTTGCCCTGTTTTCATGTTGTGTATACAGAATTCGTAGACCCAAAGTTGTATGTAGTAAAAAATTTCTTGTACAGGCAAAGTAGGTAAAGGTAAGTTTTGCATATAATCGAAAGATAGTCCTAAAACCGTCTCATTATTGGCACATTTTTCTTCTATTTCTTTAACTTTTTTATAAAATTTGCTTGCACGACGTTTGTGTACAATCAATTCCGTAGCTGCTGTTCTTTTAGCGCCATCATTTAAATGAGGATCTTTTATTTTAACATTTAGTTCTTCACACTTACTGCAAACGTCGATTTGCGGTCTACCAAATGATAAGTCAAAATGCTGATTAAAATACTGCCAAAAAAACTGATAGTTGATTTTGCCTGTCATTTCTGGTTTGCGGCTCAAAAACATTTCGTATAATTTTTTTACATTTAGTGATGATGACAGGTATTGTTTTTTAATTTCGTTCGAATAATGAATTTCTTTCTTGGCAAGAGAATCTATAAAGTTATGAATTTCAATGCATAGTTCGCCAGGAATAACATTACTTCTTGAACCAACTACTTTGCCTCTGAGATTTTATGGTATTTTATTCTGTTTTTTTAGTTCTGTCATCCGTCTGCATCTCTTAAGGGTTATTCCATGTAAACTTACGAAAGCAGATTTACATACCTTTTTTTTGTCAGTACCAATTTTAACAAGGTATTTGCAGGAAACCGTTTTAGGTTTTCTCTTTGCAAAATCTTCGGTCCGTTTTGAGGTGTATTTAGGTACAAATAATTCATCATATATGATCATACTTTGAAGATAAATATCTTGTTCGTTTTTAGTTTCATAGGAGTTGATTCGTTCAATCAAGCCATCCATATTGTCTTCAGAGAAACTCTCAAAACATTTTTGATGGCATCTAGAGAAAAATCGATATAAGAAAGGATAAATTTAGTTACTATTACAATAACAAAACGCCTACAAAACAGACATGTCAACTATTAGAAATAGGACAAGAATAAAAGAACGTAACTTACCGACAAGTCGCTCCTGTTCATCGTCTTGGTACTTGTTTCCCTTTGTGGTTTAAATGAGGTAAACCTTTTGTTTTAGCAGTTTTAATGACAACATGTTCAGTAATTTTCTCGATATTTCTTATTCCTCTTTCCCTTTTTTTCGGAATTTCATTATCAGAATCAGTAGAACTCATTGTAAAAGCGAAACAGTACGTCTTTATAAGCCTCCCGCAACTCAATGACTGATGCAATATTCTTATTGTTACATGATACTAAGAAAAGTGATACAAATATTTTGGGGGTATACGAAGAAAAGAGACCAAAATTTATGGAAAGAAATTCGAAAAAGGCACATCTCTGGGAGTTGTGACCCCTTCAAAATGATTTTTGTACACACCATGACGTCAAAAGTGGAATGAATACCAGAGTTGTGCTTTCTTCGAACATAATGGGTGTAGATAAGCATCGGAATCACAATAATATGAAAAAATATATTTTACAAAATAAGCGACTTGTGTCCTTTTCGAAATTGCATATTCAATTATTTTAGAATAACCTTCTTTATAGATACTATTATTTTAACAAAAGTATCTTTAAAGTACTCCTTTCCTATTAATTGTTTGTGAACAATGAATTATTAAATTTAGCAAAGAATGGAGATGATGTAAGACTGATGAAAGTAGAAATTTTGCGAAAGAATCTCAAGTGAAGAAATTACAGACTTTACAATAATAATAATAAAGACAGATAAAATAGTCGTAAAGAAAGCTAAAATAGTCGTAATGACATTTTTGAAAAATCATTTAAGTAATATTTACAAAATTAAATTATCAAGTAATAATAATTTTTAGAATATATTTTTAAGTGTCGCTATTTTATACAACAAATGCGATATAAATAATTTGCAAAACAAAACTTTTATTTTAAATCTGTGATTGGCACACACGTGCTCCATATCAAAGTTAACAGCAAGAGCATACCATTGAAAACACTTTGAGTTGGGTTGTCATGAAAGCAAATACATATGTCACTCTGTTTTAAGGTAGAGTACAGTTACCAAAGTGAAACCATATCCAACAGCGTCTGTACAAAGCGACTTTCATTCGGCTGTGATGCTAAATCCGCATCCGGCTCGGCTGTCAAAGAGCTTAACATCCGCCACCGGATATGGTGCCAGTTCGATAATCTTTCGCTGAACTTGGTCGCTATAGTCAATGCTTTTATGAAATTTCGATTGTAACTATATATATATATAGCGTTCTAAGTAATACTTATTGCAATAATGTCAAAAGAAACAAAAATAAAAAATATGTGAGAAAAGCAAGGAACAAAAATTAAATTTAAAAATGTCTTCTTCATTCTATTTACACTGTCGCTAAAAATAGATCATAACATACATATTATAATATATATATATATATATATATATATATATATATATATATATATATATATATATATATAATATAGATGAACAAACGTAACATTTTTTAAAAAGTGAAGTTCGAAGTACAGGAAAACGAGTACGCAATATAAGACATAAAACAGATTCATAGGGGCAAAAAAATAACCGCATGGATCTTATATTAGTTTTCAAAATGAATGAAATATATACAATACACTGTTGAGTGTGAATTTATCAAAATTGATACATCTAAATAAGTAATAGTAGTGACGTGCGCTTTTTACCTCAAATTCATAAATGGTTTTACAATGTCTTGCATCAAGATACTTTATATATATATATATATATATATATATATATATAGATATATATTTATATATGTATATATACATATATGTATATACACATATACGTATATATTACGAATATTGATCTTCTCCATAAACAAAATGACACCAAGCTTTAAAATAGTTTAATATCTTACCAAGGACATCCTTTTTTATAAATTTACAAATAATTAATCACTTAAAAGTTAGAAGATTTTATAAAAATCATTTTATAACTGCGACTTATTAAAATATTCATGGTCGTTTTGATAAAGAATGGCTAATAAACCTGTGCTTAGAAGCTAAATTAGGTAATTCAGGCGTTTTGTGCTTAAAGGAAACATGGATCAAAAAACATGAATTCATGGTTTATAGTAATTGCAAGTATAATAATCTTATTAGTAGTATCCATCATACTGCATTTAATAAGGAGGGGGGGCTATTTTGCTTAAATGTGACTTAAAGCGCAGGAACAAATCACATATTATAAATATATCGGCAAAGAAGAAAATTTTGAGTTCTTATTTATCACAACTAGAGAATATGAAGGTATTTAAAAATAAATTTAAAAGGTGCATCATCAAATTGACATAAAATAACGACGACGAAATAATTTGACGTGGGAATTTTGTCCTTAAATTTACAATTGAATCAACTCTGTAAACCTTTTTTCATAGTCCGTCTGCAGCACATATTGATCAGATATTTACTGATATTACTGTAGAAAATAAGACCTTTCTTTAAATACGTTTAATCTGATCAATATTTAAATGTAATAAAATTTTGAACTAGTTCCGATAGATGCACGTCGTACGTAGATTAAAGGAGGATATGTAACAAAGAGTAATATCGACCATCTTAAGAGAGCATTTGAGTATATCTTTGTAAATGCAGATATTGTTAATTACAAAGATTTCTTAAAAAAATGTTTTAAAATTGTATCATTATACACCAATTAATTTGAAACTTAAAGGGTACCATTGACGATCAGAATATCTCGAGATAAACTATTCCTCTTTTCTGATTTACCGGAAATAAACAATCGTGATTACTTGCTTATGTGTCGGAGTGTAGTAAAATGTTTAAACTAGTTTCAACGAAAGTTAAACCAATTTATCCCAAGTAAACGATTATAACGCGCCTAATAAATTTTAAATTGGTTAGAAAAAAATTTAAGCAGAAATTGGCGAATCTTGTGATATTCAGGAAAAAATCGCATATGAAATATCAGAAGAATACACTGCAGGTAAATAACACTTAGGTTGCCTAAAAAATCAACAAGGATTTTTCCAATATGAAGGAATCTTTTACTAAATGTCTACCTGAATCTAAACCTTTTTTTTGCGACGCGTTTTTCGTGTTTTGTCAAAATTGTTTGATTGCATGAACCACAGGATATTATATTATTACACAAGCTGTAATATTATGGTGTAATGGGAGGGAACTAGATCATACTGAATCATATTTATCAAAAAATTCTAAGTGGCAGATTTTAAACGCACTAAATTTATATCACACCATGAGGTGTAACTCACGGATCAACTCTAGGTCCCTCACTTTTCCTAACTTACATAAATGAGCCTGTTTGTTCTTGTGGAATGACTGACATTTTAATGTCTGCAAATTATACAGCTTTGGTTATAAAAATGTAATTATGAAAATATTTCTACAGAATTAAAAGAAATTCTCAACATGTTATATCGGTGGTTCGAAGACAATAATTTACTACAACATGCGAATGAGGCAAAAGTTATTCATTTTGCTTTTGGATCGAGTAAATAATATGGAAATAATTTGATTTAATACCTTTTGAAAAATATATCCCCAAAGAAATTAGTCGCGTTAAATTCTTACGTGCTACTATAGGTAAAAAAATAAATTGTATCATTCATATATCGTTTTCAGAGCCAGTGAAGAACAAGTTTATAGGAAAAGTTGAATAAAACGCTATATATGAACAAAGCGTTAGCTGACAAATAAATATATTCAAATTATTATACTTATTGTAAATTTCACTACCATAACTGGTATTATTACTGTCAGTTTTAAGATTTTCTATTGTACAATGTTTATGTTATAATTATTTTACCATATATTTTGATTAGTTGATGTTTAATATCCAAAAAGTTCTCATCATTATTACTATATGTTCTGTTTGACTGGCGATATACCTTATATTTGACTGCGCTTTTGTGAATTCATTCCCTATATACCAATATATTCCCAGTCACATATACCGATCGATGATACTCAATGAAAGCCTTTCGATTGTATCTACGATGAAGCTTCATAATCTTCATTCTTATCAATCCAGAAAACCATTAAAATGTGAGTAAAAAAAATCAATATTTTATAACTTTAAGTTTTAAAATTAAATTTGTATGACTAAAAAAATATTTTCCTCATTTAGTAGAACAGCTATTTTGAGACTGTCATAATTACTTGTTTATAATATATATATATATATATATATATATATATATATATATATTAAGAAATTCGCTATACTTCCAAAATCACTGTTAATTTTCAGAAAACACAATGAATTTTATTGCTTAACAAAATAGAATAAATGTTTAAAAGAAATGAGCTTCAATATTTTAAATAACCAGTCGATAGTACCAAAATGATTTGTTTTCAATATTTATGCGTTCATGCAGGAATACAATTTGATTTCTTTGTGTATATTTACGCAAACTAAATGATCTTGAACTGCGAGACTTTTGATTCTAATCCATCCGGAAACTGCCTTTGTAGGGAAATGATATTTCTAAATTTTTTGGTAGGTTTTTAGGTATATCTGGTCAGTGTAGGAACGTGTTGATACAAGTATAAAAACATGTTTTGAGTATTTTGCCGAGTTTGCTAAATATTAAAGTTTCTTCTTTGTGTTTGAAATGTAAGTGAATGAAAATTGAATGATAGCAACACACGAATAATTAAATTTTGATGTAAGGTCCTGTTTGACTGACATAAACCCAATCTTATGTTTTTTCTCACCTCTTACTACATGCATTTACAAACAATACAGAACAAATATTTTGAAACTTGACTTATAATATATTGCGAAAGTTCAAGAAATATAATTTTATTCATTGAATTCCCTAAGTTACCATTGCTACAATATCATTTAAATAAAAATCTACTTTAAATCCAAATATATATTGTTGACTTTTTCTCTTAAACGTTTCCACATAACTATGATATAACAATCGAGAAAATAATTTTAATATTTCTTTACTTTAAATAACCGTATAGAAACTAAATATATCTCGGATAAAAAACTTTCTTTTAGTTAGTGTTATATCCCATGAGTTGCTCTCTCTAGCGGGTGGATATCAAACTTTTATTTTTTAATAGTTATTAGTGGATTTTTACATGGGTATTTTTATTTCTTAAATTTCGACATGAACTAAATAAAATAAATGTGAAATGAAAGTTAATAAACGTCAAGCGAAAATTACGTCAATTAAAGTTAATAGACCATTTATTAATAGTGGTCGTGAAAGAACTGTGAACTCGAATTTCTAACTGCCTTAAAGCTATCAATGGAAAAGAAAATATTAATACACAAGGAGATAAACGAGAAAACAACAGAATTAAACATATTGTAGGCAAAAATGTAAAAAAAAATGGGATAAATGGTTTAAAGCAAATATCGTAAAAAAAATTGCCAACAAATGTAGTACTGTTATATTCTACAATTCACTTTAAAATTTATTCTTATTTATTCCCCATTTACCTGATTTAAATTACTATTATCGAAAAGATAATAAGACAAAAGTATAATGCCAGATAATATTAGGACCGTTGCCCTACTTGGAGAACTTGATATATATTGAAAGCTTTAATTTTCTCGAATCCTGTTTTTATGTAAATCACAGGAATATGATATTTTAAAAAAAATTTGCGGTAGTGTTTACATAATAAAATAAAACCAATCATTGAAGCTAGTTGGAAAGGTGAATTTTGTAGAATTGTTTAGCCTATAGTGCTTACACTGCGAAAGAAAAAATAATCAGAAACAGTGCATAGGCGAAAGAAATATTTTGGCTTTACGTAATTCGAAAATCCGCTTTTGAAAATAGGGAAATTATGTAGCTTGACCTAGTGGCAAATAAATTAGTAGTTAATTTTATTGTTTGTCTTATACATAACTAGAAAAAACGGCACACGAAGAAAATTAATTTATTATAAATTTAGATAAAATAACTATTAGATAATTCTATAAAAAAACGAAATTTATAGCTAGCTAAATATTACAGTTTCTTGTATATATTTTAAATATAAATGAATGAAAGCAACACAGCAAAAATTAATTACTAGTTAATTTTATTGTATGTATTCTAGGTAACTGGTAAAAACGGTGTGTGAAGAAAATTAAGTTATCATAAATTTGGAGACAACAACTATTAGTAAAGTTTATAAAGTAAGATGTATATGTACATCATAAATATCTTTAATAGAAAATGGGCATCGCATCGGATAACATAAAGTTATGTCAAGCGTAAAACTTAAAATAAAATAATAAAATTATGATTTAATGGGGACGTTTAACGTTCAATGACAAATAAAAAATGAAAAAAAAAATGTTTGCTTTTAAAAACCAAGTCGTACAAAACCAAAACTAATACAACAGTTTGAAGTTAATTTAACGTTAGTTTTATATTTATTCATTAGGATAAGCGATGAGAAAAAACTAGGTTTTTAGTTTAATATCCAGGATTAAAATTTAAAACCAAAAGGCATTTGCAATTAAGTTTCTTCTATGATCTATTTTCTTTTCGGCAAAATTTTGGTATCTACGAATATTTTGTCATTTTTTTCTTCGAATTCACGTGCAAATATTTTATATTCAAACGAACATACGATGACTTGTATAATCATATGATCAAATATTGTTAGTAAGTCACTATCTACTGTTATTTATAATAAAAACTTAATTATACTATATAAATTGTTGAAAGTGAATTTTTAATGAAAAATAATCAAATGCTTAAAAAAAGAGATAAGCCTCTTTTACACAAACTCACCTTTAAAGAGGAAATTCTAACGGTTCATATTAATTAATCATTATTACAATCTTTCGTTACTTGGAAGTGTGGTATTTATTCTAACTAAAACTACATTTTAACTAATTCAATTTACATGCTTCATAAATATATGTTTCATAATATATAATTTAATCAGTGGCTGTGATTATGCATGCACCAAATTTGTATTCGTATGCAATATTTGTCACGTTAAGCTTTTATAAATATATAGCACACGTTCTATTGCAATCTCAACCCTCTTCCCCTTTCAAATATATATATATATATATATATATGTCTACATAGGCGCATATAAATGCGTATGAAAAGCGAAGTGCGTTTAAGTGTACGCATTACGTACTTATAACGATAATGAAATGTCAGTAAATATTGATTCGGATTAGTTATTTTTTAAATAGATAAAAAAAATTTTGAACAGCACTTACACGCAACGAAAAGCCACCATAATCATCGATACACTTTTAGAAACAATAATCAATTTCGCTTTCACTTTTCACTTCATTTACAATTGGTATTAACGTATACACAGCTAAACGCACAACAAAAGACGCGAAAATTGGTAGTAACGTGCCGATTCATCAACAGATTAAAGTTTGAATAAACTTTTTGACTTTCCCTACCATCATGTTAACGCTACCAACATGTTAATCGCTCTGGTTCCGTCTCCCGATAACATGCGTTTGGTATTTGTTTTTTTAAGCGTTACACAATTTTAACGTGACAGAGTTACTCAGATATCAGACGTCGCAAAACAAGTCTCAAATCAATAAAAATTATATGAGTCTATATTATTTGTCATCAATGTATTTTTTTTTAATTTGAAAAGTAATTACCCAGTCCCCTTTTTACAGATTTTACTGAAACCTTTTCATGGGTTTTATTTAAATATTTTCTTTTATTTTACGTTAATAGGTCCATTTTGAAAACTTTTATGTATCCTTTATAATCTTTTATATATTCTTTTATTATCCATAATTTATAATTGAATATCGTTATTAATTATCATTTCGTGGTAACCAAGTTGACTACTTCAATTTAATTTCTAGAATATGATCCTTTAATTAGTTAGAAAGGTCAACAGATGACTATTAGATATCTTACGTGAACATACACCATAAAAAATTAAGTAAAATCTGCCTTCACAATGTGAACGAGGTATTCGGGTATATATACGATTAAAAAACTTCTGATTTTACATGTAACCTTACAAAGTTCTCATATATATTTAATTGTGTCGTGTTAAATAAAATGCAAATTACTTTACTTTCTCTCATTTATCACAAAACTCATAACAATTAACATAAATATTACACTTGCGAAAGTCTTTAATATTACATTTACGAAAACTTTAGCAATCTTGTCGAGAATCAAGTTATAAAAGCTTCTATAAAGTTTATGATTTCAAATGAATTAAAATAATCTCATTACTTTACTTGTCATTATGATATTGTTTATGTTTATATAAAATATTAAATATAACCATAAAAATCTTTCTTATGTGTGTGCTATAAATCTTAGATGTAATATTAAACCTTTCTTTATTATCAACCGAAAGTATTTTCTTCATTTGAATAGTTTTTTATAATTGTGAAAGTTTAAGGTATATATATATATATATATATATATATATTTACACTACACACTAGATATAGAAGGGAGACATTGTCACTTCAACCAGTTACCCCATTAATCATTTGTAATCCGACAAAATATTGTTTTTTTCAATTGACTTATTGAAAAAAATTAAATTAACTTTTACTATTAAAATATTTGAGCGAATTATGGGTTGATGTTAAATATTTACAAATGGCAATAATTTTGATTTACGATATGTAAACAAAGTTACCTCGAAATTTAACTTTGGTTTCCTATTCTTTCTTCTAACCTTTTTTTTTGAAAAATTGTGCAAATAAAAGGGATAGTTAGAAAATTGAAAATCACCATCGATAGCTAAGAAAGGTAATTTATACAATATTACCACATTTCTTACTTTTATCGAACTATAAGATGTAGGTTGATGCATTGGTACGTTAATGACCTGGGACAATTTTTGAATATAAAAAAAGTGATATGATTTAAAAAAAATAGATGCATTGCAATCTACTCAGGTAGTACTATAACAGATTAAAGTCATACTTTGGACCGTTTAATCAGTGTTCTCAGACTTTTGCCACAATTTTTATTACCACTCTAACCGTATAACTTGAAATAATGGTTTATAGTCTATAATTTTCTCTAGAGTACGAGCTTCCTTAAAAACCGAGAAAAAAGTTGTTTTAAAATTCGAACTTGCGATTTCAAGCACCGGCGCGAACAAAGTAAACAAAAAATATTTTCTGCTTTATTACTACTATGTCCTTATACACCCATCTGAAATGATATATAACCTCTAATCTTTTTCAAAGCATGGATTTTATAACAAAAATATTTTGATATGTCAATAAATAGACGAACAATTCTTCAACGACTTCAAAACAAAGAAAGTTCTCAATTCAACGAGTATGAAATTTTATATTTTTTTTATATTTGTATAACTGTAACTCTGAGATTTGTTGCCAAATTTTCATTAGTATTTTTTGTTTAAAAGGAAATAGTTTCAGAGAAGTTACATGTATTTATGATAATGGACTCCAAAAATACCTGAGGAAATTTTCGGTGGATGAGAACCCTTTTGAGAAAACTAATTTAAATTTTAACTCATTTCACATGTTTATATAAATACTTTAGCCAATTGAGTCATGTTCTAATGATGAAGCTGGAAGATGATGGTAGAAAACCTCAAAACATCTTCAGGTGAGCTGTTAGTAAAGATATCTATGCTAACAGCCCACCTAAATATGTTGTAATACAACGAAACCTATGTCGTGGTAAAGAACTTAAAGAAAGTACAAATAATAGTACATCACGTAGTTTCATTTAATTGTGATTTATAAATACTATATATGTACGATAACTCCAGAGTCCAAGTTCTACTATTGCTGGCTGATTCGACTTAACAGAACTAGTAAAGAGTAAAACTTGTAAAAAAGATATTGAACACTGAAAAAATAGTTTATAACATGTTTATCAAAGGAAAACGACAAAAAAACTAGGGTCTCTACTCGGCGACGTATTTATTAATTACATAATTTTGAATTGACTTATATGACTATGATCAAAATCAAATTCACACAATTTAAACAACCCTTATTTATAAAAAAGTAATACAATTTTCAAACTATATCGAAAAGAGAAATAAGACTAGCAAAAAAATTAAAGAGTATATGAAAAATGTGGAAGTATTTTTGTTTGTATGTTATTTGATAATCCTGCACCCTTCCGTAACTGCATACTTTGCTAATTTATTTTGTAAACAAAAAAGTACTTATTTTAAGAAATAAATAATTTTAAATATATTTATAAATATTCCGCTTGTTAATTATCTATATGTTTGAGTGGAAGAATATCAGAGACGACGATGGAATGGATTTCAATTGAATTATAATAATATTGTGATTTCCTCTTGCAAACATTCGTCTTTTTAATCGCAATACAATCCATTTTGATCACAAATATTTTTTCACCTGTTGGTATGATAGGAAGTTCGTTACTCTGCATATATATTAAACCGTTAAGTTAGTGAATACGACTATATACGTAACGCTGATTTTTCGTCTTTAATATTTTTTAAAGCAATTTAGAGAGAAATTAAGTAAATGTCCCTTCAAATTATATGAAAATGTATTTAATAAAAATTTAAATTTTTTTTTTTATTTTTAAGTAAATTTATATATTTTTCGCCCTTTTTAATAACATATTTAGTCAGAAAAATGTAAATAATTTTCATTTTCTTGAGCTTTGAGAAGGCCTCATAATGTCAATACAATTTACAATAACAGAACAAAAATATAACAATCGTTGCATTAAACAATTCAAGGGTTTTATAATTACTGATAATAGTATTTACCATTCGAGGTTCAATCTTATTTCTAAATGAACGTCTTTGATTACGATACCGCTCCATAAACGTATAAATTAAAGAGAGTGCAAAGTAAAATGAGTATCAATATATGCACGATTTTTCAACATTTATTTCTTTTGATTCTCAGTTTATTTCATAACTGAGAATATTTAAAAAAAAACTGCATCAAATTTCCAATAAAGAAAGTGAATTACGAATAGACATTTTGTACCATTAAGTTCGCCACGTGACAGTGAAAAAGATTGTGATGGCATATCTGAGAACAAAATTATCTTTAATACGCAAATACGTAAATATTAATTTACATACATCGATACGTTCAGTGCATAGGAGTGTAAGTTCGATTTTTTTAAAGTTGAAAAGCTTATCATTTATTACTCTGTGCATTCACGACCAATTTAATTTTGCAGTTCACATACTACCGCTTTCTATCTTACTAAATTTTACGCCTTTTAACTTTATAAAATAAAATTCCTACAAATTTACACTTTCTCGTCAATTTGCTTGGCTGATTACCACTTAAATTTTAAGCCATTAGACAGAACAAAATTAATGTAAAGGTAAATTTTTAAGTCCGTAAATTATTCGTGAAATAAAGTAAATGAAAAAAAAACAATAAAAAATTATTAAAAGTAACCGAATGGAACTTTTTACAGATATTCCCACGTTTCTGGAACAAAACACAATATAATTAAGAGACAATAAAATGTAAATCAAGCTTTGAGAATATAATTTCAGTCAGTTGCTCCTTTGACTGATCAGGAAATGCTGAACCAAAATGAAATATTACGTAATATAAAAAATACTGTGCATGGAGAAAAATCGCCCAATTTTTGCCAAAATATAATAAATAAAGAGAATGGAAATCTAATTTCTATATTTATTCCTGTTCAAAAATTGCCAGTTTCCGCGCACTTGATCATAGTAAACATAACTTAGCTACGGTTTTCTTAGCTTGGAGTTGTGCTTAAATATAATAGATATATTTTCATATCGTGGTAAGTTACTCTAGAATCATTGACTTATCTATATGCGATTTTGGCTGGACAGTAATACGATTTATATGAATAAAGTCTAAACTGACTTTTAAAAAACGATTCAATTAATCAACTAAAATTGAATTTAACTTCAATTAATATCCCGTAGTTCAGAGCAAACAACTGTATGCCTGAAAAATAACATTACGAAACAAAAGAGTCATTTACTGTTTATGAAGGCAAGCCGCGTACCCGTTAAATGTAAAATTGGGTTTATTTCCCCACGAATTAGTTCATTAACATGAATGCATCCTGATTCTATTAATATGGAAGGAAATATATTTTCCAGTTTTATATATATATATAGTAGACTGGTTTTTTTCTACAAGCACTTAGACATAGCTATCAAAAACTCGAATAAGAAATTAATGGTGTTACGTAAATAAGCTAAGCTTAGTTAGATAGTTTATATCTTGCTTGTAAATAGAGCCGTATTTTAAAAATAATTTTCTTTCTTTGCCATGATGAATGTTTCTCTCTTTCTTTCACTCTCTTTCTCTCTCTCTTTCTTTCTGTGTTGAGCGAGATATTAACATAAAATATTTAAATTTGCGCTTCTTTTTTGTATGTATTTTATCAGCTCACGAGCTCCAATATTATGAATTCTGGTGAAATTAAATGGCTCTTTATTTAATGTTTGTTTATAAAATATTCGTTTATCAAAGCTAACATTTCAAAAAGAATTTTTTCCAAAATTCAACTCTGTCCGAGCAAAGAGTGTTACTTTTTACACCTTTAGATTACAAATATTCATGATATTCAATCACCCAACTTGGTCCTTATTTTATAAAATTCTTCAAATTTATAATCATGTTGTATTTACAAAACGTTTTGTTTCCAAGATATTTCGGAAAATATATTTATAATACAGACGAGAGATCAAGAAATAATCTTATTGTAGGAAGTTTTAAGAAAAGTTGTTTAAATGTAGAAAATAACCTTGTGTAATTACCGATTTATTTTATGTGGAAGTGACTTGATTTGATTTGCAATAAACACATGGGTCCTAATTTCATTGGACCACTTTTCCTTAGAGAAAGCATGTCTCGCTTAGCGTTCTATTAGCTATCACCCTATAGAAACAATTTTCCCACATGATCTAGATAAATAAACACCTGCCGGAAACCGACTAATTAAATTGAGTGTATCTTAATGGCATCAGAATATATTAAAATAAGAGCTGTTAAAACGAGAAAGGCTTTCAAACATCGCCAGAGTTAAATTGAAGCTGCGATCCGACAGTGTACCGAGAGCGGTATTCGGTCAAGATGGACTTTAACACTTGTCGGACGACCGAAATTTTGATGATTATCATCATTTATCATCTTTCCTCTTCACGCCATAAATGTACAATATAAATTTATTGAGGAGAAAATCTTAAATTCTTGCACGGAAAACTAACGAAGCGTAGGTATATCAAAATATGTATGAAATAAGTTTTTTATTACTCTTATCTCTTAAAATTGATGATGGAATTTAATCATAATAATTTTCGTTAAACGTTATCAAAATTATCCAAAATGACGAGAAAAAAATTTTCAAGTGTGAATTCCTTTCTATCACAAATGTTAAATAAAATTATAAATATCTCAAAAACTATGAAATTTAGAATCATCCAATAAACTTCTAGTAATGCCGCAGTTCTTTGACTCTAGTACCTTGAAAATGGGAGCGGTCACATTTTCTTGGGTATTTTCAACAATATCTCTAGAACTACCTCAAAAAATTCACAAATAGTTTTGAATCCTTGTAAGTTTCTCTTTCGAGAGAAAAATAATATTAAAATGTCGTATACTGTAATAGCCAACTTATTTTTAATGTCAATATTTTAGTGACCTTTATAGAGACATGTACGAGATAATATGGTTTATCGCTGTCTCATTACCCGAGCTTAAAAAGTTTCTGCGGAAAACGTTGTGGAATACAGAAATATAAAGTGACAGGTTAGTGATATTATATAGGTTCGATTTTTATCATTTTGAGGTATGGAACACTAAAAATTAGAGAAATAATGTTATAGCTCAATTATTTTCATACGAGACTTCAAAATGATAAACAAAAACAAAATAGGGATAAACAGAAAACAGACGGATGACTACGATTATTCTAAAATAGGGATGGCAAAATAGTATTTAGCATGCTAATGCTAAATGCTAATTACAAAACACGTATTGGCATACTATTGACATTTCGCAACTAATGATAACATGTTAACGCTATTTAAGTATTGACTCTCTATGCAATATAACTGATACGTTGTTGTAACAGATTTATTGTTTACTTGTGTTCGCTACAGTATTTACTCCGTGTAGAAAACTGAGCGAGGCGTATTGTTTTAGGATCTTATAAGTGCTAAATAAATATTATTCATATCTTAATCGATTGATATACTAACAGCATAACTTTCAGTGTAAAAGGTCTTATGTTATTGTTATATGGAACACATTAGTTCATTACTCTATGTATATGTTTAGTGTTGTATATTATTCGTCATTATTTATATCTTAGGTTATATGAAACGTATAAAATAAAAGATTTAGCGTTTTAAAGTTATAAATAGACGATTATTTGCAAAATTTAATTAATGTGTTTACATTTTACTTTGTTTTTAATTTTCTTTTGTGTAAATTGTTTTTAAATGTCTCCTGATCAAGCGTAAAGGTATGCATAGTTCTTATAGAATTTTATTAAATATATTTGATAATATTTTTTAAACTTGGAAATGAGTCGTCAAGGGTATTATTCATCTTACTTGTGGAACTTTTACGAAGGTATATGCGGTAAGCATGCCATATGTAACCTGCATAAAAACCCGTTTCTTATAAATCGTCTATAACAAAATTAAAACCATGCTTTTAATCCAACTAGAAGAGGGTAAACAAAGCGATAGGCATTCCGAGCAGACGTCAATATCTACGAGTATTTAGAACTCTAAAACAATAATCATCACAAATACAGTGTCACTATCTAGTAATCCTTCAAGAGAAGGATCGACGAGTGTAGCTCTTCGTTCCAGCGCTTCGAGGACCGCTAAAGACTTACAAGCTCCTCTTCGAAAACAGCATGATTTTTCATTACGCCAAATGTTTTGCGAGAACTAAGCCCTGAAGAAAAGTAAAGAATAAATGACAAATTAATAACCCTTTTTATTTTTTATTATCAACCATTGACGACAGTAGAGGATACAGGATTTGTGCAGTTTGTAAATATTTTAAATCCCAATTACAAATTTCCCAACAGAAAATTCATATAATCCACTGTGATTTTCATGTTGTAAAAATAATATCTCAATGGCAATTAGAATTCAGTGCTTATATTAGACGCAATACAAATAGTACAAGCACTTAGCAAAACGCTAATGCTTTACACACCCTAATAAGGTACACTTCACAATGTTATAAACCGTGCTAATACTAATATGGGTAATAAAATTGCACTTCGTAAATCTAATCTGTCCCAGAAATAGTCTGTTAATTTAGCATTCAATGTTACAAACCATGTAGTGCTAGTACGCGTAATAAAAATACAGTTCGCAAATAGGTTCAGTCACAAAAATAGTCTGTTAATTTAGCATTTAGCAACGGCATACTAAACGCAAATACGTAAGCAGAATTTACATTAACGTAAAATAGCATTAGCACCCTTCGTTTCTCTACAGCATGACGTAGTATTCAATTAAAAGAAGCCAAATTGTTTTATAAAAAGGTCGATTGCAGTTATTAGTGCTATAAAAGCGGCGTGAATTATTTTTTGAGTTTTCACAGTCAAAACGAATCCGTCACATTCGTCTGCCTGTCCGTCGCAGCTTCACAGATTCTACAATTGTTAACCCACATGCATGATATCATGCAAGTTGATACTTTAAGTGAAGTTTAAAATTAATATGGAGTAACATAAAAAATTAAAATTATTGAACTAAAGTTGTTTACAAAGAGGAAGCATTTTCATGCACATTTAATAGAGTGCAATGTGATCGAAGAGCATTTTTGGAGAGATATTTAGGTTTCATTTACAATTTTTCATTTCAAGAACCGTTTGTTTTTGAATTATTGCGGAGTTTACCTCCTTTGGGTGTTTTACTTATATTATAACAATTTTAATCCACTATATATACGAGTATTTGATTAGAGGTGATTGCAATAAATTTAGTTAACTTATAATCAGCGAGGTACAATTTTAAGCTTGTTTTATAATATATTTATCCCAAATAACAAAAATTGGGTACTTATTCGCAGATGAAAAATTTGAGGCACCGTGCCGTTTTCCAAATATATACATTTGCAAGACACTGCTACTGCCAAAAGTTTTTGGATCAGTGCCAAGTTAATGTTTCTCTTTCTCTTTCAGATACCTAATATACAGATAAGTAATTAATTTCACTCGCCACCAATTGAACGGAACAATACTAAGAGTACAATCTTCCAATTAATAATCCGTATCGATTGATAAACTATCCATATCAGTTGATAAATGTCGCAGATATGAAGTAATATACAAAATAAATTACTTCACACCTTTTTGATCACCTGCATGTACTTATCCACCCCTTTAATTTGTTCCTTTCTTGCTTACGTGCAAATAAGTCAAACGAATTCATATTCAATGAGATTATCCCCGATAAATGAAAGTTCCTGTCACTATCTCTCACTCCATCATTATACTCTAATTTTGCTAAAAGACGGAGTTAGTTATTTAGACCTGAGTAGAGACTTCAGAGAAAAACTTCAGGGACCATTATTAAATTTTAATTACATCTTATCACCCAAATTTAATCACGCACCAGTCCTGTTCATTAGTAAGGAATTTTATCGTGTTTTGGAAGGTTTTATATTAATTTTCTAATCAAATTGTAACATACTGGGAATATACACTTACAAATCAACAAAGAAATCATCCAGGTTGTTTGATAAATGCCGGATATTTGAAGTAACATGCACAAAAAATGCGATCGTATTGAGGAGTTTCCCCCTTTTGAAGCCTGTTAAAAGTAAATATATGTGTAATATGTGAAAACAATTAATGAAAAAATATGATTATTTTTACAAATACATCATAATTTAACAAATCTCTTAAATCTCGATTCACCTAATTGAAAAAAATAAAATTATTCATTTTTTAGGGTTTGGTAGCTCAAAAGGAAAAAAACGAACCCAAATAGGATCACTTCGTTATCCATCTATCTGTTTGTCTCTCTGTCAAGACCTTTTTTCTTAGGAAAGCGTAGAGGTATCAAGTTGAAACTAATATCAAATACTAAGTCTACTGTTCCTTGCAGCTGTAAAAAAATAAAATTTCTAAGTCAACAAAATCAAGAAAAATCCTCAAAATACTACTAAACCCTGAAAACTAATTTGTGTAGAACCCTAAAAAATCATTTGTGCCTCATATTTTGACACTGGCAAACAAATAAAAACCAATGAGGTATTTCCCGTTGACTTAGAATAATGAAATTTGGCAAGAAGCAAGGTCTCACAGTACAAGTCAAACAAAAAATCTTTAATTTATAGTAATTTATAGAAAAGCATTAGCTGTTTACTTATGTACGCACGTTAGAAGTTTATTATTTGGCATAATACAAGAATAATTACATTATCCATGCAAATAATTAACGGAAATAAAATGATAAAAGTACTGAAGCGTGAATATAAATACGCTTGGTGAAATCTAAATTCACTCAAATAATTAAATTTCAAAATTTTAAATTTTAAATTTATTTGACACATAAGTTGCTAACCACTTTATTTTCCTATTGGAATTCAATTTAAAATAATTTTAAAAATAAGTTAAACGATCTTAAATATGTTTAATGAATACTTAGCATTAAATGTAATATTAACTCGTGTATATAGTCAAGAGTTAAACTTACTAAAACTAATTAATTAAATTTTAATTAACAATGAAAGTAAATGAATACGCTGAAATTTTATTTTAATTTATTTATTTTATATATTTGATAATTTATAATTTTTAATGCAAATAAATACGTACAGAATTAGAAACGGTCTGGCAGATGACTGGCTTACAATAGAAAACCAGCAAAGAAATAAAATGGTAGACTACTTATCTGTCAAATAAACTGTGTAAATATATATTTAGTGAGCAACTTTAGGGTATCGATTTTTTGTTGCAACTTGCCAGTTTCATCCCGCATTTTTTAAATATTCCTTTCATCATTCTTTCATAATGCGCCTAAAGCACTTCAAAATTTTTTTTTTTAATATGTGCCTGTGAAAAATATAGTAAGCAATACATTTACGTTCTGAAAAATAATAATTTTGTAAATGGGAATATTATGTACCATTGAATGTTTATAAATGCCTAAATATGAACGGAATCTTCATAATAACAGTACCACTCGTGATTGATAGGTTTTTATAGGTACGTTAAATGTATCAATTCATTTGTAACATAAATGCAAAAGTTTTTGACACGTGCAACTTATGTAAAGATTTCAGGATACATAACGGCTTGAGATGTGATAATGCTATTACATGTGCAGAATAGGTAAAAACTAAAAATCCATCTAATTTCAAATATCTTTATTTATTGGAATATCATATTTCATTGCAATAAGGAGACATTTTCCTCAGGCATGGAGATACAGATTCATATCCAACATGTCTCGCTTCCTATTGCGGTGGCAAGTAAATGTTAATAACCGCAAGAGAAATCTCGCAAATATGTTGAAGTGTCCTTGAGTTGAGGGTGTAATTTAGGTTTCAGCAAAAGGGAAATGAACTCTAATACCACTTTGGATACCAGCGTCACATTAAAACGGCCATGAATCTTGTTTTATTTTGTTATATTTAGTCGACATGTCGAGATAAAGAAATTTGTTATTGCTGGGAATGTTAAAAAATTTACTACTGAAATGAAGCAATATCACTAACGATCGATCAATATTTTTTCATCACTGTTTTATAAATACTGTAATTTAATTCTTACAACCTTTCACCAACGACATCATGAAATAAGCCATCTTAACTAATAACTTTAGGACTTTCAAAAGATCAATCAATTTAAAGAACTCTGGTGCTATTACTAAATTCATAGCAAAATGAAAGTCAAAAATCGTTACGTGAATAATGTGAAAGATACTATTTGGAGAAATTAGAGCAAATACATAAAGTATGTAATATAAACTATATTTATATGTTAAATATCTGTATTGTGTTTTTAACTGTATTTTATTGGTGAGATATTAGATTGTACATATTCTCTATACTATGCTTTAAAATATGCTGCCTCGTATTGATTTCTTAAAAAAAAGGTTACAAATTTGAAAATTATATTAGAAATATTATTGAAACCCATCAAAAATTTTTTTTAAAAATTCCAAAAAAAATATTCGCAACAATCGTGTTGTGGTCAATAATATAAATATTAAATAGCCATTTCATAGGACTGAGCCATTCCATATCATATTGAACTACTCTTCACTTTACGCAGAAAAGAAAATAAAGAGCAACTTATGGGACTCTGGCCCGACTACTGAAAATGGTCAAATAAAAATTAAAATATAATTGTGTGACTACTGTGAGGAATACTAATGAAAAGAATTAAAACAAATACATATATATAACACATGCCCTAAACCTATTCTAATTATTTTCGTTACAATTTTGGGGGTTATGACTGATATGTTTGATGGTACTTATTGTTTAGACTAAATATCATCGTACCGGGTTTGTACAAAAACGGTTACATCTTTTGATAATGTTTCCCAAACATTTTCTTTAAATTGATTTAAAAAACTTATGAAAACAATATATAATAATTGGGGGAATACAACAAATTATAATGAATAAAACCATAATTTGTACCAAAACAATAGTGTTCCTGTGAATTCTCTGTTGACGTAATTTTAAAATGAAGAGTTTTAAAAGTACACCAAAAATACGTTCTTTGACTTCGAGTACTAGGTGACTTCGAGTACTAGTATGAAATAATGGTACATATTAAATTATACAGGTTAAAAAAGAGTATGGTTTTACAAATTAGAAATCTTTGGCTGTAAAGTACAAATTATGTTCACAGTATGAGAATTCTCTTCACACATTATTTAACGTCATGTGTATTTTAATATATTATTGTTTATATGCCTGTAAATTTTTCAAGCCAAAGACGTTATTAATGTAAACAATTTATTCACACTATGTTTGAAGTGTTAATAGATTAAATTGTGATAAATAAAAAAACCTGTTCGAAGCACGCACAATGTAGAGTTTTAATTATAATATGTGTATTTAGAAATGTTGGCCAACAAAAGATGTTCCATCAAAAGAGGTGCGACTAACCTTTGATAACAGAGGCATTAGGAATTACCCAATTATGTCTATTCTAAAAACAAAATTCTTTTAACAATTGTTAATGTAACAATCAATTCTTATAAAATCCTAATTTGTTTCTTGCAACGTTTTTGTAGCTACAATAAGATATTTAAATTTGACATTAAAGATTACTTCCCTAAAAAGTAACCCTATATCTTCTAAAAGTATTCGATTCCATGTAAACTTAATAATTTAATCTACTTCAAAATTCAAGGTATATTTGAATGTCTGTGTAGATTCTGCGACGTAATAATATCTAATTGGTTTTCTCAAGGCAATCCTTATATTAATATAAGGTTTATGCGCAGCCGAATTATTTCCACGATGAGCATATGAGAAAATTGTCGCCCCGTTTATCCTTAGAAGGATATGAGTTAATTACGTTTGATATTATGAGCAGAATGTTGGTATATTTAGGGATTATTAACCACTAGCAAAAAAATATGAGTTTTGCTGTAATATTAAGAGCCAAAATATATATTACATTTGAAAATGCACCAGTTTCGACAAAAGAGTTTGTGTATTTATGTATTAATCATAATTGAAATAATTATCGTACAAAATGACTTCTATAATTTGATCGCGGTAAGAAATTTTGTTACAATTTTTTTATTTTCTTAATGCTTTTTAATGTGCTAATTATAACATTTATTTTGTTTAAATCTTACAACATAAAATGCAGTAAAATTTTATATTTGGAGACTTGTCACCATAAGTTTGACGTAAAAAATTTATAAAATGAGAACACCAGGAAAAAATAACGTATTATAGACGCATAAAATACATTTGGCAGTCTTTTGAAAATATCATCTTCAATTCGTTCTTTAAAAAAATTTATTATAACATAAAGTGAAAGGAAAATGTTTCCACCTCCGTTGACCGTTACTCACTTTTCATTAATCAAATGGCCCGTAAACTTAGCCTTTAACTTTTCTTATTGTTAATATTGCATTGATTACTTTCTGAAACTAATTGAATACTTCATGAAAAAAAAAAAAGAAAAGAAAAGAAATATATATATATATATATATATATATATATATATATATATATATATATATATATATTTAAAGTTATTGATTACCGAGTCTACGTCTGCCAATCTGCTATGGGTTTGCCATTCAAGACACGAGCAACTTATTATTGCGCGCCCCCGTAATACTTGTTTTGATGTTTGCCTCAGAGTTTTCAAAAATACAATATAATTGCGTAACAAAGAATTAATATTTACGTAATTTCTACTCTACGTAAGAAATTTGCTTGAATAAGGTGGCCTATTATATTTCCTTAAATAAATACTTAATCAATGTGTGGGTGACAGATATCTGTTCAACGATTTGGATGGAAATTACCAAACGATATAGGGCTAAAATTTATTTAAAGAAAATTTGGTATTTTTTCAGTATTTTTAGCTTGCAAAACGTAGAAATGTAAAAGAAGTTGAAATTTAATTTTTAATAGCTTGACTGTGAAATTTTTGTTTTCAATAAAATATGTGCAATAAATCCAAATATTATGATTTATTGCCCACGGCAATCAAATACTGCCATGAAGTCAATAATAAAATGAATCTAACAAGCAATTTCTAAATCAAACATTTCTTTTTTTTATTTATTTTAATTACTAATAGATAAACGTGTAAATACACGTTTTTCTTCATTATATATTATCAGAAATCTTAAATATAAAACGAGAACCTTAATATTTTCCTATTTAAGCTATCAGCTTTTTGTTATCTATATAGCAACGGATGAAAATGTGGCCTAACTTATTGCTTTTTGTTTCCTTCCTCGCTTCTTCATTTCTACATTTTCAATTATATATTTACTTAATATTTGAAAGTGTCAAAGGTTAAGAATACTTCATATTATGATAATAGTATTAAAGGAAGCTCGTATAGTAAATATAAATAACTACAGAGCCACATATTGCATATAATTTTTTGTGATTTTCTCAAATTATATAAAATACCTTATGAACTCGTAATTAATTTCTGTACATATAGCCATTTATTTTCTAATAATTTTTGTGTATTTACTGCTCCCGAGTAAGAATTGGGCCATAATACTACCGAATCCGCATTAAGAAAGATACTGTATTACTCTTTTGTTCTTTCTATTTATGTACGCGTTAGAAGTTGTACTTCTTTGGCATAATACAAGTATAACTTCATTTAGCACGCAAATAATTAATAGAAATAAAATAATAAAAGGATTGAAAAGTTGTTATAAATATGGTTTGTAAAATTTAAATTCAACATAATAAATAAATTTAAAAAATTTAAATTTAATATTTACTTGACAGATAAGTTGTCTCTCATTTTATTTTTCTTCTGGCTTTCCATTGTAAGCCAATCATCTGCCGGAACGTTTCCAAATTATCGCTTTTTAACTTTATCATTTTCTCATACAGGATAGTGAAGGAAAAGACCTTATTTTGAAAATAAATTTGCAATGACCTAATTTAAAATGTAAATAATCTCAAAATTAAATTTAATTACTTTAATAATATAAACAATTGTACATAATTAATTGTTAAATTTACTAAAAAATCTAAATAAATTGAAATTAATAATGAAAGAAAAATTTATTTAAATTTATGGATTTTAAATGTTTAATCGTTAAAAGTTAAAACAAATTTTTAACATTTATGCGAAAATTTTGTATTGGTGTACACGACTTACGCAAGGATTTCAGAATTCACGACAGCTCGTTATGTGATCACGCTATTGCATATATAGACTACACAGAAACCAAAAATGTCTCTGAATTCAAATATCTTTTTTTATTGGAATACCATATTTCATTACACGAAGGAGAGATTCTCCTCAAGCGTAGATATATGGGTATATAGTTTCGTATCAAATATTCAAATATATTGCGCTTCCTGTTGCGGTAGCGAGTAAACATTATTAACGCCAAGAGAAAGCACATTATGCTCGCAAAAGTGCTAAAGTGTCCTTGAGTTGCTTTTGTAATTCGGATTTCAGCAAAAAGGGAATGAATTTCCATTCACTGTGGAAACCAGTATCATATCAAAAATGTGCCGCCGCAATGAAGCTTACTGTATTTAATCAACTTATTGAAATTAAAAAAAAAATACTTTTATTTTTGGGAATAAAAAAAATGTATGACTGAATTGGACCAATCTTTATATTTTCCTCACTGTTTTATATAAAATGTAGCTTCATCCTTAAAATCTTTAACTGTAGACATCATAGAATAAGCCAAGGTCACTGATTTATAACTGTAATATTTTCAAAAAGTCGATCAAATTAAAGGACTCCATGCGATTACTGAATTCATCGTAAAAGTTAAAAATCGTTATGTGAAAAATGCTAATTAGAGAAATTAGAACAAATACATAAACTACATAAGAAATTTTTTTTATAAATTAAATACTTATATGGTATATTTGAGGGTTCATTACTGATTACATGTTTCATTGTACTTATCATTTACACTATGCTTTTAACTTTGTCGCCTCATACTGGGTTCGTAGAAGGTTTACACATGTGATTATAATATTAAAAAAATGTAGAACTGCATTAAAATATTAAAGAAAATAAGAAACTACAAGAATAATTTCCACGACGCGAACGATCAATAATTGAAATCTTATATACACTTACATAGAAACGAAAACGACAAGCAACTTATGGACGCTGGTCCAATTACTCAAATGGGCCGAAGTCAAAATCAGAAGATTAATTTTTTTTATTTTAAATATTTTCGTTATATCTTTGGGGGTTTATTATTGATAAGGTATTCGATAGTACCTATTATTAAGACAATACTCTTAAGTACACTGGATCGTACCGAGTTCGTAAAAAAACGGTTACATCTTTTGATAATGACATTAAAATAACTTTCTTAAACTGAGTTTAAAAAATTACGAAAACCATTTTCCCAATGCGAATTTTCAATATTGAAAATTTTACATACATCTCAAACAGGAACGTAAACTACACTAAAGCAGTTTTCTTCTGCGCGACTTATTTACCGCGTAACAATATTTATCTGTATCTGACCCATTGTTACAACCCATCGATTGTGCCAAAGGCGAAAAGGAAGGGTAATGGTTATAACAGTCTATGAATGTGCGTTTTCAATATGAATGTCCCATCTTATGTAGTAAAGTACTGGAAAGGTTTGAAGAAAAGTAATTTCTCTTTGCATACATCCAATATTAAAATGAACCGCTTTGAAATGGGCTTTAAATTAAAGGTCTCACATTAATATTGTTTTTTCTCAAAACCAAAAGACTTCACTGTTTGCACTCTGTATTATAAAAATAAGCATTCAACTACGGAAAAATACACTGCCGTTGTGAAATTTATTTTCCATTGCATTATTTAGAATTTAAAATAGTTTATTTTTTGTTGCTCAAATCTCGGAAAGTCTGTTTCTTTTTCTTAAAAGGGCTTTAGATTTTTAAACTCTTATTTTATTTCCGTTATTGGATTCTGCCACTTAGCTTAATTTAAATGTTTTGGGGTAAAATAAATTACAATGGTAAAACCTCTATTTATACCAAAATTGCATCATTGCTGCGCATTCCTTATTGGCATAACTTCAAAATGAAGTGTACTAAAAAGTACGCCAAAAATACATTTTTTAATTATTTTGTATTAAAATATACAGGTCAAAGAAAAGCATGGTTTTAATAATTCGGAATATTTTCTTTGGCCCCAAAATTCATATCATGTACCTGTAGATTTTGCGACGTAATAACATCTAATTGGTTTTTTCAAGGCAAGCTTTAATGTGAGGATTATACGCAGTCGAATTATTTCCACGAAGATTATATGAGAAAACTGTCGCCTAGTTTACCCTTAGAAGGATATGAGTTACTTACGTATGATATTATTACCAAGATTTAAGTATATTTGGGGATTGTAATAAACTATTAAGAAAAATATAAATAGTTTTGGTATGATATTAACGAACTAGTTGTAAATATACGGAGTATTATGTTACAATTGAAAATAAACCTGTATCGACAAAATAGTTTGCATATTTAAATATTATTCATAACTGTAGTAATTTTTGTACTAATTAACTCTTACAAGTTGCTTTTCGCAATTTTTTGCTTAATGATTTTTAATGTACTAAATGTAATTTATGTTTGGTTTAAAATTTACAGCATAAAATGTGGTAAACAATAAATATGTCCAAACATATATGTCTGGAAACCTGTCACCATAAGTCTGACGTAAAACTTTTATAAAATGAGAACACCAGAAAACACCAACATGCTGTATACTAATAAAATATATTTGGTGGTTTTTTGAAGAGACGCTTTTTTAGTTCATATTTTAGGAAAATTTATCATAACATAAAGTAAAGTTGGTAGTTTTCACTTTAGTTTTCTCCGGCGAAAGTAAAATACAATTTCATATTTACAAGGTATAAGTTTACTTCGTTCTTTCCCAAAGATCTTGAGAAAGAAGAAGAGGGATTTTGCAAGAACAGTCTATGATAAAATTATTGTTGAAGTCATACTAGAGTGCCAACATGATTCTTTTTCCTTTTCCATTTTGCGTGGAATTCAGTATAAAAAAATTCATTAGGAATTTTTAATATTTTTTCTCTCCCAGGAATTTATGAGCATAAAATTTACTAAAAACGCTAGTAGATGACGTTGGCAGTACCAATATCGTAATGTTCACCAAGTTAGGATGTTTTTTTTATCTACATATCCAGATAGAAGTGTTCTGTATATTTCTCGAGGCATAAGCTATTACCGTATCAAATTTTATCAAAATATTGCAGTAGATTTCGTGTAATATTAGTGAATAAAATATTAACAAATTAATGCACATACAACATTTATAAAAAGGAGTTTCATGGCTATTACTATCATTCTATACGCTAAATCAATCATTCTTTTTGAAATATTTTCCATGTACAGAATTCACTCTGTCATAATTTCTATATATGTATAGATTGGCGATCAAGTTTAAACTTAGTTGGTTAATTGGATCGGTCTTGTCACCCGTTTCGTGCACCTATAACTGCGATTTTGTTAACACAATACGCTATTTAGGTATGAATTAATAAACTGAAACACGTAAGTGACAATATTCCTATTAGCTGGTATGCAATTTAAAAACTATTTTGTATAAAAAAAGTTGGATCTTAATATTGATATATGTAATTAATTTTGAATACATCGAATTAAAGAAATGACCTAAAATAAATCGTAACCGCAGTAGGTAACAGTAGACTGACACGTTGACCTTGTGCTATTATATACGGGTTTCGATTCCTGTGTCTTTTTTAAAGACATAAAAAATTGTTTATGACGTTGTTAGTCTATATGTATGCAACATTTTATAAGGTTTAATTGAGTAGTTGTAGCGTAAAATAGTAAGTAATTTACCCATTTATAATATTAATTTATAATATATTACCTTGTACCTTATTGCTGAACTAATAAACAATGGATAAAATATTACCAAGTCTCATATGCAAGAATTGTTTCCGAGTAATTTGAAACCTTATAAACATCCAAGGATAGGTACACATACTGTAGTGAGAAGATGTTGAAATAGACTAAAAAAATGAAGACAGTATGGATGGGAAAATAATTGGTATGCAATAATATATTTCAATAGTACATTTAAAAATTTAAAAAAAAATCACCTCGTTTATATATCGAATAATATTTAATTAAGGTAACCCAATGGACGATTAGTAAAATAAGATTTTCTTTTTATTTTAAACAATTTTTATTAAGAAGAAGAAAACCCTTAAACGAAAGAATGCCTCAAAAATTACTTTGATATTTGCATATACGAATAATATTAATATCGTAGCTGTATTTAATAAACTAGTTCTTTTTCACTTTTGGGTGCTATTATTTTAGACGATACTCACAGATTCAGTAAAAATAGAATTCTCTATATATTATTACTATAACGTTATAACGAAACCATTTATCGGTATACTAGATAATGAATAAATTAACTTTGTTTTTCAAAAACATTGTCACGTTACGTACAATCGTATAAGAAATTAAATAAATACATAGGTGAAAATTACCAATATACATAAATTATGTACCTAGTAATGTATTTATTTCTGAAAAGAAAAAAACTTGTAATAGTTTCACATTAGAGGCTTGTTAAATATTATACTTGCATGTAGTTATGTAGTTAAAATTTATTGATTACAGAGTCTACATTTGCTATCTGCTATGCGTTTACCATTCGAGACACGTGCTACTAATTATTAAAGCAAGCCCCCGTAATACTCGTTTTGATGTTTACCTCAAAATTTCTAAAATACAAGAAAATTGCCTAACATTAAAAGAGAATTAATATCTACCTAATTTCCATTGTACGTTACAAGTTTGCTTGAATAAGGTTGCACATATTTTCTTAAATAAATTCTTAATCAGTATGTAGGCGACAGACATTTCTACAACAATGTGGGTGGAAATTTTCCAAAGCAGTGGGAGAATAATTTATTTGAAGAAAATTTCGTATTTTTTCAGTAAATTCAGCTGACAAAACGCAGAAGACTATCAAGGTGTCTATTCAATAAAATATGAGCATCAAAATAAAATAATATAGCCAATTACTCACGTCAATCAAGTCCTAATTACGATAAAGGTATTAAAATTAATGAGGATTTTATTCAAACCGGCTATTTATCAATAGACCATCTATTGTTTTATTTATTTTACTTATTATTAAATAATTTACGCGTTTTTCTCATCCAGAAAGCTCCAATATTAAACAAGAATCTCACTATTTTCCATTTTAATCTATCAGTTTTTTTGCAGTTTATGTAGCGACCATAAGATAAATATAACTCGACTTATCGTTTTCTGTTTCCCTGCTTGTTGCTTCGTTTCAACATATTCACTTTTTATATCCACTGATTATTTGAAAGTGCTAAAGATTAAGAATGCTGCATGTTATGACAACATATAATATGTAAGGAAGTTCAAATCCTAAATTTGAAATACTACAGAGCCAATTTGTTGCAAATCATTATTTTTGAGTAACCCAAATTGTATAAAATACTTTACTTACTTAAATTCATTTCATTACAGTGAATATTACCATTCATTTTTTTATAATTTTCTTATATTTGCTGCTTCAACACTGGCTAAATATTTAGTAATTTAACATATAAAAGCTTTCAATTTATTCAAATTTATAAAACAAGTTCAACGTATCCTTCCGTATGAATATATTCTGAGTGAAAATTGACCCATGATAAAGAAATACAGTAAAAAAAATCAGTTTTTTTTCTGCAATATAATTACAATGTTTTTAATAAACGAACAAAATGTTCACAGCATAGTTTTCCCGATGCGAGAAAAAATTCGATGTGCATGTTCTGCATGACTTTTAGCCCCTTCAGTAGCATTGAAATAGGGTGTGAGTAACTTGAAAATAGGATAAGAGACGAAGAAAGTTAAAGACTTTAATAGTCTTATATCACACTCGAAAATACAAGGAAGCAATTATTGGTATAACGTTACTTTAAATATAGTGTATAGATTATTACGCATGTTATTCATACCTTTAGGGTTTTATAGCCAAAACAGGAACATTTAGTGTTTCCCCATATCAACTTGTCCCTATCCATGTCATATCCGTTTTAGTCACCAACTACTAGTTCAATAAAGTTGAAATTTGGTTTGTTCAAACTTATTTATAATGGCTAAAAAGTTGTGGAATAAAATCTTTTAATTTTTCTTGTCGTCTTTTCTACTATAAGTAAAAAGTGGGAAATTTTGTTATATTCGCATACCCCCATGTTAGGTTGAATAGGTCTTCGAAAAAATATTGAGTGTTCAACATGGACACTTTTTCGGTAAAAGGATTCGTTTACATAAAACGAAATTATAAGGAAGTTTGTCACAACTAAGTAGACTCTACTAGTTTTCAAACAATAGACGACCCACTTATTACAGACAATTTGGTCGCGAAAGTTCATAGAAAGTCCATACAAAGGACTTAAATGAGTCCCAAAAATAGTTGTGAATTTTAAAATTTGTCTTTATTTAATCGTTTAATAATTTAATAATTCATAAAATTTATCTTTAATTAGTAATTCATTAACTGAGGGTCATGCGATTTGAAGACTTTTGCCCACTATTGAGAATTTAGACTTCAACGTTCCTTTTTGTAAAAAAGTTCAGTATGCCGTAGAAGTTTAAATTATTTGTATGATTTACGCGACAAAATGAAGTTTGATATGATTATATTTTCTATTAAATTGTTATACTCAACTATTAATATTTAAATGTTTTAATTGCGTATCAAATACTGTGGGAGCTCAGAAGAGGCGTATAAAGTTTTTATATGCCTTCGATACACAGGAAATAAAAAAAAAACACCGCATAATTTTCCCCATTTTACATTTCCACATAAATATCTATAGATATTTACTGTCAAAATGTTTGGGAATTATTATAATTTATCAGTCTGGCAAATTTAAAGTTTCTATTTAAACGATTATTCGAAAAAGGTCTGTAACAGATGGATAGATAGAAGACACGTGAGTGATTATCTAAGAATTGGTGAGTGTTTTCATTCTTTTGAAGTATGGAAATTTAAAAACATTAAATTACATTACGCTTGCACAATTTTATGGGCAAATATAATGACGCATATAGCCATTTTTTATAATTATTATTATACTAGCTTTTTACCAGCGAGTTATCGGGTCGGTGGTATTTTTTCCTAACCCACTTGTTAGTCTTCTCCACTTGTTAATTTCTCATTGAGTTTCTCTATTTTTAGTCACGTTAAAATATTTCAGTTATTTGTAATTTTTTTTAACACAAAATTTTAAATTATTTCTAACGTAGATACTTAACAGATTTAAAGTAATGCAATAACAAAAAAACCTTATTAATATTTTGTGACATAAATATCTGTTTTCAATAGTAATAGTAGAAAAATGCCCCTGGGGCATTAAACTTATTTTTAAACATTTATTATTCTTTAAAATTTTTAGGAAAAAAAATATTCATACATTTTTATTATTTATTATTTAGCAAAATTTTACTTCATGCTTAGAAAACTTAGTACTCTGTGGCAGACTTATTGCTACGACAGTGATGTCTAACTTGAATTACGATGAATCAAGAGAGAAAAATATGTATTCTGGTAGCCTACCGATGATTGATAAATGCGAATTCACGAAACTTACGCAAAAATTTAAGAATATTTACATTAGCATAGATATTCAGACAATATAACAATAGAAGTCACTAAAATATGAAAAGTAGTGGTAAAATGGCATAACTTTAAATACGCCAGCTGTGACTTTAGTTCACCTTGAATAGTTTTTAGAAGTTTGACCGCTCGTTCACATTTTGTGAGGTATCGTGAAAGAATAAAATTAAGATAAAAAAAAAATATTTTATGGTTATTTTTCATTAAGAATTCTTAATGCAATTCACAAAGTTTCATTACATCAAAATTTTCAGCTCTTTAGGTACCACAAATAATTTTATTATGATGTCCTATTATATCAGACCTATATATAATATCTGCCTACATTTATAAACTTGTTCTAATTGTTCTTCCTAGGAAACACTTTTACCCAATGTAACGATACAAGACTATTTCGAATATCGAATAAAATATTTTTTTGGTAGCCTTTATATCCATTGCCATTAAATCCGTTACAAAAATTACGTAACATTCACACAACAGAATTTTTCTGTAAAACATATATCAAAATTTCACTGAAAATTTTAAACAAATTTCTATTATTAAAAAAAATTTGGCACCAAACAACATACACCAAAAGTAAACTTTTCATAATGTATTCTTTTATTAATTTTGGTAATTCAGTCTAAAATATCAGTTATATACGGTGATACTTCCATTTTTCTGGATCTAAACCTTGAAGGGCAAAATCATAAAAAGAAGCTTCACTTAAATTGTCTGAAAGGGGATTGAACATCAATCCCCTTGCAAATTAAAAATAATTTATATCGTGGTTTTCTTTAAGAACAATTTGTAGAGTTGAGATTCTAGTGGAAGTTTTGTATAATTTTTTTCTATCTTTGTGCAGATTAGTGACGTATCTCGAACCTCGCGAAATGAATCACAAACAATAACGGTGAAACTATCCAATTATTAGGAGATCATCGAAATTACACATGTTGGGATTGGTCCATTTTTCTAATAATTACTGTACAGAATAACTAGTGACTTTTTTTTAGAAATTTTACTACTTACAAGCTTGCTTCATGTCCATAATATTTAAAATGAAACTGTTTTTTGTGATCATTTAAGTTTGTACCTTAAGAACGGTATGAAAATAAAAATAGTTTTGAAGGAAGTCCATACTGGCATGATTATTGTCAGAATGCTATAGGCAAATTGAATGTTTAATTAACAATATTGGTTATTAAATACATTAGTAAAAGACAAAGGAGAATAAGATTATTAATAATCTCATTTAAAAAGTTTAGAAGAGAACTTGGTATTTAATCAACTGCATTCCAATGATACTGAAACTCAATTTTTAGTCAGTGGTCGTAATGGAGTTTTAAGACGACATAATATATCTATTAAATTAATAACGCATAAGTGTTTCCTACTACTCTTACAACTGTCACGGGCGTAAAAATACAGTCAAAATATTTGTTACTTTCTATTTAAGTCAATAACAAATATTTAAAAAATTAAAATCAATTTGTCAATAAAAATTACGTAATTAATGATCTTCTATTTAAATATTTTTATTGCCTTATTTGCACTTCAATCATTATAGGAAATTAAGTATATTTTGGTCAACAAACCGCTCAATTTTGCAGGTGTTTCCAAACTTTCTAAACTTTTACATTATCATAACCACAATAATCTCCTCATCACTAAATACATACGAACGCAACATCTCAAAATATTCGCGGTTATTATGATCCTGACTGCTTGCACCGAGTACTTGGCATGCGTACTATCGCATATATGCATTGCATACTAACGGGAGCCTAGAGGCAACTAGGCAACACGCATTTGCGCTCATGTAACGGGGTTGCTGTGAGCGGCCAAGGGATGTTTTTCGCTTGGGAGCTTGCGAAGCGGTAAATGTGGGCTATTTAGAGTTGTGATGTATCTATACGCTAATATTATTGATGGCGGGACAAGATGAATAAAACTTATTTGCCTTTCTCATTATATAATTTAGTTAGTCGTTTTTTATTCGCTCTTCAAAACGTAACCTTGAATAAACAAAAATTAAAATAGAGTGCTTCTGTTTTCTTTTTCAGGCCAAATATAAATAATTTTTTAACAGATTCTAATAATGTTTCGCAGGTATATGTCAAGCAAACTCGGGTCACCGCGGTGCGCGGTCATCAAAGGCCGTTTGCCTTGTGGTTAACCAAACACACCACAGCGCTGAAACAGTAAGCTTACGACGAATACGTATAATACCTTCCCATAGTAATTAAATTGCAAATACCGATCACAAATCAAAATTGTAAACAAATTTAAGAAACGCAGTAAGCTTTTATCAAATACGTGTAATATCGAAAAATGGTAGATGCGGAAGACGACATGTTGTTTGCGCTTACGAGCTCGTCCACATTCGGGGTGCTCACTCTGTTCCTAACCGTTCCCCCATCATACTTCATATCTGGCCATGCTCTTTTCACCAATGTATGTTCTGGAGGAATAGTTCATTGCACGACTTGAAATATACGTAGCGTCATCTACTGATTTACATAGAATCACTATGTATTTCTCTAATCATTACGCATGATAAATCTAGACTTCGTTTTTATTAATGTACAAATGTAATGTAAACCTATTTTAGAAAATATAAAATTAGTCTTTTTTAATGGGATGAATCAATTACGTCAAAATGAATGCTAAACATTATTTTTATATTACACCCGTATTAAAATGAATGCTGAACATTATTTTTATATTGCACCCGAATTTTTTTAAAAGCACCCTCGGAATTTTTTTAATACGTCTTATGTTATAGTGTGCAAAGAAATATTTTGAAGCCAAATTTCTTTTCTTTTGTTTCTCCAATTTCTTTTATTCTTTATTTATTAGTAAAAATCACATATAAACCAAATGTATACTGGTAAATAATAAACCTACAAAAGACATTAAATTAAAAATATTGACAACAGATTTATATTTTAAACCAATTCCGGAACATAGTAAGCTTATTTTGAAACATAAATAGTCGCAAAATGTTATGTACGAGGAGAATCAAAAAGTTCACGGAATGGGGACCAAAAAGACAAAAAAAGATGGTGCTATTTTTTTTAATATATTCTTCCTTAACTCTAATGCATTTTTCGAATCTGACGAATAATTTATTTATACCGTCAACAATATCATTTTATTTTGAAATTTAGCGGAAATTGCAAATTGGACCTTTCATCTTCGCTAATTTTTTTCCATGAAACTCCTTTTTAATTTTTGAGGACAAATAATAGTCATGAAGCTTCAAGTCTGTGATGGAGGTTGGGTATTGAAAAATTGTACATCCACACTTGCGCATGACAGCCATCGCAAAATTATCCTTGCGTACAGATTCATTGTCGTGCAAAAACAGCACAATTTTCCTAATTTTCCTCGCGTTTGCTTCTTTAATACTTCTTTAAGCTATTCTAATAAACCATCATACTACTACACCTTTACAGAAACATCTTTATTTTTGAAGTTAGTTGCAGGATAGCCTGTGCATCTCTGAAGACTCTTCCCATGACTTTTGACCGATTATGACATGTTGTAATTTTCACCACTACTGAGATTCAAAAAGCCGTGTGAAAACTCGGAAAGTTGTTGCTTTTGCGGCGGTGTGAGGATCTTTAATTTGGTTGAAGAAGATATTACAATTATTTTTCCCAACTGCTTCTTCTTTAATTGGGCATCTTCCTATGCCAGTTTTTTAGCTTTTTCAACAATGTCCGAGGAGGTATCCTGGATAGGTCGTCCTGAGTGCGAGTGACTTTCGATCAAATCTTTATCTTGTTTAAAGAGACAATACCATTTATAAATATGGTTTTACAGGGATCTTAAAAGGAAAAGAGTCCTCGTATATCGATTAACTCTCGCTCAATATAACATGTAGTGTTTTCTAAAGCTGAAAATTGGTACATATATTAGTAATTATCCATTCACGAGTGGGTAAGTGAAAAAGTAACATCCACTCTCTTGCCACCATTCCGCGAAATTATTGGCCCACCGCCATATATAAGAAAATAAATATTGTCGTTTACCCCCTTGTATCTGTCCGTATTCAAATTGCTTACGTAAATACCTATTCCTTACTAAACACTTCAAACTTATTTTTGGCTGTACTCATTTCACCAATGCACGTCCATGTGAAGTTATCACAGCAACCTCTATTGATCCACCTATATATTCTATGCATTAATGTAATTACTACGCATCGAGCAGTAAGGCTTTAAAATATAAAATAATAAATTCGCATGTCTTCCGATTGAGTAAACTGATTTCAATAAAATAAAAATTAAATATTGCATTAAGCTAATTTTCACATTTTTAGAGAAAGTTTATTTTAATTGAGTAAGTAGTTTTTAAGTGAGGCGTGCTCAAAATAGCACATATGAAAATTCCGTAAATTATATTTTTGAGTTCTGTTATTTGTAATATATAACCCATAATATCCTAGTACAAAATCTATACAATGTGCAAATACACCAATTCTGCACTTTTATTATAAATGTAGGTTGGTCTTAAAATATCAGTTATTTTATTTTTTGGAATAATTTGTCATTCCGTAAATACATTTATATAAGTTTGAAATAAGCGAGAAGTCAGATAAAGTATTTACCGCACGAGACCACCTACAGCTTGGCTGCACGTTCTCAAAAGATGTCGCATCGATATTTGTATGAGACTGATGGTTAATTTTCCTTAATATGTATCTCGCGAATGTTTTCGAGTGCGCGTAGATTTATATTCCTACGCGACTGAGAAGTAATAAATCACATTCAAAATTGTTGTCTTATGTATTGAATATCTTAACTAGTTTTTTTACAATAAATGCTGTTATAGTTTTTTAAAATTACTTATTTGCATATTTTATTCTTAGAAATCTTGATCTCAACTTACAGATTACCCAAATTGTTGTACATATAAAGTTATCGTAAATAAGTAGTTACAAAAAGTAGTATAAATGATAACCAAAAAAAAAACAGAACAAGCAATAATTCGAATAAAATCATAATTACTATTGATCAATAATGAACTACCGAACTACTTTATAATCTCATTCCGTAAGCGGTGAACGGACCAGATTGCAAATAAACATAAGATTGCGCGCTTCACGCAATACTGCATTGCAAAATGAGAGTGGACAATAAACAGATGAACGATGCAGAAAATTCAGACTGCCTCTGGTGTCCAGGGTTCGTACGAATAAACCAGAAGAAAAAACAAATTATGATTTCGTACATTTATGTAAGCAGTAAAAAGTATAAAGCGCTTCTAGACTCTAAATAACGGAAGTTATCAACGTAATGGTGTAATCGTTTGTAAAATTTAATGAATGTGTTTATGTACGTAAATATGTTGTTTCTCAAGCAAGTATAACAATTGGTAAAAAATACAATGTTAACAAAATAATTTGGAATTTAAAAACTATCAAGTGATGGCGGAATTGATTTTAAGAATAGATAATTAGTGAATTTATTTTACAACCCCATATTCCGAATATTAAACAATCACTGGAAGTAGGTGAGATATACAAATATTAAATTTAATTTCATCTGAAAATTATTTTAAATAATTTTACTCCTTAGTGAAATCAGCATGAAAATATCAGGAACATATTACATAATGGATATATATATATATATATATATATATATATATATATATATATATATATATATATATATATATATATATATGTATTATAACCATTATAAACAATATATTGTATATATAGACACTAAACGAAATTTATATGAGACAAATTGACTCCCAAATATCAGATCTAAAACCAAAATATTGCTGATAGATATTAGTAGCCAACTCTCACAGGCTGGTAATCTCCCCGGTCTAGAATAGATAACGGAATTCGTATATCTCGAATATATTATAAGTGATCAGGAAAGATGCAAGGGAGATATTACGTAACGCATTGAAGTCACCAAATTTATAGTGAGTAAGCTTAATCTCTCATCAAGAATATATTGAAGCAAATATTTATTTTTGCACAGTAGACAGATGGAAGATTGATGCTTTTCAGAAGAGATATAGAAAAGAATACTATGTATGCCATGGCAAAAACAACTGAAGAATTCCATATTCGATGAACTCTTAATTATGGTCAAATTATCAAAAATCTGTTTCAAATGAGTTCTGTTTTTGTGGCCAAGTAGCCCGCAAACAACTAGATAGCTTCGACAAATTGGCGAAGAAGGCGAAAGACCTCGCGTCACAAATTCTGGATGTGGACATGATTAAAATTTTCACAGGACTTTCTGTCACTGCCACGTTTAGATAAACGCAAAACAGTGTGGTATGGAAACAGCTGATCAGCTCCTCCAATAAAGAATTTTAAAACGTGTAAAACCTTCAACAACAGAGAAGATGAATACTTAATTTCAACCCTTGATTGGCCGCTTCCATTTCAATCATTTTTAGTAAAGTATTCATTGTTACCATCATGTGCCTAACTGAAATTAGCAATATTCTTTGTATTTAATTATAATAAAATTATTAATTATTATTATCTTTCGTTTTTGAAACATTTCTTCGTTATTTTTTGTTGAAAGTATTCTGACTATTTTATTGGAGACTAAATTTTATTTAGAATTAAAAACCTTTTTAGTTTATTTTTATTATCATTTTTAAATGAGGCATGGTGATCCAACACAATAGAACTTTTCCCAATTTTCTTAAAGAACACGGTCCAAGTTTTGTATCTTCTCATGCGATTTCTGACACAAAAATTAAATATTTTATGTAACGAGGTTATGCGTAATTTTATTTAACAAAAACGATTAACTCATTATAGTTACCGGCAGCCGACATAATATGATTACATTGAGAGAAAAACAACGTTTAATGTAAACGAGAAACAACTTTTTGCGGTACGACCATAAGAATTTTAAGTAGGTATTATTATGCATACTATGTTAAATTCAAAACTTGATATTTAATGATAAGATTTCGTCTGGCTTATTTTAAATATTTGGGCTTGGAATTAATTAATATTTTATATTTATATTCTGTATTTACATAAATAAGCTTTTGGTATACATAAATATTTACTCTTTAATTACAAACAGAGACTGGTTAACATAAACAGAATCGTAGATTTATCTTTCAGTCACTTTTATTATTTCGACCTAGCTATTTAGTTTTTAACTACGAATATAACTTGAGTCTTAATTAATCCAAATAATAAGTAGTGGTTGGCAAAACCTAGACTTGCTAGAATGGTGTAAATACATTATTTTCCTTCTCATACACTTATGTCAGTAATATGCAATTAGACACCAGTAGTATTAGTATTGCTGTCCATAGTTTATAAAAATATGTAATTCAATTTGAATAAGATTTGATTCACCTTCTTGACCACAGCTGAATTATTTATATCAATGCTACAGAGTATACTTTTATATGTAATGAGAGTAATAATATAACTAAATTATTTGCTTGCGAATCCCCGCGCAAACATATAGGGTGAAGGCTTTGCAAGTGGGACCGTGTTACAATTAGCTCTTATCAATCGTTTGAACCACACGAATATTTAATTGATTTATTTTAAAATTTGTTTAACATTTTCAATTAATTAAAGCGACACTTCAAAAGGGAAAACCGAAAACTAATTTCGACTTTATATGTTACTAAAAAGTGGTGTAACATTCCAAATTACATTCTGTTAAAAATTTAAACCCATGAATTCCTTGAACTTACGAGTTTACAACGTAGTATCAGTGTGTTGAGTAATTTAGTAGAGAATTAAAAATCATTCGATATAAAAATTATGTAAAAAGAGTAACAGAAACTGTGGCCCATACAATACAATAAATATAGAAAATAACTAAAAATTATGAGCAGACCATAATCTATCTTAATACCATACGATCTTAGTAGTAATAAAGTGGATCACCATTAAGCACAAGGCAGCCTAACATAACAAAAGACACCAGTACTTTGAATACAATTGAATTCAATAAAGAGCTATGGGAGGTCACAAATAGATCATACCAACATGCGTGCGTTATGTGACATATTGGGAATATTTTCCTTCCACTTTTATATTTAGACTTGAATAAATATTTAAACTAATATCTTTTAGACTCACAATATCAGGGCCGCTCCTAAGTCTGTGAAGGAGGTTTGCAATAAGATATCTAGCAGTGTGACAGAGTTATTTTTAATATATTGTCTGTAGAGTATGCTTAATCAACGTTAACATCAATGGGTTTGTATACGAAAAATTGTTTTGTTTAAAGAACTTGGAAGCTTTTTTAGTGCCTTGGAATACGCTCTAAATTTAAATGAATTTGAGGGTCACATAATGACCTCCACCAATATGAAAATTATATTGCCCTTAAAATTACTAAACACCGATAATGGGAAAAAAATCTGTGCAACTAATAGATAGCCTCGCATATGCTTTTCGTGAGTGAATCGTAAAAAAATTCCATTAATATATTTTTTTACTATCCGACCATTGTGAGCCTAAAAGAAAGAAATGCTAATGAGACTCCTGGTTTTGTGAAAAAAATAGGTACTAGAAATTATTATTACACGAAGAACTATTCAAAACTAAAGGTGAAGATAATGTGTATAAAAGTAAAATCTCGTTAGGAAAAATATGAAATGAGCTTTTAGAGTTTTGCACAAAATAAACTATAATGACGCAATAATTACGGGAAAACCATAATTAAATTCTCTCACGGAACTAAACCTACATAACGTGGGATAAGTTACATATGGTTCCATTTAACGAAATCTGAACGTATTGTTAGGTTTTTCTTATTAACAGATTAGTTAATGTAATTAGGTTTTTTGACTTTAAGTACTGGGTTAAGAAATAATCATATATGTTAATGATATAGATCAATCTTTTGAGAAAGAAACTCATATTCAGTCAAAAGTAATATGAATTACCATTGACAAAAGGTGCTTTGGTAATTACCTAAGCTTGTATACAAATAACTTCATAAAATAAGCTATTTATATATGTTCTATTTTATGATAAATTCTAAGTAAATTCTCATTTGTTTTCTGGCTAAGTTTTCAATATCAAGATATCGAAATTTACTTCCCTAATGTACAAAGGTTTGTCAATTCGATTTCGTGTTTACCAAACAGGTTGGTTTCAGTCAATTTTGAAATTCACACGTCTTACGTGAGTGTAGATTTTGCGAACCAATAATATTTAATAGACTAGCTGACCCGTGCGAAGTCTTCGCACTATATCGCCATCTAGCGTGTTCCAAGTATACAATTTGGCTAAGATATTTGATGTGTCGCCCACAGATGGCGCTTATGCCAATTGTTATAAAAATTAATTTTTTTATTAAAAATAATTTTTTTGGAATATTTTTATATTTTTCGCCCAAAGTAGAAAACATAAGCTTTAAGTGGGTATTTTTCAATTTGTTTTGGTGCAATAGTTAAAGAGATCGAGCCGCTCGACCAAAAAACACCATTTAGAAATAATATATTTAGATTTTCGCGAGGCAAGCATAATATAATTCTTACATTATATAATGTAAGAATTACGCGCTGCTGAATAATTTCCACGGTGAGTTTACGAGAAAATTGTTGCCTGGCCTAACCTTGAAAGTTCATGAATTAATAATGTTTGACGTTACGACCAAAATTTTAGTATATTTGTGATTTTATAAACGATTATAAATAAACAGTGAATTAATATGAATTTTATTGTTAAAGGACCGAAAAAATATATAATACCATAATGTAAAATGTATCCGTATCGACAAGAATTTGCATATTTCATGTGAATATTTTAATTCTCGTACTGAAGAATTCTCAAGTGTTTTTCTACACAACATTTATTGCACTTTGTAATGTACTAATTGTTTGTTTTTTTCCCTTTGAATCTTACAATAAAAAATGAAGTAAAACTGTTTATTTGAAAATATGTCACCTTATTTAAAAAGTGTACACAAAAACAACGAGAAAAAACAAACAGCCGTAACGTAAATAAAATAAATTTACATGGTTTTTTGGAGCAATTTTTTTTAAGTTAAAATTTTCTAATATGTGATCGTAACACGAAGTGGAAATCTGTAGTAGGGAGTATAAAAGAGGGAGGTTGTTTCTCCCTCCACCGCCAGTTGCTCAGTGTGTTAGTTGACAGAAAATCATCAGTAAATTATAACTAACTTCTTCTCTCTCTCCTTTATGTTCTCAGTCGTAAGAAAGCGTATGTCTATTTCTATATGTCAGTGATATTGACATAATAAGCTAAAATGTTCATTGGTGTTAACTTTATTTGTTAATCATTAATATCAAAGCGAACTAAACTAGTATAATTAAATTTAACTTGAAAATATTCAATAATAAATTTTCAACAACCAATGTTTAAGTTAATGGGAAGACACTGCTAATATGGCCACAGATTTACTTAATATATATTTGTATGCGTTGAAGTATAAAAATAAATTAATAATAAATTATTAAAGCATTGAGTCAGTAACCGTAAAAATCATAGTTTGTTTAAAAGTACGTAACTTGGACATTTCAGAATAATGAGAAAAATGTTTCACTTTGGAAGCATGTGGCGGGCAGACATAATTTTTATCTAAATTAGAAAAAGCACTGCATTCTAATACTCTTCGTTTTACCCGCGGTTTCTCTTGCATGGAGAGGAAAAAATGGTGGTAAAATTTTAAGAAATATTAATTTCAGAAAATAAAAGAATTTCAGTGTGATGGAAAAAACCTGTGGCCTGAAGAAAGTAGCCGTTGACGTGATGTATTATTACACACTTATTTTTACATTATCATGGAAAATGGCATGATTTTTTAATTTCCCAAAAAAATTATTTCTTTTTCATGCAAATGTATTCGGTTTTATCTCTATGATACAAGTTTTATTAGTGCAATATTTCTTATAGTTTTGTTAAGTAGTTGAGGCATGAAAACAAAATAACACAACACTAACACACTTTCTAATTTTCAATATTACCTAGAAAAATTTTTTCAGATTTACAATATAAACGCTCACCCTGTCGTTTTCCTTAATATATAGACACTTCCGCTTAGAAAAAACGGTTTCTTTCTTGACTTTTTTATAGACGTTTTGCAAGAACGGAGTAAAATAAAATCGACTTTAAAATCTGGATCTCTGACAGATCTTGTCACCTGTTTCATGGAACCCTCATTGTCCGATTTTGCCATATAATGTATTTTTAAAACAGTCGCCATGTAACTTAAGACTCTGTGAATTTATCACATTGGATGTATCATATTACAAACAGAAATATATTATTACACATCGTTGTGTAAATACCAAAAATAAGTTTGTCCAAAAGAAACAGTACTTCAAAATTTGTGTATTTTCTTACTATTAATCTTGTATGCAAAATGGAAAATAGAACCAAAACTTGTTTATTTTTTCTGACGAAAATTATTTTAAATACGAAATAATATTTGATTAGACCGTAACTACTTTTCACGAATTAGGCCATAAAAATTATGTTCAGTCCAAATAATTTGAAGTTTTACTCTGGCATACACGTTTAGTAGTAATACAACGATTAGTTCATAATATTTGATAAAAAGTAGCAAAAAATCGTCTTGTCGACAAACCGAATATTTTATTCATAAAAACACAATAAGCAATTAGGTTGCCAATATGCGTTCGTGCGGGGGTCTGTGCGTGTGTGCGTTCGTCCATGCGTGCGTTCGTTCGTGCGTGCGTGCGGCGTGCATAGGTACGTGCATGGCGGGCACGCGCGTGCGCTCACTTGCGTGTGTTAAACCACTTTCCGTGTAATTTATAATTGAGTAGCGAGCTGGCATCAAGTTTTAACAATAGAAGTCATTTTGAAAGTAATAAATTCTCGGAAAGAGATTTTTTGCTAAAAAATTACACATAAGCTAGGCTTATTCACAAGCAATTCTTGGCCTATTTTGATTATTCTCCCTGCCTTTTTTCGTCAATTAGTTAACTTTCAAAGAAGTCAATTTTTATTTATAATTATTCGTGAAAAAGTATAGCTTTCGTGAATATTTTTCTTAAAAAAATTCCTTTTCTTTGTACTCTACGACAGCCCCCGTTTTTTGTAGATCTACTTGCCTCTTTTGCTTGTTCTGTGCTTTTTTTTAATTTGTTATCTTTAATATTTGTTTGAGTCGAAAAACGTAACGTTTGTAATTTTACCAAAAATTTATTTATTCTAAGCTAACTGAGGTTTTAGCCTTAATTTTATAACCTTACATACACTGTACTGTCCAAAACTTTTCTAACATAAATCTATTTAATATCTCTGCCACGTTTATTCAGCTTACGCGTTTTTTTATATTTCACAGAATGGATACGTGATCACGTCTACGATTTTCCGGCATTGATTTTAAGCATACTTTGTATTAATTTAAACATTATTATAATATATAGATATAGAGAAATGATAGGAATTAATGAATTGGTACACATGTAGAAGGCTACGGATTAAAATTCATACCAATGAAACATTTGTTTTACGGTCACATTTTCAGTACGATTTTCTTTTAGACAAAATGATCAAAATTAAGAAAGTAATGTACATACAACATTTTTGATAATATTTTAAATATTTCCTTCAATCATAGCCTTAGGTATTGTAATATTGGTACATCCCAAAGAAAACAACTGAAACTTTGTTGAAGTGATTGCATCGCATTTTGTTATTATGAATCGCTCGCCTCTTTCTTCAAAGATAGTGAGATTTCAACATCCTTAAACCGCCATGGGATTTATTCCGACTCAGGTTTCGGTCGGAAAAAGCAGTCACGATTGCATCATATTTTATCGCTGCAATTTCTAGCGAACGGAAAGCCGGGGTAAGCCTCTTCCTTATCGCGTATTTCCGTATTTGTATGTAGGTATGAACGATTGAATCCGGATATTGACGTCTTTTGTTAAAATTATAACGACTACGTTTGATTATAGCAAGAACTAAGTTTTAATTATATGACTGGTAATAATATAGCGAAAAAGATATAGTTTTTATTGTTATCAAACAAATTAACTTAAGTATAAAGATATTAATGACCGGATCCCATATTGAAAAAAAACCTTTACAATTTTGTGGTATCCGTCGGCCTGTTGCAATCTTATAGTTTCCACAGGTCTGTACCATATATATATATATATATATATATATATATATATATATAAAATTTCCCAAGTAAATAACTTTCAAAAGAAGCTCAATTTAAATGTAACCAGACATTTCAAATGTTGATGTACCTCTCTATTTCTGTAAAATACGAGTGCGCTGTGACCCCAGCCACCGTTGTATATTTTTGCAATCGCACTTGATTAGAATTTTCAATTAGCATATGTACACCTTTAGTTTCTTGTGGTATTTATATGGTAAATTTTGACTTTAGTTGTACACACACAGATCAATTTTACATGCTATCTTCACTAATATAAATACGAAAGTCTGTTTGTCTTCTTTGCAAACTAAGACGTACTATTTGACTGATCGTTACCTAATTTTGCACGCATATATTAATACAAGAACGAAATATTATATATGGATAATACTTAACCCATTTAGTACGTGTATAGACCGTGTTATTAACTATCATGTATGGATAGTAATTAACCAATTGTTACTAAATTTTGTTCAAGCATAGATCGTGTTACGAACTATCATGTATGGATAATACTTAAACGATCGTTACCAAATTCAGATGCAGATGCGTAGTTCTTTAATGTTTAACAAATTCCGCACGGGGATAAGTCGCATTAATGCACTATCATGTATGGATGGTAATTAACTGATCCTTACCAATATACTATAATAGATCGCATTACAAGTTACAATACCGGATAAGTTTGTGATAAGACTATCCTTATTCAGGGAATAATAAAAGAAACTTATTTGTTTTCCTAATATTTTGTTCGCATTGCTATGTGTCATGGATGATTTCATTCGCGTGAAATTTGGAATAAATTTTTTTTTGTCATATATTGCTCTGAGCTGTAAACTATAAATACACCAAATTTTATTAAAATCTATTTAGTAGATTTTGCATGATTGGCGCACAAAATAATATTAAGAGACAAAAATAGTAAAAAAGGTTTGCCGGCTTCTATTTTCATTCTGTGCGCTAAATTAATAACCTTAAACATATTTTCTATGTACAGAATAAACTTCGTCTCAATTTTAATATATGTGTAGAAAATGTTATTGTTCAATTTGTTTTAAATGTGCACACATACACAAACCAAGCAATATTAATTTAAAAGTAACGGAATAATTTTTATATAATTTAATAATAATTCAAACCTCGTTATTCTAAAAACTTATCTAATTCATTTCGCTATTATTATTAAAATGTTCTGTCACCACAGTTCTCTGTGATTATATATTCAGCAACAAAGCGATAAAAGCTTCTCCAAAAGTTTTTGGTTAATCATTCACAAATTTAAAAGTAAAATCAATGAAAACCGTGACGATTTTACATAAAAGTCGATACTTACCAAAATTTATTTAAAATTTCATCACTCCAGCCAGTGAACAATGTTGTTAACATAATCAAAATACACACCTTTCAATCCCCTTTTCTAGACGAATTGTTTAATCGAGACGTATTATGTCAGCAAAAGTGTGAAGGGCTTTATGGATTCGATTTTAATTAACGACATTATTTCAGGGAAAAGTTTATGGAAAAACTCATTTTGCTTTCATGAACTCCGTCGATGTATTTCAATGTTCATAAATTTTATACAAACAATAATATCAATAAATACTACACACTTAACCATTAGGTAGATACCAACGAAACAAACAACCTATCGGAAAGTGTTAACAATTGTTTTCCAAAGTTTCACACAATAATATAAGACATCTTGAATAATAACCGTTGACATAAACATAAAATATTAACAAGGATCAATTTTGTTATAAACCCTAGCTAACGCTTATAGTAAATTAGTCAATTGCAAAAAAGGTAATAGAAAAAATATCACCTTAATTTATTACCTTTTTAATTTGATTTATCTCTTTAAAAGGAGCTCTTCCTTTTTAAATACAAAAATTACCTGTAAAAATAGAAAATTTTGATCTCTTAAACTCTTTAATAGGTTGATTGATTAAGTTAATAAGTTTTCATAGAATTACCTAAATACAACCATTTTCTACAAAAAAGTCAACATGACTTAAGCGTCAGCATCCACTTAAGAATTTTTCAACTAGTCTTTTTGAAAAAATATCGTTTCTTTTAAGCTTACAATGATTATATTGAAATTTGTGATTAAAGTTGAGAAATATGCGAGATACTTTCTTATGTTGAAGAAAGAAAAGTACCTTTTATAATATCGTTTTCCTTTTGAGAGTTTTTATACATGTTCTATTGCGGTAATTAAAATTTTTTTTTACGAAATATGCCTTCTTTGTAAGTGACAATATTGCATGACAGTTTCAAAGTGAACATATTTTGAGCATTGAATTTCTTAAACAAATATTGCATACGTATAAGCGTAATAAAAATTAATTGTGAAAGGCGAACTTGAAATAATTCGGCATTCTTTTTTATTGTAAACCTCCGCATCTGAAAAAATATACGTGCACCTTTTACAATTTCCTGTTTCTTTGTATATTTTAAAAGTTGACAACTAAATGACTCTTAAATGACAGTTTTATTTAAGAACTTTATCGAAAATGACAAGTCGAAAAAAATCCTACATATTCACGTTTATCTAGAAGTATTAGTTTTTATCACAATGTCAATGAAAAGAAAAAGTTTTGCATAAGAGCCAAAAATAATATCTAAATAGACGTATTTGCAGCACTCTGAATAAATTGGAAAGCTATAAAATTTGAAACCTCTTTTTGAGTGCAAAACACAATAAATAATGTGAGTACATAATCTATTTCATTTCAAATTATAAAAAAAAGGTAACCGATATGAACACAAGGAGAATTGGTGTTATATTCAATCTTTCAAATGTCGAAATTTTAATGTTTAGGATTAATTTTTAAATTACGTGGATTTTAACCTTCACGTGCAGTTATAATAATAAAGTCATTTTTAAATTTACAAATGGCAATTTAAATTACTTTGCCATTAATAACCTTCAAACCTATCCACAAATTTTCAATTATTTTCTTTCTATCTGAAATATAGATATTACATAATACATTTACAATGGTTTTTTGAAGATTTTTCCTATTTTTGCATATTAATAATGATCAACATAAGGTTAGTTGCAAATATTTGTCGACTTCTGAACAGTTTTGAATCCTTTTTGGAACTTTTGGAAAATAATAGATGGAAATTGTATTACGAAAATTACTTCGTTCACATATAACTTTTATATTACGATTGCCTTATATAAAAATATAATAATTATATCTTCTACTTTTGCTCATTGGCATTTTATGGTTTCCTTAGAAAATGGTAAATCTCATTCAATTTAATCGGAGAAAGTGAAAATACTTAAACAGATTTCCAAAATATTTCCTAGAACTGCGGGCAATGGGGAAGTTTAATATTTTTTTCTTGTAAATATGAAAATTAATTCTTTAATTTAAGTTTTGCATCCAATTACTTCCAAATTGTTTGTTTTCCAGATCATTTGTCTATTAAACTCCTTTGTCTAGGAAATATGAAAATATATTTTACTTTGTTCTATTAATTAAATAATTATTAAAATTCTTTAAAATATCGCAACTGATTAAGCTTTGTCGGCTTTCGTATTTTTACTGTACACAAAATAAAGGTTCATATTTTGCAGTTAACGTTCATAATCTTGCAAAAGATAAAAACAGATTGGGCGAAGATTTCGTCCAAATTACAGTACTTATACGAATTTAGATTATCAATATTTTTTTCTATAATCACAGTATGTGCCATTTATGTAAATTTAAAATTGTAGTCCGGGTTCATGAAAGTTTGTCGTAAAATTCGGAGCTAATTTTCGATGAGGAAATTATAAATCAACAATGAATGTGATTTGTATTCATTTAAAAATTTGAACTCACATTTCAGCAAAATCTATTATATTACATTATTAGGGCTGAAAAATACGAAATTGGTAAAATGTCTGTATGTATGTGGTTCATGTGACGTTGTAGTATTATATCCAAGAGATATATCTGAATAAAATTTCAGATTTTATTTTAAATAAATATCTCCAGTTTTTAAAAAAGAATCCCTGGTCTTAAAATTTATAATATTCCAAATCTATAAATTTAAAAATGAAATTTTATCGAAATTAAGTAAAATGACTGTTTAACTATTTAATGTTGTATTAGTTAAATAATATATTATCACCCCTTACTCGCAGTGTTCACGAAATATTACGTTCCTATGACGAGGGCGATAAGTGAAGGGGTGTATGGTGGTATAATTCTTTATATTTTATAAGCTCAATAATATTAAGTACTTTATATTTCTAATATTAGAATTTATTGTGGTGTTTAAAATATTTACAGAGATTTGCGTTTTGGGAAACAAATTAACAATTTGGATCTGTCGTTCGATTCGCTACATATTATAGTTTGGATCTATCGTTTTGTTCGCTACGTATTATTCGAGAAACTCAGTAAAGCTCAGAATTCTGAATTTATGTGGCCGACAAAAGACTTCCGACTCATCGGCCATAAAAATCGGCCGCCTTATACCTTACGCCTTATGCCTGCATGTAAGCATTACCACTGGCAAAATCGAATATAGAACCTTACTCGATAATGCAAAAAAAATTTTGGCACACAGAAAATTACTGCGTTCAAATCAGTGAGTTAATAGATTAGTAGCAAAGTTTGTTAACATTGCATTTAATATATGGCTTTACATAATTATCTAATGTCTGAAGCGCATGTCTCCAAAACGATAATACATCATTCTTTTAAAATCTAAGAAGTGACAAAAAAGATAATAAAGGTCACTCTCAAAAATTGGTTTTTGAACATATTTATAAACGTACATCCATATTTATTAGATATATAATTAAACAAACTAAATTAAAAGTTATTAATATACTAATCTAGTTAACCTCACGTCACGTGTGTGACGTAATATTCTGTATAAATTGCTAACAAAAAGTTTAATTTGCCTTTTTGCTTCCAACTGAAAATATATTTTTTTAAATTATTTTAATAATTTAAAAAAACGGATCAATTAGAATAAAAACGTTTAGTATATTCTCGCTAAAGAAATAAATTTGTAATTAATAATATATTTATGAAAACATTAAACAAATAGAAATTTTGATATTCAAGTAATGAAAAATATTGAAAATATTTGGCGTAATTGCTTTCAATTTCAAAGCGTCACAGAAATATGGTTTCAAGTTTGTCACGCGTAGCATATATCTATACATTCTTTTCTCTCTTTTATAATTTTTCATGGATATGGTTTTATTTAAATAATACTTTTTAAATAAAACTACTGGTTCACCAACGGAATTAACCATCTCTGAGAAAAAATTGGATATTTTTCTGAAGGTAAAATGCCATAATAATTTCCAATAGCGACGAATAAAACGATTCGCTATAAGCTTAATGTCTTGAATACATTCCAGACGTACGCGGTTAAATGCGTACGTCTGGTAAACAGTTGACATATACATTGTAATTTGGTTGCTGTTTTATGTGTGACGTAATCTCTCAAACACTGGAAATGTTATTTCCAAACCCTTTTCTTAAACTTAATAATCTCGTATTTTTAAATTTATTTGTTGGTATATTTTTAGCAAACGCGCGAATTGTGTTAGAAGTCAAATAAATTATTTGTATTGAACAAAGTCAACAAACCAAGCGCAGCTTGGTTGAATGAATCCAGAAGATGTTTTTCGATATTTTTGTGAGCTGGTAATCGAATACCCTTTTTTACTTCCTACTAATTTTCTCCAGCCTATGCTGGGTTGTAACTCTTTGCAAGTCAGAAAAAATAATTCATGTTGGAAATTATTTATGTTCTGATTTTTACCTCGAAGATTTCCACGCCTTAAACTCACATTACTCTTGCATAAAAATGAGGATCTAATGTCTTCTCAAACCTTTTCTTTTGTATTGCAAAAATTCAAAGATTTGAGAAACTCACGTTCCCTATGCTTATCCATGAAGAATGAAAGAATTTCAAACCCAGATATCTTTTCCTCTGTTCCATCCATAATAATATTTTATATATTTAATTAATAAAATGATTTAATTTCACTTTTTATTTAGTTCTGTTATAGTTTCATAAATTTATTTGTTCATATATGTAATTCTTAAACATCCTATGCACTACTTACAGATTTACTCAAAGCATTATAAATCATGATTTAAAAAAAAATTAATAATTTCTAAATATAATACCGATAATAATACATAAAACAGAAAACTATATTAAATGATTACTATATTAACTTATGATCAAGTATGATCAAGTATAAGAAACTATATTAAATGATTACTATATTAACTTATGATCAAGTATGTATCAAGTTACTTAATAATCTCATTCCTGAAGCTGTGAATGGAGCAGAAAATTAAGACTGCGTTCATTCCTTAATATTGCGTTTAACTTTGTGAATACAGAAAAAAGTGTAAATGCTATAGGAAATATGTGGGCTCTGGGCAGGTAAAACTATGACTTCATAAACAGCCAGAAATGTGAAAGGCTTCTAAACTCAAGATCCACGGGGGTTAGGAACGTGATGATTCAATCATTTATTTATCAATTAGCAGTAATGTGTTAAAGTGAAACTAGGATATTTGTGTAACCATATATAAATAAATAAATATATTTAATATTTTAATAATTAATTCATAATAAATTGTAAATTAATTAAATATTTACTCAATTATTCTCTTGTCTATTGTCTATTCTACTCTATTTAATATTTAATTATTTAATTTCAAGAAAACCTATAAGTGATTTTGCCATCAATCAAGTATTCTTCTACAAATACATCATAATGAAGAAACTTTTAACACTTAAAGACTAATGAAGTTGACGCCGCTTAAGTGAAGATTATTTGGTATTTAATTTTTTTTTTCACTTTAAGAAAACTTTTGAAACTTCATGTACTTTCCAAAGACGATCGAAATATTTTTACAAAAATATGTCTGAATTAACTTGCAGCTTAATACGTAATATGACATTTTCATTCAAAGTACATGCCATTTACTTATGAGTCTTGTATTTTCTTAGAAAAGTAAAATTGGTTTAAGCTTACATATGGTGATAATCATAATACGTGAAAAACTGTTATACGTAAATTTTATTCCCTCGTTTCTCGTTTTCAGTTAACACCGTACCATTACTTGTACCATTATCTAGTATACACGAAATGGAATGGTTTAAAGAATGGTGGTGGTCGGAGTAGTTAAAAGAATTTAAAATTCGAATATTATTTTTATTAAAGAAGAAGCAAGTTATTATAAAAATTTAATGAGCGAATATTTTTTCAACCAATCATTTTGAATCTCAAAGAAAAACTGAAAAATATAAAATATAAAAGCGTGAAATTATTATTTATAGAATAATTTTACAATAATGGAGATATATTTTAAATCCCTTAAATACCATAAAATATTGCAAAAATATAGATATTTAATGGACTTTTTAAGCAACGAATTGGCTCTTGGTTATTTGATCTATAACCACAATCAGGTTTATAGAAAGAAATAGATAATCTGTCGGTTTGAGGTACTTTTAGATCTAGACTTTGGTATGCAATTCATATACCTCGGATCTGTGATAAGTTACTAGGAAAGATGCAAAAGGAAGATGTTAAACAACATATTTAAATGGCCGTACCTACATTGAGTAAACTCAATATGTCTCTAAGAAGAAACTAATACCAATATTTGTTTTCTCCATATGGGGCCGAGTTTTGGCTAAACCGCGCACTGAACAGGAAGAACATCGGTGCTTTTAAGATATGTTTTGGAAAGAAAATACTACATTTATCATGGTTTTGCACAAGAACAGAACCCACCAACTAAGCCCAACAAACTCTAAATTAAGACCAAATTGTCAACAATTTGCTAACAATAAGCTCTCAATTAATCCTCTCTATACATCGTTGACAGTTAAAAGGGAAAGTAACCGGCAAAAGATCTCACGGAACGTGTAGTACGGAAGCGACTGGTCAATTCCTCTAATAAGGCACTTTAAGACTGGCACGACCTTTGGTATGGAAGATGCTTTGAAGAAGGGAAAACTTGATTTGAACTCTTAATTGACCGCTTTTATTTTTCCTTCAAAATTTAATGCAAATTATGTAATTGGTTTCTTCAAATGTGTAACTAAATATGACGGTATTATTGTAAATATATGATTATAATATATATATATATATATATATATATATATATATATATATATATATATATATATACAAACACACACACACACACACACACATATATATATATATATATATATGTATATAAATAATATGAATTATAATCATATTTCATTGCCTAATTACCATCTTTTTTTTGTGGAATATATTCGTCCTGTTACGTGATTAAATATTTATTTAGTATTACAAAACTTTTATTCGTCTTTCTTTAATGAATCATTAAAGAAAATTAACTAAACCAATAAAAATTTTCCTGATTTTCTTAAACAGCACCGCTCAAGTTTAGCATCGCCTCGTGTGATTTTTAAGATGAAACTCAAATGTCTTCTGTAACAGTGATATGCATAATTTAATTCAACACAACGTTAATCTCGAGTACGCGTGTGATGAAATGATTACTTCATTCCAGTCTCCGGCGGGCGTTCGTTAGACTCATTGTCGTAATGAGCTGTCGACACAGAATGAGGAAATTATGTTGTTATTTAGACATGTAAGGTAATTATTGATGGCCGTGTTACATAACTTTTAGAATAATGATGTTGGTATTTTATGATAGGGAGAATAATAATATCCATAGTTAATGATAGTAATAAAAGTGTACATGTTTTATGATGGTAAGATTTTTATATTAAAATGGTTTATTTCAATATTAGGGTTAAGTTACAATTTTTTAAACAGTGAAAATAATTTCATTTCACTGAGATTCTTCTCCTTAATTAAATACTTATAACACTAAGTTATGGAGTTCACTAATATTATTATTAGTACTAACTATTATTACATAAATATATGTATTTATGACGTATCGGTTTTATGTATGTTTATATAGTGAAAGCTTTGCGAGTAGAAGCAAACTATACGACATGCGTTGAAAATTTTGAATTATAACTGCCTTTAATTGATCGGATATTTTGTAGGTTTAGGTAGGATGCAGGTATTGAATTGCTTAAATAATTTTGTTTGCATTCTTAAAAAGTTAAAGTGGTTTTAACAAACAGGAAAAAAGAATATTAATTTTGAATTCATATGTCAATTAAAAAGAGGAAATTACATTAGGTTAACAGCTAATAAACCTGCTATTTTAATTTTGCTTCTTCTCCAAAGAATGAAGTCGGCCATATGCATTAATTGTGTACATTAAAGTTCCTATATAAATAAATAAATTTTGTACAAACTAATTAGTTTGATTGGAATCCCTGTGATTGGCACGTTTTTGCTACAATCTGTATGGTCTTTTTATATATTTGATGTATGATATTTGAATCTGAAGTCGATGACTTTTGCTAAAAATAATTTTTTTTACTCCCACGAGTGTATATATATATATATATATATATATATATATATATATATATATATAGCATCAGAAGCCATACTTTATAAACCGTTCATTGCATACGTAATCCTGTTGTAATTAATGTATAAATATAGGCTACCCTTCAAATTTATCATTCCTATCTGAATATTCCTGGAGAAACATCAAAACCTTCGTACAGATTACATTCTCTATACAGCTTTTGTCCAAACTCGTTTGAGTATGTTGTGCGACCTGGAGTCCCGAACATGCTATATATTCTGACAAAATTGACTGGTTGTATGAAACGATATGTTAGCACTATGTTTCAAAGAGAAAAAAATCGGCAAATATTTTTAATTAAATTTTAAGATTTGAAAATAAAATATTTTACTTGCTAATTACATTGAGCTTCAACTATTTCGATATTAATCAGATATCCGTTTATGAGTTCATGAACACCAGTATGAATAAAAATACTTGAAAATCGGTGAGTATTCTTCAAAACGAATACGAATTCAAATATTCCGTACGTTCCCAGTACCAACATTGCAATATCCATTCAGGAGGATCAGGAAAGTTTACGATAAGGTACTCCTTAACGAACGGCAATAAATCAATTATTATTCAAGATATTTGCTACGGGTAGTTGTTATTTTGCAAAATAACTACACTATCGATAATGTCAGGATGTGATGATGCGCTCTGGTGATGAACAATGAAACTCTTTATCATATAAATCGTGTAAATCAAACGCAATTTAAGATATTTAATATTGGTAGTCTTTACTTAGCAAAATAATTACAGCATCGACCAGATCAGTGTACGATGATGAGTTCTGGACGATGAATAACGAAACAGACAATAGTAAATCGATCGAGATTAAATATACGTGCTACTGTTTAATTGTTACTTTAGTTATTACTTTGCTTAATCTGATATTGGAACTCGGATATGGAGAACTAAACTTTTCAACAGATAATAGTTAACACTGACGGCTACTACAATCGCTTCATTTTATGTGTTGTATATAACCAACTTTAGACAAAGAGGACATTACCTACATACTAGCTTTTGTCCCTGACTTATTAAAAACTAATTAAAAATTATTCTAAGAAAGAAAGTAACTGTGATGATTAACAGTAGTATATTAATCACTAAAATTCTAAAATAAAATATCTTCTAAAAAACCGACTTCAAAAAAGGTAAGTACTAAAAAGTAGAAAATAATTAACTCAAAATAGGCACCTTTATATTTACATAAAATATCTAGCTTTTAGGCATCTTTATATTTACAATAAATAACTTCAGAAGGGCACACAAAAGTTGTAGCCAAACTATAACAGTGATTCTAGGTGTCATAATTTTCAAAATATGGGCCACGTTCCAGCACCTTTGAAATATATAGCAGGCAAATATATTTACATTCTTTATATTCACAGCCAATTTTGCTCAGAAATTATGCGATGCAAAAATTTGGAATTTGGCATACTAATATATCATATTATTTCGCTTTTTTTTTCTCCAAATAACGTTATTTAAATATATGAATTAAAGATGAGGTAAATATAGGTTACATTATTTCTTAATGTTTATACCATGCGAGACGTACAAAGATATATTTTCAAAAATATGCAAAAAACAGAATATCTCTTCCCTACCCTATTTCGGAAACTATTGAGTCAAATCTGGTTGAAAAATTATCGAAAAATTATAGCGATTGTTGTAGATGTTAGAGTTTTTTTCATATATGCCATGTTTTTACGATTGTAAAAGGTAAATTGGAAAATGTATTTACGTTGGGAAAAATTTATATCATATATATTAATACGCTAAGGTTAAGATGTTACTCTCCCTTTTTAGAAAAAAACCTCACAACTAATCCACATAAATTATATATCATTTTATAGATAATTGCTTGCTCTACCGGCATCCACAACTAAACAATTTATTATTGCTATTGTTTTTGCAAATTAATTAATTATTAAAATTATATACACAAAACAGCAATGCTGCCATCTAACGGCTCAACGTCAATATGATTGACGGTCGGTAAAATTTTTGTTTAATTTAAAATCCACTCACGTATAAATAAAGTGGCGCTTTAGCTCAATGCTTATGAATTGAATACCTGCAATCAATTTTGATTTATTAAATTGAGTTGAATAATTTATAATGCGAAGACTTCGTACGGGTCACGCTGGTTTCTATATATTTTAATAGAAACGCTGCGTACCCTTAAATGTTTATAAGTACCTAAATGTATAGTACGTTGTACTCATCCTCGATAGGTTTAATATATTTGTATACAGTTTAATAGAAATGCTATGTACCCTTAAATGTTTATAAGTACCTAAATGTAAATGCGTTCTACTCGTGATTGATAATATATATTGAATATATTTAGCCTTAATTTCGTAGAAATTCATTATTCACAATTAAATGAAACTACGTGATGTAGAATTATTTCTACTTTCTTTAATTTCTTTACCACGACCTAGGTTTCGTTGTATTACAACATTTTCAGGTGGGATATTAGCAAATATCTACTAAGAAATAATACTACATCACGTAGTTTCATTTAATTGTGATAATATATAGTTAACGATGCCCCTTACATGAAGGTGCGCCCTTAGTACTGATATTGTAATTGCAAGACAGTTCATATGTATTACCTAATCTCTCTGCAAAAAAACTAATAAATCTTTCCCTTGAGATCGATAGGAAAAATTCATATTAGAAGTCAGAGATAAGTGAAAAGTCAGAGAGTGGAAATCAAGATGCGCGAAGTATCAAGGCAAAGTTAAATAAGAAGTTTATTATTCAATTCACCCTTTCTTTTATATATATATATATATATATATATATATATATATATATATATATATATATATATATATATAATTTTGTTAGGGAAAATGATTCCGGAGGATATAAATAAATTTTAAGAGAACGCCGCTATAGCGTTTGAGACTATCTCCATACTTTTCTCAGAGACTGAGTGTAGAAATTTTAGATTGTTTTTTTTATTTTCTGTCATTTATATAGACGTAACTGGTAATATACCCACATGAAAATATTATTGTTCGTGTATTACTTTTTAATTTCATGCACACAGAAATAAAAGGAATATAAATAAATTTAATATTTCGTTACATATTCCTTAAATAAATCATAAAAATATAAAAAAGTCACAAAAACTGTTATTTAATTTGAATGTAGAGAAAATAGAAAAAAGATAAAAGTCGATCCGTCACGGGGCACCTCGCAAATGTGAAACATCTAAATTTGACTGGTAATGCGTAGGTAGGTTTCTCTCCGGTAATGCGTAGGTAGGTTACAGGATAAAATATTCGACGTTAATATTAAAGTGTAACATACACTCGTATATGATGTCTAAGTTGTGCATCTCATGAACAAATTTTAAAGCATGGCTTCCGATGTTTTTAATGTGGGAACAGATAATTTTGATAATTTGGAAAAGTTGAATAAGCTCAGGCTCAAATATCAAAGTGAAACTTTTTAACGAGCAACATATATTTAAAACAAATTTATCAATCCAACCAAAAAAAAATACATTTCATGCAAATTTCTACAAAAAAAAATATTTTCGTTCAAATCGGAACTAAAGCATTGACTTTTCACTTAGGTTGATACAATATTAGATATGTTCTTTAGTACCGTTAGATAAGTATTATGGCTAAATGTACATGGGTTATAAACAAATTTGTCAAAAATACGCCTATTCATTTTCATAACAGTAATGATAATAGATATATGTGTAGTTTAGCTTTTGTTCTATATTATATACATTTAAAACTTCATGGAAAATGTAAAAAATTAACAAAGCTATGCATATATTCAACAAATGTCTTACGTGTATTTTGTACTACAAAGAATAAATAATACCGTACTCCAGGTACTCATTGTCATCATTTTGAAAGCATTGCGAATTGTTATTTTTATTTAAAATTTATTTCCAAAACTTATTGATAACTTTTCGATCAAATAAAATGTTATTACCTATGAGGTATTTTATAGACACATATATTTTCAAATTTGTTGTTGCAGATAATTTAAATAGAACCAATTTGATTTTTATTTTAATGACTATAGAAAAAGAGAAAGAGAGACAGAGTAAGCAAATAAAAAGAAAGCATAGCTTTCGTATTTAAGTTGACATGCATCCGTGTCATATCCGGGGAGTTTGATGGCGCTTTGCACCAATGGCACACATATTGTTAAAACCTATGGAAGGTTAACAACATTACTAACTTATTCAGCTAAATCTGTTCGTACTCTAATAGTATTATTTAAGTGTGAGTCTTTTTTAAGTTTTTTTATTATCTGCTTTATATAATTTTGAATTGAGGTTATTTGTAATCAATAGGATATCATTTTAATGCGTAATAATACTTTAAATCCGCAGAGGAAATTAATGTTGAAGCTGAAATAAATTTTTGCCGCATATGCGACAAAAATAATTCACTCGGAACAGTCGATATATTTTGCAAACTACATCTTAATTATTCACTTTAAATTGGACAACAAGTTGCACTCAAGTTCCACCAAACAAATTAATTTATGTCCACTATTCGATTTGCGCTTCAAAATAAAATCGTTTCGGTCGCATCAATTTATCGCACTATTCATTATATTGCAGTTCTGCGAAATCAGATTTTACCATACAATTTTAATAAATCTACATGTCGAACATCAAAGTCGCGGTGACAGCACAATGGACTGAGCTTCGTTCTCGTGTTTGTTGTCGCTGTATTTGAATTATTAAAATGATTCTCTTTTTCCCTTCTATCCGGATGTTCATGTCAATATGTTAATGTGTTTTGGAATCTGGTGGAATATTTTCTAAGTATAACAAGTTGTAGTATCATACTTCGTACACATACATAGACCTTTGTTAAGATTTCTTTATATTTAAGGCTCCGTACCTGAAAGTAAAAAACGGAATCCTTGTAAGGCTATGCACGCGTCTGTCCCTGTAATACAGCCACTTTTATCGAAAAACCACCCGGGAAAGAAACTTAAAATTTGGCACAAATATTCCAATAGATAACAATTAATGTCACTTGAAAGGACTAAGACAAGGGTTTTAAATACTTTTTTAACAGTTTATGTAATATATGTTAAAAACATAATATATGTTAAAATATATGCTATATATAATATATGGTAAAACGCAAAAAAATATTTTCTTCGTGCGCATAACAAAAATATGAGATTTTTGAGACCGATGAACTTAAAATTATGAAAAAAAACAGAATTTTTAGAAGCCTCCGTAAATTCGTAAGAAAACTGTAAATAATTGTTTCGATCACATTAAAAATTATTGCACTTAATTTGACTACTGAAATTTGTGACACTTTTGTGCCTGTTTGTCACGACTGATTTTCCCAAAACTACTAATGTGACGTAGAAATTTGTAATTTAGCAAATTTCAAGTGGCTGTAATACAACATTGGATTAAATTTTATTAACCCACATAATTTGCATCTGCTAATTTTTAAAAATATTGCCACAAAGATTTAAGATATTTAAAATTTAATAAATTATAGTAAATTACTAATTTAAATTAATTATAAAACACACAACTGCTTTTTAAATTTTATGTACCTAGCTGAACGTAAAATTTAAAAGGTTTATCATGAGGAATACAATATATATATATATATATATATATATATATACATATACACATGTACATTTATTTTTTTATTTTAAATTGCATATTATATCGAAGCACGATATAATGAAATATCTATTTATATTAATGTTGGAAATCAAACTGCGTTATACATGTATGAATCCTGAACGTATTCAGGATTCGTGCAAGATTTAATATTTTTTATACACAAAGGTAAAAATGTAAAACATCTCACGATTAACGGATATGTTATTAATGTGTAAAGGCTGTCGGGCTATTCTTTCTAATTTTATTATTCATACTGTCGTGGTAAATACCTTTGGTAACATCTATGTTAATTGATTTGCTAATTTTGGTTACCACGGCACAATCAATTAATTGTTGAAATTAATTTTCAAAATGAAAAAAATATTTGTTGGAATTATATCTAAAACAATGAAATTGTAATATATTTAATTCAAGTCAAATTTACGATATTTTTAGGTACTATACACTTAGGAGCCATACAATTTTAATATAAATTTGACATTTTTTTTATTACAAATAAAATAAAGTTTTATTTGAAAATCCATTAATAATATAATTTAATAAATTACTGAGTAACGTTTTCATACAGTGGGATACACAAATCTTTAAAATTATCGTCATGGTGGGATCTTCCAAACAATTTCGCAGAAAATACACTTTTTATTTGTCATTCCGAAACATTATATGTCGCTACTTCTATGTAACAACTACAGGACAATATAACATGGTCGGTGTTATTTTGTAAGTTTGTATAAAAATGAATTGAGTGAAACGAGCGATTTTATTTCTTAAATTGGATCTCAAGATAGTTACGTCGAAAGCAAATGAAAAGTTTTTTAGGCTTCCAGTACGCAAATGTGTTTTTCTTATTCGATAAAACTTGTAAAATAAAAATATCCATTTACTGTGGTGTTCACTAATATCAGGAATACGGGAAAAAAATTTAACTGTTTTGCTTTATAAAGCAAATTTACTGACATTCTGACTTGCTCATTAAAGCAAATTTACGAAAGAATAGTCCAAAATAATACCACGAGTACGGAATATTACTAGAAATTATTAGCAACTATACTTCACCCTAGTGCTACAAAATATTAATGTTATTATAGGGGGTCACAGCCTAACATAAGACAGCAGAACAAATCAAAATACGACAGTACTTCGAATACTGAGCTGAACAATGAAATTTAATAACAAAAGATCACAAAAGGATTCGCAAAGGATTTGTACTCGTACGGTTATGTTTAGGCGTACATTAATATTAAGATTTATATTCATATAGAATTCGTATTATATAAGTGGATTCAAAATATTTGTATGAAGTTTGAACTGATATGTCTATTTATGTGACTGAAAATATTATCAATGAATAATATCTACTACCTGTTCATCGGAAATAATCTCAACTGGATGTTTCAGTACAATCTTCCTTTATGTATTTTTAATATATCCAGGTATTATTTCTGTAGATGTTTTCAATCGTTAATGTCTACCACTTGTTCATTGAAAATAATTTCAACTATGTTTCTCCGTGAAAGCCTCTTTCATATATTTTGATTCCATCCAGTTATTATGTCTGTATGTATTTTTAATGAATAATATATATTAGCTGTCATTAAAAATAATCTCAACTGAATGTCTCAGTGCAAGTCTCTTTCATGTATTTTGAATCCATCCAAGTATTACGAAATCCATCCCGGTATTATGTCTGTATGTATTTTTAATGAATATGGCTGACCTAATCAGCGTTAATTCCAATAATTTGATGGTTTATTAATGTAATCAGGAACTTAGAAGAAATTTTGTATGTGTAGATACGCTGTAGATCAATATTTAAAAAACCGAATAAAAAAAGGAATGAGCGTTAATAAGTAAATAAATATTATACAGTTTTAATTAATAATATCCTCCATAGTAAAATCAGGTTTTCTCGATATTAGATTCGTAGATACGAAGCATATCACTTAAAATAGTTTATTTCCTCAAGATTTTCGGTGGTGAAACGATATACGTTGAAATTTCCTAAACTCCCTTATTTTTCACTACCTTAATACAAAACGTCTAATTTGTCACTGCCACTGCGCACGTCGCTTGTATCCCGATGACAGGTAAGCAACAAAACTTTGTTTCAATTAATCACTGATATGAAACGTTTTAATTAGTCACACCATCAGCACCAGACATCGCGCTTTCTTTTGTCTTCCTCATCCGATACACGCGACACAAGTCGCGCTCCGACACGATGCTGTAACTTAATGCGCGACTCAATGGGCGGTGGAAAGTAAAAAATCGTGACGTCAAAAAAAAAGTTCTAAACAGTTCTATTTTCTAAGTACAATATTGGCAAAGGTGTATTTAAAATAAATGTGTATTTAAAAATTCAATCTGAACACGTTTCTTGCCTTTCATATATTATGAAAATAAAAATTACACAGTTATCACCACCTTCGTGCCATTGTCATCAAAATATCCTTCATTCAGTGATATTTAGGGTTCTGAACCTCAAAAGGAAAAAGAAAATTGGTACCACGTAAGTTCACTCACGTATTCGTCCGCCTGTCCGTCGGTCACAGCCATTTTCCTCAGAAAATATTTGAGGTAGAAACATAAAGTTAGTAAATGATAAAGTTTGTTAACCTGCATATATTTTGATAGCGCGTTAATATGCTAAAAAAGTTCAAAAATACTAGCGAATAAAATAAATGACATTTTTTCCTTTCACATATCGTGTGCGGTACTCATTGATACAGAAAGATATAAGGAATTCATTGTAAATGTCAATAGGTTCCTAGTCTGATAAATATATATTTCCAGAACTATTATTATTTATAGTACTTTATTTAGGAGAATTCCAAAGATATTTCTGGAAATGTCTTTATCATAAACCATTTGATATAGAAATTTGATAATTAACATAGTGATGAAATATTTTATTCTACAAGTATTTCTATAGTAAACACTCAAAAACAAACCTTGTAAAATTTTAAAAGGGCAAATGAAGTAATATAAATAATTTTTATGTCACGTATTATGCAGGATATTTAATGAAAGATAAATTTAAAAAGATTCTAAAACTATTTTTCCAGGACTAAAAAAACTATATTGTTAAAGATGTTATTGAAAATATCTACGAAAAATATAATCCAAAACTGTTATGTCCTCTCTTCCTATCGGTACAATAAATATTATGTTATAAAAAATAGCCTCTCTAGAAGTTTACTTAGAGTTTAATGGAATAGAATATAATTTCTTTTAAATTTCAAAACTTTCTAAAAATTCATAGTATTTTGACGCTTGTACGAGATACATTTAGCAATATATTTACATGGTGAAAAATAGTGTTAAAATTGTTTAGAAATGTATTGTAAATTCTATTCTATGTGCCCTTAAATGTTAATATGTAAGTAAGTGAACGGGAACTCCCATAGTATGAGTCCTACTTGAACAAAACTAGTATCATTTTGGTTTCGGTTTGATAGTATACTGAACCCATGTACTACAATATTATTTATAGTTGTATTAGTATCTCTCAATACATAATGCCGTTATATATCTAATATGACTACAATGGAGCGCAGAAGTTCTGTTTTTAAAATTTAACTTACATAATGTTCTTGTTAATCTTCACCTTCTGCCTATTAAATAATTTTTTTGTCGAATATTCTTTTGAAGGTTCCATTGAATGTTGTTTAGCAACGTAAACGAAAACCTCTTACTTGAGATTTCCTGACAGGAAAGCAATAACACTTGGTTTAAATTAAGTATTGAATTAGAAACTGTCCGGTAACGGTGTTAGGCACACAATCAGCACCAAACCTCGCGCTTTCTTTTCGTCGTCATCCGAAGACAGGTCACGTTTCGACCTGTCTTCGGATGAAGTACACGACTCGGCGAGCGGTGGAAAATAAAAAACCGTAACGTCACACGAAATAGTTATAAGTACGTAATAGTCTTACAATAAAATGAAAACGTAAGTAGAGGTCCATTAAACTTAAGTTATAACACATATTGTGGAAAATCATTTATAGGCTGTAATTTAGTTACTGTCCTAAAATTATAATCAGGCAGAATCTATTGAAATTTTAAAAGTAAATAGATTAAAATTTTAAAAAAAATTCTCCTAAATTATTTTGAGTTTTTCAACGTACCAGATTTTTCCAATACATCTTTAAAGAATTAATATTAATTTTCTGAAGAACTTTATTTGAGAGCAAAAATTAATTACAAAATATGAAAATAAAAAAGTCGTACACTCAAAATAATACACGAGTAGAAACACGAATTATTAAACAATACAACAAAGAGACTAACAACATCATTTGCATGGATCATAGAGTAAGTGAAAATATATCCTATGTATTTATAAAAATTAATGAAAAAAATTTGTATGTTATTTTATACAAAATTTATATAAATTTGAGTGCAACTTAGTCCCAAAAGCAGGAAATAGTTATATAATAACATTTTTTAAACAATAACTTTCAAGTTTTTGAAGTAACAAGGAACAATATTTGATCATCTTAGGTTTCGACTTAACTTTAAATATAGTAAAAAATTACAAATAAACTGTAACAACTTAGGAATAACGATAAAATTAGTGTAATAATAAAATATAAATCGTATTTTCTATCCATAAAAAATATTTTGACCCAGAAATAACGCCATTGACATGAGATCCGCGTGATATATGAAGATAACATGCGGACCATATGATATGACATATGAGATCCGTATGATATATGAAGATATCCCATAAAATATATAAAAAATCGTGTGATTGTCCTCTAAAACCTACCCTATAAAATCTGCAAATTAGTTTTTTGACTGTTACCGTCGTCAAACAATATCTGAGGAAATATTTTTTGTTGCGTGAGTAGACGGGCGAACTCGCGGGGTGTTTTATACGGTGCCATTCTTCCTTCGAATTATGAATCCTTAAAAATAGGCAAGGGGACAATACTTCCGTATAAATACATTAAATCAACAAATTAGTTTTTCAACCTGATCGTGGCTTGATTATGCTAGAGATAAGTTAAAATTTAAAGGAAAAAAGGATGCGAGAATTTTTTCTTTTGATGTATAAAAATCAACTATTCGCTATTACATAGTTCTTTGAATGTATAACAATTGTTACTATGGCGGTTCGTTTTAAAATGTCATGGTTAAAACTTTGTTGCGACGCAAGGCCTCAGTTCACTCTTTTTGTATCTTGTCGTAATTGGTCAACATTCATTTTATGAGAATTTTTCGCACTCGTCTCGTTTAACCTAGAAAGTCTTATCAAATTTTTTTAAATATTATCTGTTTTGTATGTCGGTATCTTTTAACTAAACTGTATATGGTTTTTAAGTTCGTTCGGAAAATAAAACTGTATTAGTTTTGGATAAAAACTTTATTAACCTGAAATGGACAAAAACTGAAGAAATTATTGAAAAAGTTTTCTTTACAAAAATACATTAATCATTTATAAATTAGTCCATTTACGAAGGAAACAACTTACATATGAAACCAGGAATAGAAGAAAACCTTAACATTATATTTATTATGTTGCTAACATTTTCCGTTTAACTCTTTTAATTAGGCAAGAATTTCAAAAAACAGTCTTTAAAAAATGAATAGATTAACAAAATATATTTAAAAATATGCGTCGTCAAATTTAGTAATAATAATATCAATATCTAGTTATTCATTAAATTTACGAATTAATTTATAAATGTCAACTTTGAAATCACTAGGAAACATTAAGGCTATGTAGTCAAAGCTGTTACTGATTAATTTTAAATGTCGATCTTGACTTATACCCAAAATAATTTTGATTTTGATAATAAATATCTCATTTTCTCCTTCTAAGCAACTTATTTGATGTCGTTAAATTATATTCCACTCATTGAAAATTTAGGTATTTCAGAGCAAAGCTATACTTTATACCCGTGAATAAGTAATCCTGGCTCTTACTTGTGGATAATTATTATTACGAGTACGTTTAATATATAGAATATTTGTGTTGTAAAATGAGTTATTGATTAAAAGCAAATGGAAAGAATATTATGTTTAATGCTGAAACTATGGTTTGACAGACATCATAATATATAATTTATAGGCAATAAAGGACCCTTTGATTTTTCTTCGGTACAACGGATTGTACTAAAGAAAAATGTCTTGCTCAGAAATGCTGGATACTTGCTCATAAACTTCTATAAAATAACAACTGGCTAGTTATCTTTTGTCATCGTTAATTGCAAATACTGCAATCAACGGTGCAATCAACGATTGCAAATCTTGAGCATATTTCATAATTATTATTTTATATACACGCGGAGTCTTTGTGCGATACTATTTGAAGTTGCTATTAAAGTGAAGGAGTTTCATTCGGAGTCAATCATTTCATTTCCTATGAGAAGGTCCCCGCCTCAATAACAGCTCTCTCCGTAAACTAGATTTATGTTCGGCTAAAATATATTTTATTTGAAAGGTATGATTTCTAAATTAAGAATAAATAGAGTATCCTTCATATTGCATATCGCAACAATCATCGTAACAATCTGCGTAAATAATTTAGACGCTTATTTACAATTATTATGCAATATTATTTAAAGAGTTGTGTACAAAAAATATTTAAGCAATCATTATGAAATATTTTTGTTCCTTTGAAGATATTGAATAAGATAAGATTTTGTCAACTTTCATTTAATAAAAAAATCACACACAAGCACACACGTGAATAATTCAGACGTTTACCATGAATGAAAATCTAAGGTAGATACAATATTAGCATGAACAAAATAATATTTAGATGTCAACCCATGTAACTTGCTACTAAGTATGAACCTAGCAACCAATAAATAATGTTGTCGTGATATATTTCTCATCTAGATAAGTTATTTCAAAGCTACCTACATAAGTTTACTGTATTTAATATATAATATGTTTAAAAAGAGTTTTAGAGCTAAATGGAAAGAAAATTATGTATAAGTAAATCGTTTTACAGCTATTTATAGAATAAATTAAATTCAGGTTTTTAGCCTATTTTACGACTTTATCTGGGTTATTATGGGTAATTTATTCGTAGTAGATAAAGACAGAAAAAGGAATTGATTATCTCAAATGATTATTCTTAATCAGAATTAAATTATTTTAATTCCTTGATGAAAAAATTAGCACTTAAGGCTCAAATTAAAAAAGATATTTGTACAGTCATAATTAATTTGGTCGTAAAAAGACAAAGAATTTAAATAATATATGAAAAAGTTTAGTTCGTTATGTTTCGTCACAGCATCGTTACTTTCTGCACTAGGCCTACATATGTCCATGACAGTGTGCATGTAAAACCTACAAGATTAAGATCCTCACATAAAGTATTTACGTTAGGTGTAGATTCTAAAATTTCGACAATTACAATTGTAGTATTGTTGTACCCATGGTTCAATTTATTAAATGGCTTCAACTAACTGTCAAATACGATATGTGTAACTAAAAATCGAACTAAAAATAAGTAAATTAAAGTACATATTGTATTTGAATTTACTTATTCATTTCAACCCATAATATATATTCATTGAGTTGGACATGTGCAAGCGTTAAAAGTATATTTATGAAGTTAGCTACTGCACTGAATTTAAACTGCTTCAACCTGGAAATTTTTAAGAAATTTTCAAAAATTTACATTTCAAATTATTCACAAAACTTTAGGCTATAAATATACATAAAATATAAAAAAGAAAAAGATTCTGATTATTTCAAGGTGACACTTTAATGGAAATATAACTTAAACTTATATGTTCAAATTCTAAACGCAGCTAAGTGGGTACGGATACTTTGTAATGAAAAATCTGTAAATACTAATATCCCAATATTTAATGTATGATGTCAATGAACAAATATATTTCTTATGTAATGCTAATTATTTTTCAACGAATTGGCACCAAAGTGTTCAGTCTCTTTTCGTCTTCGCTTTATATTTCTTTTTATTGATGAATGTAATTTGCATCTCTGATGAATATGAATGGGAGTAATGGGATAAATAAAATAATCCAGCAATAAAATCCAAAATAAACTCTTGTCTTTATTTCGAGTTTTATTAATTTCTAACAGTCACACAAAAATGTTATTCACAGCATATTTGAGGAGTGGGGGGTTTAGCATTACGTTTATATGAAGAACGAGAGTAAAAAAAACTAAAATTTATATATAACATGTATTACACATACATTAAATTATATATCACAAATATATTAAAAATTTATTCTTTATTTCGATAATAAAGGGTTCACTGTTTACGTTTATACTGTCAGTATCAAACATATTATAATCTATGGTCAAACAGCGCACAGTGTAAAGATTATAGCCAAAGAATTTCAAAATATCAGGTCAGATTTTCAAGCTATAAATTTTGTGCATTTTCAAATCTTCATTTTCAATCGTCTATGGATTGTATGACAAAACAAAAAAGCGTTTATTTTATATTTTGCGTCATATAAATATATATATATATATATATATATATATATATATATATATATAAATATATATATATATATATATATATACATATATACATATATATATATATATATATATATATGTTACTCACATTAAGTTTTAAATTTCATAGGTATTGCAGAGAAGTAAGTCAAACAACACATGCTAATGACGTGTTTGTATATGCTCTCAGCTGACTTAATTGAATAAAATTGAAAAAAAATTATAAGGAGTGTTTATAGAGGTAAATTCTTTCACAAAAGAACATCAATAACGTTGAAACATAAAACTCGCCATGTTGCTGAATTTCGACCATTGGATAACCACTATTCCAATAAAATAATAGCATAATTACTACAGGAAAATATCAGAATTACTCTCACATTTAGGAACTACAAATAAACTTTTCTTCGCATTACTTAGAATCCAATAAACATGTTAAAAAAATAATACTATCTCCATTTCTTCATGATAATGGTTGAATAAAAAATCTAACCTAACCTAACCTAACCTAAAATAACCTAGCCTAGCCCAGCCCAGCCCAGCACAGCCCAGCCCAGCCCAGCCCAGCTAAGCCCAGCCAAGCCCAGCCCAGCCCAGCCCAGCCCAGTCCAGTCCAGCCCAGCCCAGCCCAGCCCAGCCCAGCCTAGCCCAGCCCAGCCCAGTTTAGCCATGCCAAGCCCAGCCCAGCCCAGCCCAGCCCAGCCCAGCCCAGCCCATCCCAGCCCAGCCCAGCCCAGCACAGCCCAGCCCAGCCCAGCCCAGTGTAACCCAGCCTAGTCTAACCCAGCCTAGTCTAACCTAACCCAGCCTAACCTAACCTAGCCAAGCCTAACCTAGCCTAACCTAACCTAACCTAACCTAAATTAACCTAACCTAAATTAACCTAACCTAACCTAACCTAACCTAACCTAACCTAACCTAACCTAACCTAACCTAACCTAACCTAACCTAACCTAACCTAACCTAACCTAACCTAACCTAACCTAACCTAACCTAACCTAACCTAACCTAACCTAACCTAACCTAACCTAACCTAACCTAACCTAACCTAACCTAACCTAACCTAACCTAACCTAACCTAACCTAACCTAACCTAACCTAACCTAACCTAACCTAACCTAACCTAACCTAACCTAACCTAACCTAACCAACCTAACCTAACCAACCTAACCTAACCTAACCTAACCTAACCTAACCTAACCTAACCTAACCTAACCTAACGTAACCTAACGTAACGTAACGTAACGTAACGTAACGTAACGTAACCTAACCTAATCTAACCTAACCTAACCTAACCTTTTGATTAATTACATAAAATGGTTTAATATCTGTATTGAATAACATTGATGATGAAACATGTAATTTAAAAAAAAGTTAAAAATATCCAAAAAGATTTTCTTATAAACGTCTTGACATAGGAACTTGAAATGGTTCATAATCATATAGTTTATTAACCCACAGATACCTCTAGGCTTAATACGACATACATTTTTTACCACAAAACATATTTACGTGGAAATTTTCGAGAGAATAAATAAAGTAATTGATATTTTTATCCTTTAATGTATCGTTTGGGGTGTCAGTAGAGAGCATGTTATAAAATCAATAGGACATCAAACTTTTTTTAAATAAATTTTTCCCCTCCCCATCTCCCGAACTAAAAATGATATATGTATATAAATATATATATATATATATATATATATATATATATATATATATATGCATATATATTCTTTTTATTGTTTAATAAATTATACTATGAATAATTAAGGAAATAATTTTTTTTTTTAAAGTAGTGAAATAAATTTACATTTGATCCCTGGACGCAAAAATGTTGGAAAATTTCTTTTTGTAGGTATTATGTAAGGGATATATATAGAAGTCCATCATCTGGATGCCCTCTACTTTTTTTTTCACCGAATATGTGTAGTGTGGGTGTAAAAAATTCAACCAAAGTGGCCGACAAAATTAGCACTGATAGATGAGAATTTGATCCTTTGAGTAGTTTCGGGTTCAATGAAGGTTAAGAGATTAGATTCTAGAAGCATTTTCTATTACATCATGAAATGGTATTATTTAAATATGTGTACCTAATGTATGAATGGATCGCTTACATGTTTGTTGCTGATATTATTGTCACTATTACTGGTTTAAATGGGAAGCTTTTATAAATTTTGTAAACTATGAAGTAGCTTTTAAAAAAAGCCAAAACGCTTTATAAGTAATAGTTGTGAACGACTTGGAATGTGGTGAAAAATTATAAGTAAGGATTTTGATTTGTTTTTGTCTAATTTTGCTTTTGATGAAAACCGCTTGAAAAATTTATTGTCAACCATTATGAAGAGATGTCAATTTTCAAAGTTGATTAAGTCTTAGGTTCTAATTGTTTTCTATTCATCTTCAATTTTAATATATAGGAAATTTAGTTAAGTTCTAATTTAAAATAAAAATGTATGTAAGATTGCGACATTTTTCTAAACTAATAACTACTATTAAGGTAATTTTGTAACTCATTACAATATGTTTTTTTTAATATTTTATTTGAAGTCTCTATTCTGTGTTACATCTGTGAAGACGAATTGAGAAGAGACATTTAAGATTTACTTTAGTATTTTTTTTCTATTAAAAGATTTACTTATAGCAATACGTGAAATTAATTATATTATATGTGTAAATAATTTTGACACAAAAAATTAGGAAAAAGATTCGAAATTTTTCTCTATATTTATATAAGATACTCGTAGTTCTAGATATGTAGTATAAAATTTCAAAAAATAGTGTCTCCGCCCCCGAAATTTATAAAAACAAAATCATGGAAAAAGTTTTGCTAAAAATTTACCAAAACTTAACCAGAAAACTGTATAACTGATTCTAAATCTTACAGTTTTCGAGAAATTAAAATTATTTTGAAGTTTTTGAAATGTAAACTGAGAGATAGCTTGCATAGTGGATATTATCCAGTAGATAATATTAATATTCATAAATAATTTAATAGAAGTTATAGAATTTTATAGAAGTTATAGAATAGAAGTTATATCAAAAGTGAAGAATATTCACCTTCACCTCATTTAACCCCCTGCAATATAAATCCCTTCTTTAATCATGTAAAATTTATGAAAAAGTTTCGACTAAGTTGATAAGATAATAACTGCCAAAGATGAATATTTTTCAACTCCGATCTTAAAGAAATTCACATCACGGGTGAATTACATGCATCGATGAAACGTTGAACCAAGTGCTGTTGAAAAATACCTCTGAAAATATACTACCTAAAATTATGAACAAAATATATTTGAGACCCTATTAACTAACCTTTAAGCAAACAATCCATCATAGCATATATTCACATGTGTATGTGATATGAAATATAGCGCAAATTCCCACAATTAAAAATTATGAATATTTTCGAATGATTTGATGAAAATTACGAAACACGCTTCATAATTATTTCAAGTCTCTAAATCAAGCGGTTTCTGAGGAAAAAAGGTCTGTCACAAGGTCAGGCGAATGTTTTTGGAAAGGTCACATTTTTCCTATTAATGTATGGATATTCTCTTTTTGCCTGTGTAAATTCATAATTTAATATTTTTAAAAATAATAAATTATGAATTTACAATAAAAATAATAAATTATTAAATTCATAATTTTTAAAACAGTCGACTGTGCCAAGACACGTGCTAAATCGCACACAGGATGGAGGGTTCGTGTAGATGCAAGGCTAATATTGGCCAGTTTGACAACTAAGGAACCATTTGTTATCATCATCGGTGATGAAGAATATTAGGCTAGAGCATCTTCGGTCGACACCCTAGATTACATAGACAATAGATTAGGTAAACTGGTTACGAAAAAATAAAGGATAAAGCAATTAACGTGATTTCCTAGTAAGTAAAGTATATACTAGGAAATTTTAATTACCATCTTTATCTTAAACATATTTATACTTGGAAATATTAAATGCCACCTTTTTCAGAAGAATATGCTTAGAATTATTAATTGGCACCTTTGTCTGAATTATATGCTAGGAAATATTACTTGCCATCTTTATCTGAAACATATGGTTGGACACATTAAGTGTCATTTTTATCTGAAGCATACACTAGGAAATATTAATAGCCAATTTAAGGATGCATAAACTTGGAATTATTACGTTTTGTCTAAATTATATATTTGGAAAAAAGAATTCTCATCTTTATCTGAAGCACATACTTAAATTATAAATAATCATCTTTATTTGAAATATGTACTTGAAAATATTAATTACCGTCTTTATCTAAAATAGATATTTGGAAATATTAACTCCGGCATTTATCTAAATAATAAACTTTGCAATATTAATAACTATTTTATTTAAGGCATATACTTGGGAATATTAATTAACATGTTTATCTGAATAATGTATTTGTAATTATTAATTGCCATCTGTATCTAAGTCAAATACTTAGAAATATTATTTTCCGTCTTTATCTAAAGCATATACATGAAAATTCCACTCACACAGATAGAGAAACTACTAGAGTGTTACGAGAGACGGACACAAACACATACGAAAATGAGGAATTACTTGACTATGAAGTCCAAAAAATTAATAATATCGAGCATAACAAAATGTTAACATCATTGTTTTACCAACACTGTTATTGGTAATGATGAATGTTGGCCCTTTTCTAAAATGATATGAATTTACATTTCTTTTAGACTTCAACAACTTTATAACAAGTTTATGATCGAAAGAAGAAAATAAAATCAAGCTTTCAGTATTTCAACCTTTTTTTCTAGTTATTGATATTTACATAACTCTAAAACTATATAAAATAGGATAAGGTAGAAAAAACAAAAAAAAACTTAAATAAGGCATAAAAATAAACATAATAAGGGATATTAAATAGAATTCACAGAAATATAATTTTTTCTATAACTTTTAGATTTACTGTTATAATCCTTGCATTTCTATTTTATTGCACGAAATTTAACTGAATTCTCAAGTATGATGTGAAGTTTACTGCAAACTCTTTTGTACTGCAACATAAGAAAATTTGTATACTGACAAACACTGTGGAGAAAGAATATAATCCAATACTAACTTGTCAAGTCTTAATTGTCAGGTCTAACATGAAGTTTTCTGCAAATGGTTTCACACTGCGCCAGAAGAAGTTCTTTTAGTATTCAGTGAGTGTGCGAAGTATTTTTAATGTTCAATGAGAATAAATTAGGAAATATTATAAGAGGAGTTATGAATATTTAAATTGTTATGTGGCAGTAACAAAAATAGGAAGCCGCAGCTGCATGAACTCAGAAACATAGAAATTTTTCTAACACGTAAATATGAAAAAAATACTCATTAGAGGTGGGTGAGCATTCCAGTCTTTTGAAACGAATAATAGATTTAATTGGTATTCATATATGCAATTTACAAAAAAATTTTAAAACCAGCATACTTTTATGGCATTCAAATTTTGGTGGTGTTTTGAAAAAACAAACATCCTAAAAATACAAACTTTTCCAAATAAAGTGCTATGTATAATTATCAATGCGCCATGTTATATTCATAATATTTATACATATTCTGTAACAAATTTTTTATAGAGGAGTAATAAAAAAATTTGCAATCCACCATATCATAGGCTTGCAGAACCATGAAAACCACAAGATAAAAATAATTCTCCATGGGGCGGACATACAAGGACTTCTCAAGAGACGTAATCTTCATGAACAGATTGTCTGAAGTCCGACATTTTATCTTCACATGCCACAGTAAAACTGCAATAATAGTGGCTAGTTCATGTACTTAGGCTAACTGGGATTTGTGCGGATTTTAGTGGGTAAAATCCCTCATTTCTCCTTAATTCAATTTCGACGTTTTTGAAAAAATTTTCACCTGCTATTAAAACTAAAAAAAAGCAAAAATAACATATCGATATTTGAGCAAGGGTGAAAACAAAGTTAAATACAAAGCGGAATTAGGTCTTAAGAGACACAATAGAAATAAATTAATTTGAAAATAGGAACAACGCCATCGTGTTTATAGTGAATAATGTGTATCTATCGATACAAAAATAAGCAAACGAGCAACGAAAATAATTTGGCCATTGACAAATAATATTTTGGGACCAGAGCGCAGCAATATAACAAGTGTCTATTGACAATTCACTTTTCAAAACAACCGGAAAAAATATAAAATACTTGCGGGATATTTACGAAGACCAGGGAGTGATTAATGACCGAGACGCTGCTGTTAATTACCTCATATGTCATGACGACGATGATTTGGCAGAAATCGAATGTTTGAAAACAAAATGCGTATCTTAGCCGGCTTTACTTTGTGCTAATTTATATGTGTAGATGAAAAATATATTATAATAAATAACAATATTTTATGCAACTTGAGCTGAGAACTGATAAAAATATCAACACTATATTAATACATATCAATATTTGATTCTTATTGGTAAATTTTCACTTTGAACTAGTTTGTTTAGATACAAAATTGAATAATGTGTTTCTACTTTATTTAAAATTTCATGAAATTTAATTTGCTCTGGACATTACATATGGCCATCGGATTGAAGCTGAACAGAATGAAGATGACCATTTTTAAAAGCGAGATTTAATAATTATATCCAGTTTTAATAACTTTAAAAATTATATCCAGTTTTAAAGAAATGTATATACACAATTTTAACTTGAATAGACCAAATATTAACTCTCTATTTATTTTGGTTGGATTATTTATAATTGGATAATAGCCATAGTAAAACGTTTCTGCTGTGTAACTCTTCGTCCAGTCATGACGCGAATTCCATCCACACACAGATGTCTTGATTTTCTTTTCGCCCTAGGATTTTCTCTATAAAATTATTTACGCATGTACAACGCATATCATATTACTTTATTTGTAATAACGTTTATAACGTAGCGGGACCTATACGCAAGGAACCACTAACAACAAAAATTTAACACCTCAATTCATATATACAATTTACAATCAAATTTTAAAACCAGCCTACTTTTATGGCATTCAAATTTTGGTGATGTTTTGGGAAAACAAACATCCTAAAAATACAAACTTTTCCAAATAAAGTGCTATATATAATTATCAATGCGCCATGTTATATTCATAATATTGATATATATTCTGTAACAAATATTTTATAGAGGAGTAATAAAAGATTTGCAATCAACCATATCATAGGCTTACAGAACCATGAAAACCACAAGATAAAAATAATTCTCAATGGGGCGGACACACAAGGACTTCTCAAGAGAAGTAATCTTCATGAACAGATTGTCTGAAGTCCGACATTTTATCTTCACATGCCACAGTAAATCTGCAATAATAGTGGCTAGTTAATTGGGATTTATGTGGATTTTAGTGGGTAAAATCCCTCATTTCTCCTCAATCCAATTTCGACGTTTCTGAAAAAATTTTCGCCTTCTATTAAAACTAAAAAAAAAGCAAAAATAACATATCGATATTTGAGCAAGGGTAAAAACAAAGTTAAATATATACATAATATTTTTGTAAAAATTGTACAGATTTGAACCAATTGGAATCTCAAGAAGACTAATTATGTTTAGTTATTTTTTTGATTATTTTTGTTTCTTATCTCATTAGGGCCTGAAATGAAGGTAAATCAGAATTTATTAGTTAAGTTTTTTTGTTATAAATAAACCAAAGAAGATAATTAAAAATGTTTATTATTTCTAACAAATTTATTTTATTTTTATTTCCTAATGGTTCAAAAACAATGTTATTACATAAAAAATAAACTTTAAAAAGATTTTCCCTACAAAAAAATAAAATTATGTTGGGGTATGCTAAACCCCACATAGTGCTGGACGCAACTTTTATCCACGTGGTTCACGGAAGGTTAAGTGACCTTTCATACATTTTAATAGAGGGAAGATGTAAATGTCTTATTTTGAAAGTAATGTTTCAATAAGAAACAATATTTGCCATTGTAAATTCATTTCGTGGTCGATTTTGATCACATTTAGTTCTTTTGTAATTTGATCTCACACAATTTATTTATGTTACATCGTATCTTAGGGTACAAAAATCTTGAATATGAACTTGTCATGCAATCCTTTTTTAGCACAGAAAATTGGTAAAATAACTAGGATAAAAAACAAAAAACCTCTGCCTTTTTAATAAGAGACTTAGATGGCAGATTATTGAATTTTGAAATTACTACAATGAAAACTGTCGCTCATTTTGGTCCAACATTTGAATGTGATTACCTTCCCATATCCGGCATCGATATCATTTTAAAGATATTTTCATGTCAACTAATTAGATAAGTATACATTATTATTCGAAAACACAAATAAATCCATTAATAAAGTGCGCCTCTCAGCATGGGAAAAATATGTACGGGAGTAAATTGGTCAAAGCGATACGGTCGATTGTCCATAGATATTTTAAATTTTCCGGCTTCTCCATGGCTATTCGACTATTTCCGCCACTTCCTTTTAAGGTACGTATTTTGAATTATTCTCAAGGTTATGCAAACAACATGTCACCCATGTGACTTGATCGTTTTGATCTTAACTTTTGTTTAATTATTGGTTCATAATTCGACTTTGTTAATTTATTTAATGACTCTCTTACTTTATTTATCGTCTTACGATACCACTTTCAACGTATGTTTATTTTGTGTAAGGTCAAAAAAACCTAACAAATTTCATTTTTGTCTATATCCTATGACAAAAATCTTTTTTTTTATTATTTATCACAACTTATTTTTTTAGTTCAATACCAATGATGACCAGTTGTAATGTTGTCATTATTTTATTGCCACTTAACAAAAACATTTATTTATTACTCATTCATTCCTCTACTACTGGTCATTCCTTCATTGCTACTTAAAAATGCTTCTATCGATTGATTAATATTTGAATACAGCCGCAAATAATTTATTTTAACTGTCGGGATTTCATCAAAATTAACTTTCGAATATGATACGGCTTACAATTTTATTTGCTTAAAACTAAAACCCACCTCTCCCATATCAATAATTTATACTACCAATACTCCAAACACGTGCAAGATAACAACGTAGCAGGCGTTTCTAAATAACTCGAAACGCCTTCAAAGTTTACCTACTGTCTTAATTTTCAGCCTCAGAAATATTCTCAATATTTATCAATTTTAATCAAGTTTGAGAGTGGATGGAGATTTCATATCAATGGAACTTCTAAGCTTTTTAATCCACAAATTACCTTTATGCCACTTATAAATTTTATCTTTGTTTACTCATATCCTAGAGATACTTGTGGACAATTTATGCATACTGCTCATTCACATACACAGTACTTCCTCTAAGAAATACTTGTACTTTTACCACTGAGTTACAGAAACCATTATATCAAGATTTTATTATGATTGCCTCAATTCATATATTCAAAAGTCGAGATAAAACTCACATCTCTTCCTATCCCCATTTACATCATGCTTGTTACCCCTCATACCCCAACCTATTCATATGTTCACGATGTTTCTTTGATTCCTTATGATTTTATACTACCTCCATAATATTTGAAATTGGACATACTACTATTATTTTAAAACGTCTAAACGTATTTTGCAAACCAAATCATTCACAAAAACGTGTGTGTGCTTTTTCAGAACTGCTGTTGAACTTTAAGACGTAATTTTGCTTTCATGTGATAATGCGCTGACGTGGATAGATAGTTTTGAACTTAGGGAAAAGTTTATTGTGCCAGCTGTCGGGATACAACTTGCCGTGTCGTCATCATACGACGTCTTTCCGCATGTTGTTTACTTAACATATATGGCAAAACCTTGGAATATGAAATTGATATTTATCTCTTCAATAGTATATAATTATGCAAATTGTTAAATAGTTACGCTTTTGTATATTTTTAGAAAGAAATATAATATTGTAAAGTAAATTAATTATTTTTAGTTCTGTCAACAAATATCTTTTAATAAAAGATGTTAATCAGTACAAAACCATATTTTATATCTTACATGTTATGTAATGATCAGGTTTGGAGGTAAATGTGTACGGTGAATAATAATAAAGACATTTAATAATGACATAAATGCTCTTCACACACAAATGCCTAAACTTTAACACGTGTCCCCACGCGTACGGATTTAAAGCTGGGTAGAGTTCAATTCGCACCTAAAAATTTTCACGATTCTGTCGACGACATCTCTATTAGTGCCATCATTCTTATACAACTAGATTACAATTTCTTATACGTTTCCTTTATATGTAGGGAATAAGTTTATACGTAAAATGAATATGGTGGCATTTTATGTAGATATTATGCGAGATAATAACAACAAAGTGTGGAGACGCGTGTAAATGTTCTGCGCCAATGGTTGGGTGATTTAACCTAGGAAATAAAATTCGGCTCGAAACAACCGAATATCTGACTAAGCTAGACAAATATTTAACCAATCCCGAAAAAATTTAATTTTTAACATTCGGTTAAAAATCACCAAATATTTAATTTAAGATAGGCAAATATCTATCCGGCTCCAAACACTAATTAAACAATGTCTGGCTCGAAACCACCGAATATGTAATTTAAACTAGAAAAATATTTATCAACGAATACTAATGTGGCTCAGCGAGCCATATATTATAATTTATTATCCATATGTAATTAATGTCAATCATTCTCATGAAGAATAATTACAATATGTATATATATATATATATATATATATATATATATATATATATATATATATATATATATATATATATATATATATACATTCAGTAACAAAATCAAGAAGGAATATTCATATTTCTTATAAGTTATTCCAAAATACAGATCTACTTTCTATTTACCAGTAAAAATCGTCCTGAAAACAAAATAAAATAGGTGGCGCCATCTCTGAATTACTTGGATTATGATTTCCTCTCTTGGACAACAAGAGTTCTGCAAATCAAAGAATGTCAAAACAGACATAAATAGATGATGTATCATTTCACGAGAACATCTAAAATAATAAATATCGATAAAATAATAGAGGATATCCCAGATTATCAAGTGCGTAACGCAAAAAAGAGAAGATGAGTTCAAAAAAGAAACTTAATCTAATTTCGATGCGTATGCATTTTTAGTTTTATGAAAACTAATACCTCCAAAAGACTGATCGATTTTCAAGATTGTTTTTGTTCGAAAGAAAATTATTTTAGAAAGGTTTCATGTAAATATGGATAGATTCTGATGATGGAACACCGATATATACTGTGGAATAAATAAGGTCCGTGTTAGCTGACGAAATTTAAATTCAATTTACACTCATTTATCATTTTGTTGTAAGTACTTTAGTTAAAGGCGGTGGTCAGAACAATAATGATCCAGTTGGGAGGCGGTGACAAAACTCCTTAGTGGCGAATATTAGTTTCATCATATTTAGGTTGTTTTAACTTATCTTGACGAATCCTTTTAATCGCAAATGATAACCAAAATATAATGATAAAATCGGCATTAGTCAGAGTCTGATCAATGAGCTAAAAGGTGACGACAGAAACCCCGTTGTGATGAAAAGTGGGTTCATCCACTTTGAACTCTTTTGACTTACCATGACCTAAGCAAGAAAGTGACGAGATAAATTGATGTTAATATCTAAATATGCAAGTACAATCGAATATATATAAAGCCATGAAGAAATTAATTGGTGTCGACAAATGTAATATTTAATTTCTCGTTGCTACATCCGTCCTCATCGATGTTGGGATTGGCTGGAGGAGATCACCTCAGAGATAAGTCTACCTTTATAGGCTGGTTCTCCATTTAGGTCTTTATAATAATATTGTGGTCAGTAAATTGTGTGTTTTACAATTTCTTCAATTTTATTTTAGTAAGCTACTAACGGAAAGAAATACCCAGAAAATTTTAAAACAATAAAACCCGTTGGCGGTAATAAAACTAAACATCAATAATTTTTCATTGGCTAATTTCTTCTTTTTGAAATGCAACACGTGTAAATTGTTAGAATTCATTGTTCCTAACTTTAAGTAAATAACTAAGACATTAACTAATTCCATAAATACAAAATACGTTCCCGGCTATAAATTCGGCGCGGCCGTTCGAAGTGCAGTAATAAGGCATGGCGTGATTTTTCCGCAAGAGTGCAGCCAAAATCTCATGAAATTCATATCAGTAAAACTAGAGCCACACTTAAGAGCTTTTAGTTATCGTGGAAGGTATGACCAAAGCATTCGCCATAAGTTACAAACATGACTTTGTTTAACAATAAATATTCGGTGGCAACGAATGCGGGTAATATAGTCTTTTCCCTGAGTCAAAGTATTTATCACTTGTGCTATATTTTGGTATCTTGGTAGGCACAGAGACTTCGAGCAAGGGCACGTTGCAATGAATTTGGCAAAAAGAACAACCATGAATGTTCTTTCAGTAATATTACCGTAATAAAGGGGACAAAGGCGAAGTTTTTATTGCGATAAAACAATATTCGCCCGGTAATGTGGCCCCAGCATAAATGAACAATCCGATTAAATTATACGTAAGAAGACATATGCCTCATGGGCGTACCCACAAGGGCTCATTACTTATAACCCCTATAATTTTTTTCGCATAATTATAATTATTCCGTCGATATCAACATTAAAATGAATAGCATCAAGGGTAATTTTTTTCCTCAGACACCGACAGAATATTTTTTGTGTAAATATAGTTAAAGAGTATTGAAATTTGTATGTTAATTCGAAATACGTAAACATTTTTAATAATTTACGCGATTTTAGTAATTACGAAGATCCCCAAATGAGACCGTTTTTCATAAATAGGTCTGTGTGTTAATATTATGCACTATATACTTAGTATTTGTAATAGCGTTAATAATTACTTTTACTAAATACCTATGTATCGAATTCTCGAAGGTTGTTATATTTAAAGCTTTAGACTTTTACAATATTAATTTGCTAACGATGTGGCTTGGTCAAATTGTCCGACCGTTTTATCACTTATGATCAATTTAAGTCATGCAAATGCCAAAAGTTTATCTAAACTTCCGACGTTCACTTTTTATTTCACAAATGCTTAACTGCATCTGACAGGTCACATACTTTAACAATCGGCGGAGAATGTAATAAAATCCTGCGGCGTCAACCCAATTTCGTCAGAGTTACTACTTGTTATACGATGCCTATCATCAGGCCTGTGCAAGCATTCTCTTTGAAGCCTGGCCGGTCATAATGATAGGCAATAATGAGGAGATTACTGATGTATATGTGTTGCTTTGCATAACCTTAATAATGAGAACCTTTCCGCAACGGGTGGAGAAAATATTTTAAAAAAATTAACACATTTATAACTACAGATATGCAGTCTCAGACTTTTGTTTGTTTAAAAAAATTTTAGTTTATTAGTGTTTATAGTATTTTTTTTAATTAATTTGTTTTAATGATGTAAGTTTTATAAAAAGAATGGGCTACAATTATTAAAGTTACAGTTGTACTCATTTAAGAAAACGATTATAATACGTAGAAAGACTTCGACAATCGACTTTGATAGTAAATAATGACTCGTTACGTTTAGCCGTGACAATCTATTAGTATTTATTAGTTTAAATTCATACTGTTAGCATGAAACTTAGTATTTGAAACAGTTTTGTTAATTCATTATAAGAAAGAATATTTATAAAAAAATTATAAGCACAATTTCTAACTAGAAACTCAATATGAAATTTTCACCTTTTAAAAAAATTCACAATTATGCAAATTAAATACACATCTCAATTCTAATTCAAATCTCAACTTCTATTTCACTGATTTAGTGGAAACAAAGTTTAGAAGTGTACAATATCTGGTAGGGTAATTTATATAGATAGTTTCTTTAATACATTCCCGATAAATTCGTGTAACGCAAGTATAAAAACGAACAGAGGGAATAAAAGTTACATTTGCTTAAAACTTACTAAATTTTTAGTCAATTTCTGCAAATATACGTTATTTTCATTCACATATAACTTTCGATGTAGATCTAGAATAATTTAAGTATTCATAATGTTTTTTTTTGTGATAACTTACCCTATTTTGATTTAGTTTTTATATTTCATACTACTTTGCACTCTCCCTATTATTTAGATTTTCACCTGCAGTATTGGTGATGTAGAATGAAATAGATTTTGTTTAATGTAGTATTGTTTAGTTTTGATTCAAAAGGAATTTGCTTAATTTTATGTAACCAATTTGTTGATGTAACCTTTTGCTGCAAACACAAAATGGCCTTTGAAGATGGCGTTATTTATTTGATACTTTTATAATTTTATTTCAAATCTTTAAGACACATTTTGTGAAATATGAATGACTTTTTTTGTTTTAATAAATAATGGAATGGAATATGGAATTAATGGAATACGGAATAATGGAATAAAAATATTTTTTGAGCAATTATCTCATCACGATATTTAAACCTGATTAGACGGCGACAGCATTAATTTTACCTAAATATGAATATTATGAATCATTCGGGAATTTAAAGTAGCGGTTGCTTAACTGAAATTAAGTATTTTTTAACATCGAAACATTATTCAGATAGATAAGTTTGCTTTGGTATAAAACTTCCATGTAATTTAATCTTCTTTTAACTTATAATTTAACAAAATCTGCAAAAATGTGATAATATATAGCCTACGACAGATATAATGTCAAAAATACCATTGAAAAAAGGTAGTTTTGAAGTAACTTTGCTCACAAAACTTAGTACAACAATTATTAGTGGCATAGCAGAGTCATATTACTGACACTTGTGTTTAAATTTTTCATGCGACATTTTCCCGATTTCTGTGACAGTGGATGTATTATCAATTTATTTCACTCTTTAGTCCGCAGTATTCTTGAAAACAATGCACTCATCTGGTCTCCGCATGAAATAACTTATATAGTCATATTGGAGAATATAATAAAAAAAATATTAGATTTTGTGTATATAAATATATGTGAATACCATTCTTCTTACTTTCCTTCAAATTTTGTTATGCTCATAGCCGGATGTAATTCCTTTCAACTCCGAGGGACTTGTTTTGATCATGATGATTTTAAATTGATTATTTTGATAACCCACGAGGGGTTACGTCACTTTATGCTCCTGATTTTTATGTTAGAGTGTTATGTGAGAGTCATTGTTTAATTCGTCTGCTTGAGACACACACAAACACCCTGCAGTGTCAACGCGCTATTATGGGATGCGACCAATAATTAATTTTGTATGCTAGATTGACCGCTTTAGGAATGCGAATACCGAGTTGCTTGTTAGTTCACATTTGACAATTAGTTTTATATTTAATTTGACTCGTAATGGTTTTTTTTTCTTTTTGTTAACTACTACTTATATTATTATGTGCACTGTAAACTATTCTAGTTTTAGTGCTTAACTTATCCAGAGCTTTGGTGTAATCTGTAATTTGGTCATGATTATTGTTTTATAAATCAATAAATTGTTAACAATTTAATATTTTTTCCCAAATAAAGGCGTAATTAACATGAATTTACTAATAATAATTGCTTTCGTGCTAGTAATTATATTTATTAACACTACAATACAAAAATTACGTGCAATAATTATAATTGTTGATATTCCAAATTATAGAACAATATAGTTACTTCTTTGTATGTACCATTTCTACACGTGTATGCGTGGAACCATATTCCATATAGATTTATAAGGAAGCTGCCATGAATATTCCTATGAAAATTTGACTTTACGGAAAATAATCTTTCTTGTAAGTTTTGAGGTTCCGCACCTCAAAACAAAAAAGCAAGTTTTATAACATCACTTAATTGTCCCATTTTTGTGTCATAGTAGTTTTAGTCTAAAATTTTTTATTGTGAATTTTTTTTCTCGCATTTATTATTTAACTAATAATAATATATTTCCTCCAGATATATATAAATATAAACACATACATAGATAATCCCAAACCACATTTAGATACAATACATGTATTAATATTGCTCTCTGAATACTGAAGCCCACTCAAATATTCCCGTAGGTAATATGGCGCATTATTTGCTGTTGAGTACATGAGTAACACAAAGAAAACTTGTGCCTTATAACATTCTACGGCAATACAAGACGACCAAAATTACAACGTACCCTTCCGTACATAAACTTGTTCTAAACCTTGAAAGATGAAACTATTTTACAGTCGACAGGCCGGAAATAGATACAAGAGACAAGAAATATTATGTAAATATAGGAAATGCCGTTAAGGTTGATTACGAATTGTGCTAGATGAAAATCGTTTTGAAAGGTTTTACATATTATACGTTGTGGGACACAAACATTATTCTGTTTTAAATTACCATTCCTTGATAATTTAAAACAGAATAATAGTTCTATTATAATAATAAAAAGCTATCATCTCTTGAAAAAGCTATCATACTTTATTGAACCTTTTACTGTTATAATAAGGTATATAATTTAACACTGGATTGGTTTTCATTTGGAAACTGAGATTGATTCCTTTCGTTAGACCAACTATTCCAGCCTTATAGACTCAAAATTAATTAGTTATTAACTCAAGTTTTATACTATTTAGGTATTGATGACACGAAATTAATTAACATTATGTTTTACAGGAGATAAAAAAGAAAAAAAAACCTTTACGGCCTATGTAATGTGTATCGAAAATATATTGTGTGTATTGACAGCAAAGATGAAATAAATGTTGTTAATAGATGAAAGACCTAATACAATATTTAAGTTATCAGTGGCGTTTAGTTCAATCTTAAGTTGCATAATATAATAGTATAGCTAAAATAATAATTATTTGGTTTGCAAGTGACGAAGTCACTATCTGGTCTGCCAGCTGAACTGCTGCTAATACCTGAACTGCTGCGTACCTACATAGAGCAAACTATAAAACATAAAAAAGAGATTTACGATATAGTGCGGGGATAGTGATCATTTGCAAACACAAGGAAATGCCCAAATTTTAAACCCAAATATAAGAAAACGCACTATTGACCTAGAATACGATATAGCTAGTGTTATTCAGTCTTAAACAAAGTACGTTAAAATGTATTTGGATACCAAGCTAAACTAGTTTTGATCGGAGCCGGACTGGTATTCTGATTGACAGTAAGATATTGCTCTCGTCCAAGAAGTCGGCCATATATACCAAAGAATTTATATAAATAATAGAAATAAATAGAGTACATAACAATTGGGAAATCTGGGAAGACTCTAGGAGACTTATAGTACGGTAAATATTAGGTTAAAAACTCAAGGTTTAACACTTTTTGGAATTTCAACCAAAGTATTTTCTGAATATAGGGATCGAATAGGAGTCCGAAAAGTTAAAGCATCGTAAAGTTAAAGCTAGTAAAGACATTTTTACTTCACGGTTCAATGCTTTGAAATCACAAAAATATTTATTTGGTATGTCCAATATATGTTTTCAATCTATGTATGACATAGATTGAAAACATATATTTCATTATCGTCAGAATATGTATGAATAATATGAAATCTATATGTTAGTTTATTTTATTTTGAACTATGCTGGTGATAAACTTACGATTTTAGTATCAATTATTTTTTTTAAAATAAGATACACATATTTTTAGACACTTTCTAATTATGTATATAAAATCATCTGTCACCATTATAAATTCATCATAAGTGTCGGTGCATGATCATGCTATTACTTTACAGACTTCACCATTTCAAGTGAGGTAAAAAGAAATAAAACCTAATTTAACTCGCTTTGTCCCCGAAGTCATAATTAAACTTATTTGCCCTTGATAAAGAAATAAAATTGCAATCAACCATTTTTTCGATTGCGAACGTAGCTTATACGTTGTAAGTACAACATTCACACGTTACTTTGAGGCAGCTGACCCAGAAAAGTTAACCTCGTAAGTCATAAATCAAGCACGATTCAAATAAAAAGGTAATTAGTCATACGTGGAAAGCGACTTGCGGAATTTCGGGTCTAATGTGAGAAACGTGAGCATTTGTTCAGCAAACTTGAGTCGGCAACGGTGTACTATTAACCCATTCATTAACTTTGCTTGTTTTGCTTCACTTTTGGATATACTTGTCACTTTATCTTTAATGTGCAAGAAATGTAAAGAAAATATGCATTTATCTAACAATGTTTGGTTTATCTTTTATTTATTTATTATTTTATTAAATGGAATTCTTATTATTACCATTAATTGATATTTTGCTCCGAATAAAATAATTTTATATTGTTGTTTCAAACTTCTATCTATAATATAAATATTGCAAAATACGCGTAGGAACATGTATAAAATCAAATATGTAAATAATATATGGAGCCTGCCCATACATTAAACGCACAAAATTAACATCTTCAATATATGATGTGCGTATATGTATATTAACGCAGGTTGCTTGAGGCAGCCAGTCGCTTACGGTGGATCGTTTCGACGATCTATGTGTGCGAAATTATTTTGTGTGCGAATTTGATTCTAATGACTGTTTTTGTCACCTTATATTGTAATCGTGTCTATTACGTACTTTTATGGAATACTAATCTAACTATTACAATGTAAATTAAAAAAAATTACCAATGGAAGGGTAATTAGGGATGCCAAAAATAAATAATCATTGTATTTGATTGAAGAAATAAGCGCATATTAGTTTCGAACGTCAAAAAATTAAAATAAATGTTTTAATTAAATAATATTAGAATATATAAATAAAGTTTAAATATTCTAATACTAGCCATGTAAAAACAAATCGAAATTAACATGTTTACAGAGAAACACTGAATATTGTCACCTTTTTAAAAATTTGACAACAAACTTATACATATTAAATTATTTAGGAAATATTATCTACATATTTATATTTACACATACACACACACACATATGTATATATATATATATATATATATATATATATATATATATACTTAAGTCAGAATAAGAATATTCAGTGGTATAGTCAATTATGTAGTTATAGTCGAGCAAATGCGTCAAATGAGAGGAAGGTGGAAATTTAAGAATTTCTGATTGGAACATAAATGTCATTGCTTCATTCGATATATCCCTTATGTTCTTCAGAGAAGCTTTTCGGAGAGAATCAATTAATAAGTGAGATAAATTACGAGCATTGTCCTTGCTTGTATCCACGCTAGAAGTTTTTCGTGTGTTAGATAAACGAAAACGTGTACAGTCTTTCTCGCTTGTTGTGCGTCTGCACACAACTGTCCACTTGGCTCAATTCATTGGCTGATTATTTCGATGCCATAATATCTCATTCATATTGATTGTCATAAGATACAAAGGTAATTAAGGAAGACGGTAATCTAGTTTGTTCAAAGTCTTTAAAAAATCCTCTTGCAGTGTTATTTCAACTTAAGCTTTAAAAGCGCATGAATATTTTTTTCCGCATCTCAACTAGATTCACATCATCGGCAAAAGCAATGAACCGCTTTTTGACTCCTAATCGGTACGCGTTATACAGAAAATGCTCTTGACATTTCATGCATACATGTGGAGTGGATAAACCACATGAAAAGTGTTGGGTAATCGTAATGGTCGTAATACCTTAGAATTATCCAAGATATTCATTTCAGTAAGCTTAGCGCCACAAATTCAAGACCATGTGAATATATAAGACACCGGCATAATTGGGTTGACGAAGGATCAAATTTTGCCATAAAACTTGATTTTCAGCCATCTTCAATCGGATCGGTAAAAATTACCGAATTTTAAATCTTATAAGCGTTTCTTTCACTGACGAAACTTTGTTTTTAGTTACTATGACCTTAATTTTTATTATTATTGCAATCTGTCATTTGAGACATTCAGCAATTGGTGCGTATGTTAGCATGTCTTGTACTGAGTTCGTCCTTTTGAACTCATTTCATTTTGCCCCTATATAAGGTCTTGGGGAAGTTTTTTCTTAAGCCTTCTGGGTGCCGTTTTTATTTTCATCAGGTTTATAGCCAGTGGATTGGGATGATTAGTGATTCGGTCTCTGTATGTCTTTATCATCTCTGAGATTTCTTCTTGGACCAATTTTATGCTAAGCTCCAAATGGGGTCTGTTGTTTGTGACATACCAGGGTGCACCAGCTATCATTCTAAGCGTTTTTGATTGAAACCTTTGTAGTATTTCAATATTTGATTTTGCCGCGGTTCCCCACAGTTGTAGGCCATAAGTCCATATAGGCTTGATCGTGCATTTATAAATTAATAGTTCATTTTCGAGCGACAATTGAGAGTTTTTGTTAAGGAGCCAGTACATGTTTCGCACTTTTTGGCCCGCTGCACATCGTTTGGTCAGGATGTGTTTGGACCATATCAGACGTCTGTCGAGATACACGCCAAGGTATTTTGCGTAATCGGTTTGCGGTAACTGTACTCCATTTAGGTTTACTGCCGGACACGTATCTCGTTTGGTAGTAAAAGTAACTTGTATTGATTTGATTTCGTTAACTTTGATTCGCCAATCTTGCAGCCACTGTGATATTTGGTCAAGGCTTGTTTGGAGTTTTTGTGAGGCTATGTCTGGTCGGTGGTCTGCTGCGAGAATTGCTGTGTCATCAGCAAAAGTGCCCGTAACAAGACCTTCTGTGACTGGGAGGTCAGCTGTGTAGAGCAGGTACAGTATTGGGCCCATAACGCTTCCCTGGGGAACTCCTGCTTGGATCGGATAGAGAGACGTAGTTTCAGTTCCCTGTTTAACGTAGAAGTGTCTGTTGTGTAGATATGATCTGATGAAGTTGTAGTAATTTATGGGTAGGTTCTTTTTAATTTTAAACAGCAGTCCCTCGTGCCATACCCGATCAAATGCCTGGGATATGTCCAAGGAAGATGCAGAACTATATTGGTTTGACTCAAAGGCATTATGGATATTTTTGACCAATCGATGGACCTGCTCAATGGTTCCATGTCTCTGACGAAAGCCAAACTGGTGATCAGGCAGTAGATTATTATCATAGATATGTGGCATTAATTTTCGCAGAAATAAAATTTCCATAACCTTGGAAGTAATTGGTAGCAAGCTAATAGGTCTGTAAAATTTCACATCAACAGCATTTTTGCCAGGCTTGAGGACCATTATTATTTGAGCCACTTTCCACTGGGGAGGAATCGAACACGTACGTACGATTGCATTGTACAGGATTGTGAGGAATGAAATTCCTTCCTCTGGGAGCTCTCTTAGAATTTTGGCAGTTATTAGGTCATAGCCAGGTGCCTTGTTGATATCAAGTGTATCAATAACAGCTTTTATTTCTCTCTTAGTGAAATTCGAAATAGGGGGATCGAGTTGGTGGCATTGATTCAGAAAACTTGACACTTCTTGCGTTTTGGGGGAATTTATTTCGGGGTTTGGTACAAAGACGCGTTTTAAGTGTTCGGCGAATGTAACTGCTTTTTCCGCTTCACTGGCTGCCCATTCATTGTTCGCTTTGCGTAGAGGGGGTTGGTTTAAGACTGGACGTTTCATATTTTTTGTGACTTTCCACAGTGAGTAATCAGTAGCCGATGTCACGTCTAGACTTTTTAAGAAGGATTGTATTCCTTCGTTCTTGTTATCGCTAAGTGCTGATTTTAGCTTAGATTGCAAGTAGTTTAGATGTTTTTTATCTGATGCATGTCGAGACTGTTGCCATTTTTTTCTAGCACTACGTTTTTCAGTCAGGAGTTCACGAATAGACAGAGGACATTCGAGTTTACGGTTTGTGTCTGTAAGTGTTGGGGTAGCAGCCCAGGCAGACCTTTGTACACAGTAGTTGAGGTGTTCAACAGCTTCCATTATGTTCTCTTCGGTTTTCATAGGTAGTGATTCGTCCAGGCATTGAGCCATTAATTGCCTAAAGAGTTCCCAGTCAGTTTTGCGTGTGTGCAGCTTACATGGTTTTGGAGCTAATGTGATGGATCTTTTGAGGGTCATTTCTACAGGTGAATGATCAGAAGACAAATCTAGGCTAGTTCTACTTGTGATAAAGCTGCTAGGGAATCCTTTGGTTATGAAGAAATCTATCACATCTGGTATTTTTCTTCTATCAGTGGGCCAGTAAGTGGGTTGCCCAGGCGAGACAACACTAAGATTTAGTTTGTCAATTGACATTTTTAGTTGCCGTCCCTTTGTTATTACTGTACGCGAGCCCCAGTAATGATGTTTCGCATTATAATCTCAACCAGCAACAAATCGGTGGCCCAGTGTGGCGAGAAACCTTACATAATCTGCTTCCTTAAGTTTATGTTTCGGTGGGCTGTAGACAGCCGATATTACAAAAGATCCTACCCAGTCTTCGATTCGCACATTTGTTGCTTGGATCTCTTCAGTACAATATTGTACTGTTTCGTAATGCTTAATATTATTTTTTATAATTATTGCACTCCCCCCATGTGCAATTCCATCAGGGTGCATTGTGTGGTAAGTCTTATAGTTTTGTATTTGGAAATAACTCTTTTTTGTAAAGTGGGTTTCAGAGACTAGCAAGATATCAATATTATGTGTCTGCAAATACGATTGAACCTCGAGGGTGTGTTGTGGCAGCCCATTGGCATTCCATAGAGCTATTTTTAAGCAATCTATTTTGAGAGATTCGTCGTGAGTGCTATTATTAGGTTTGTCAATGTAGTCAATTGCTGCATCACTTGTTTCATTAAGTCCATTACTTCATGCATATCATTTGTACGTATGTCGCTATTTTATGGAAGTTGACGTCCTTTGGTTAATACGTCTCTATATGTTTGTCGTATGGTATTCTGAGAGTTCCCTTTATGAGCCGTTAGTGTATCTTGTTCATGACTTTCTGTTTTATCAAACTTATTTTTATTCCTGGATCTACGATCTGGTGCTTTTGGGAATTTCAGATTTTGAAGCTCACGATAGACTCCACAGCCTTTGTAATTTGCAGGATGGTTACCATCGCAGAGTATACACTTGACTTGGTCGGACCTAGTTTTCCTTGGGCAGTCAATGGAGAGGTGGTCACCAGCGCATTTGATACAATATTGTTGACATTTCGCACACTGTGGGATTTCCCGTTTTGGTCGTGAAGGTTCAAAGGATACACTGCATTAGGCTTTTAACTTCATATATCCGCTTGTTGTTGTCATTCGGTAATAATTAAATAATGAACATGGGCAATGGCTTCTTTGTGGTTCTTTGTTTGATATTCCAAACGTTTATGCAGCTGTAGTCCATATCATTTAATGCTTCTTTGATGTCATCAGGGTTAGTAGATGGATGCATATTTTTAAGCACAGCTTTGAACGCTCGATCCTGTTTAGGCTTATAAGTAAACAACTCAGTCTGTTTTTGTTCCAATTGTTTGACGATAATTCTGTATGTATCGGCAGATTTGGTCTGGATTTTGACTTGATCATTGTGGAGGACCTTCAAAGCGTACATATTTGGAGCATGTTCATTAAGCATGTTAAGTAGAGGTCGGACATTACCCACTTTGTCAACAAATATTGGAGGTGGTTTTGTTGTCTTTTCTACAGTAGTGGAGTTGTCTACTTGGGTTTCTTCTTCTGCTAGTTGAGTAAAACAATTTTTTGTTGGTATCGGTTGAGTTTGAGATAGCCAGTATGTATCCAGTTTTGTGTGTTTTTGCGTTCCAACATTTTCCGGGCTTGAGTGAGGTCTTTTCTTACCGGTGAATTTATTCGTGAAGACAATTTGCTTGGCTTTAAACACTTGTTTAGAAGCGAGATTATTTAATAACTTAACATCTAAAGAAGCTTATAGTTTATCTGACGTGATGCTTTTGGAGCTAGAAAGAAAATATTTCTTTACTTTGCCGAAATACGAACAACAGTGCATATCGGAAACTCCCTTGAAACTGCTTGCTTCCACAAAATTGCATATCTGTTTCCATTTAACTTTATGTCGATGAATAAAGCAAGAGCTTCCTCAAACATATACGGTTTATGCACCTCAGCGTCTTGCTTTAATTTTGCAAATTACCTCCCAATATCAACAACAACTTCGGAAAAGCCTGTTAGTTTTTTTATCATTTCCTTGCGTGTGGCAAACGAAAACTCAGCAGAAGAATAGTACTGGATTTTTCTTCCTTTAGTAAAATCTTAATAGTCGTTAATTGTCTTTTTGGTCTTACAAATATAATAATTCCACTTTTGTTAGAGGATTCATCGTCATTGTTCTGACTGGGGAAGTCACTATTTCCTCGAGCCAAGAGAATATTTATTTAAAATTCTTGAAAAAATTAAACACTTTACGGTCATACACATTTAAGGGAATATATTGTATATGTTAGCAAAATAACTATAGCTATATATGGATGAAGACAAAATATATTACACAAAATCATATCAATTACGTTCACGTACCTTTTCGACGAGAACAATAAGATTTAATTTTTTTCAAATTTTTTATGATAAAAACCAAATAGTTTACTTTATTTACATCATTATATTACTTCTTAATACTAAAAGCCTAGATAAAGTAATAGCATGCTTCAAACTTGCCTCATTATGATACGTTTTTGAAGGAGAGCATCAAACATCAAAAATCTCCAAACGCTTCAGAAAGCCCTTATTCTCTAAAACAAAACAAAACAGTATCGCAAATGTGTATGCAAAATAAATAAGCTTTAAATTAAGAAACTTAATAATTTAAGCTTTTAAATACGCTATAAACCTGATTACAAAGGCATGCTTGTGTTTAAATTGTTTAGGGGAGTTTAAAAACTTACTTTTTTTAGCTACAACATATAGAGTAATTTTAAATTATTTTTGTAACTAAAGTTAAATGGAAAAACCAGCCATGTTTAAAACTGAAATACTTTGGGTAATAAACTTCGTATTTTTCTGGGAATTGTAACATTTCACTTTTAAGCAAATAAATATTTTCCACGAGCGTGCAAAATGCAAATGCCTAGTTTGAATTTAATACCTCTTTCATGTACTGACTTTTCCATGGTCCTTGTTCATGAAAATTTTTTTTAATTTGCAATCTCAATATTTTTATTTTAATTATTAAAATGGAAATATAAATAACAGTTCAGAATATTATACACCAACACCATAGTGACGAACTTCTGTATAAGGATTTCAATTACGATCTGTGAAAAAAAAAGAATTTGCAGATTCAGAGCAGGTACACGTGGGTCTCTCACTGTGGGCAGGAATGTGCAAAAAACTACTCTGATTTTAATATAATTTGTAAAATTCTAACTTTTTCGTTCAAGTCGGTAATTAATGTAGACCCAAATAATGAACCAAAATCAATTTCTCTCGGAGTTCAGATTACCATTCACTACTAACTAACTTAAATATTATTAATTTTGTCTCGCGTAATGTGAATCTGTACGCCATCTAAACAATATAGATAGACAAGGTCATATAACAAGGTCAAATAACATTACATTAATTTGCAGGAATACCGCATTTTTATCACATTTTTCCTGAACAGGAAATATATAAAATAAAAAGTTTTGTGAAATTCACCTTTCCGATTAAAGCCAAAAAATATTCATCGGCTTTATTTTGACTACATTTATTACTTATTATCTTTTGGTGTCTTTCTGAAAAAAATCCCCTGGATTAACATCACTTCTGATGTTATGATTTAATTATTGTTAAAAACGAAAAAAACAACATAAGGCTGTTCAAAAATTAAGAATATAATTATGATTGTGTCTATTCTTAAATCTTTCGTTAATGCTGCTCTTACCGCCAATATCTAATTTTATCTGTTAGCAGCAAAAAATATCTGGTTGATTAAACATATACTTGTTTTTTTTATATATTCATTTGAATACTTTTATAATTTTTAATATATTTTAAGTCCCCAGGTGGGTTTTCTCCAATTTCCAAAAAAAAATTTAATTATAGTTTTAACATACGATTACAAATCGTGTGGAGTAAATTAAACAATATCACAACTTAATTTAGTACATAATTGTAAAGAAAACAAACTAGTTTAGGTAGTGTTACCTAAATTTTTGTCAAATAATCTAGATAAAATGGGAACGGGGCGTAAATATAGTCAGAAAATCAATTTAGAACCTAAATTTTGAAGAGATTTATAATTATAATCAGAACACTTATCAATATTTGAAAAGTACCATCGAAACAAGTAAATTTCTAAGCTATATTCCAATTACATCTTTTACCACTTGGAAGGATTTCATACTCTCGAAGGTAGAAACCATAAAACTATTTAGGAAAATAGTTTAAAATTTAAATTTGACCATGAATTATTGAATATTATCCCTTATATCAGTAATTATTGTGTATTTTACCTGTTTTCCCACAAAGGTTCAATGAATACTATACGATCTTTCAGAAAATTACGACAAATTATTGCTATGCGATCTCTTATTTCTGAATATAATATTAGGATCGCCTCATTGCTGTAGAAGAAGAGAAGAAAAATGAATATGCCCCAAGCAGGAATCCCAATGTAAGTTCATAAAAGAGATATTTTTAGTGGTACAGTTTTTTTGGATTTTAGGATGCGTCCAGGTATTCAGTATTTTATAAATGTATTTGATTGTGGCACTATTAATCCTATTACAGGTAAAGAATATGCTGAAACTTTAAATTTTACGCTTCAATTTTATCTCATGACGGCTTCTTTCAAACCAAATTTGAAGCTGCATCGTATGTTTGCCTTGCGTTGCTGGATAATAAATCTGTTAAGTCGAAAGTACTGTCTATTAACTCAAAGCATTTCTAAGAACAGAGTTTAAAACATTATATTTACAAAAAGACTAAAGTAAAAATATATGTTATATAAATTTTATACGGAGAGTTTGATAAATATTTTCAATGGAATGTAAAACCATGACTCTCAAGGAAGAGGACAACTTAGTTTATTATAATAACTCGAGGCCAGGAAATTGTTTTCAGGAAAAAGTCATAATTCCTACTCATATCTCTTATATCAAAAATACTGATAAATTAATTTAACTAAAACAAATAAATTTTTAATTACGCTTTTTTTGGTTTTTAATTAATGATAATATCTATTTTCTATAATAATACATTTTTATAAACCACATGTTTACATAATTTGGAGAATTTAGCATATGTCTACTTTATATTCCTGACATATAATTTTGATGCACATAGTATATAATAAACTAAAGATTCTTTTTCACTTTCGTAGAGCAATATATAAATTATCTTCACTTTTTATAAATAGATTTAGTTTATTCCGCTTTAGATAAAATATTGTTTTATTCAGAATACATTTGGGTAATATATTCACGTAAGTTTAACTTTATAGTTAGGACTTTTATTATTTTATTCATAAGGAGATGTAAGATTTTGTTAAAGTTTTTCATAAATTTTGTACGGCTTAGAACATTTTAGACTTTAAATGTTACAATATGGTACGACATTTTACTGGGGCCCCTTCGCCGAAATATTATAAAAGGTCGATCACTTTAAAAGTGTAGTTTCATGAGCGTTAGGGATCCCTCATAACATCGAAGTTCTAACAGAGTGAGAGTAAATCTGCTTTGAGTTCTTCCGGAATCTCATGTTTATTAAATCATACATTTTCAACTAATATCTATTAATGTTGTTTATCGCATAATTTGTTTGCCAGCGAGACCATGGTGAATTATTTTGTTGTTATATATATATATATATATATATACCTATACAGGTGCTAAAATTCCTTTACAAAATATTCTTCAAAAGTTACTGCATTTATGAACTGTATGAACAATTCTTGTAGTTTTCGAGTCGGGGTAAGGAAAAATAGAATAAATTGTCTTGATATGTCATCCTAAGATTTGTGGTGAAAAATATAAACTAGCCTCGGCTCATTACTACAACATATTATGGCGTTCCTGATGAATATTTCTCACATAACTCGTTAATATAAAGATGATGAATCGTAATGACGAGAATTTTGTGTTCATTTGTATAACCAAAAGTTTAATGTGCAAAGAATCTTGACATTTTAAAGATATTTCAGCATCTGTTTGCATACGTTTAAATATATTTTACACATACACTTGAGACTAATAATTATTTTATTGTACTTATAGTTAGGTTTCTAGAATGCACATATGTCTTAAATATTAACCAGCAATACTTATCCTCACTTTATTCGGATTTTATTCGGACGACTAATATTTCTTTCAAAATTTTATCTCTATTTACACTTTTCAATTATTAAGTTCGATATAATCATGAGTTAATTTATATATCCACGCTCACATTTTTAATTTTACTATGTACTTAATTAGCATTTATATAGTTTTTTAATTCTCTATTAGTCGTAAATTCCTCATCCTTTTACAATAATGTAAATTTTTGGTTTGTCTCAAGAGAAGGTTTCCAAGGATAACAGTAATATAATTTTTAATTGAATTAATAGGCGTATGATACTCGTGAGACAAAATTATATAATTGAAAAAAGGGGCGTAGAATAAAAGTTACCCAAAAGATACTTTGTTGTAACATCTAGATGACGGTCGAACGTATCTCGATAAACTAATCGTCTTGAGTAAGCAGCGTGCAAAGATTTAGATTTCTAAGGCACAGAATGTATGATTTAGTACAGTCAGGAAGAGATGGAGAGAAATGGGGAGAGAGAGAGATTAGTCAAATATGCACCAGTCATTTTGACATAGTTTATCTTTCTGGGGCTAAAAGAAATTTAGCTCAGATTTATTCATATACTATGTATAATAAAAGGTAATAATCAAAAACTTTTGCTACAATCGATTTGAATTTTAGTTAGCTCTATAATTTTTCTATAGTATCAACTATTATCAATTAATGGTGTTAGCTAAGTAATTTCTTGGCAAAGAGACAGAAAAAAATCAGTCACCCCGAGTAACATTTTTGATCACCCACATGTATGTATATGTGGTTATTAGGTTTGAAGTACGCTTACCTCGAATAGCGTGTTTTCCTTTATTTATATAGTAACATATATTCAATTTCTCAATTTTATACATCTGGATCAAATGCATACAAAGAAAGTTATTTATTTTGAAACTCTAACTTTTGCAACGATCTAAATATTGTGTCCGCTCTAAAATATTTAGTCGTTAGTATAATGGTTTCCATTATCTCTTACATATATTTTATGTGCAGATCTGTGAAATCTTTTCTTATATTATTATTTTATCTATGTTTTGTATTTCTGTATTTCAAATACTTAATATTATTCTTGTAGTATATCCCCATCGTGGGTAGTAATTGAAATTATATATTTTTTAACAATCTTTAAATAATTTATTATTTTTCTCCCTGAAATGTATGGTTAAAACGTATTATCTTTTCTTTTGATTCGCAAGGCATATAATTAAAATTTCATTAAAATAAATTTAAATTATAACTTATAGGAAATATACAACGCAAAAAAAAATACGGAGCAAAACACATATATATTTGATAAACCTTTTGTTTAATGCTATGCTCCACTCATCTACTTTACCCTTGGTCTTCAAAAGAAGTGCATTCACTTTTTACGTTGAACACACTGAACCTTGACTTTGCGGGTCTCCCTAACATACCGTATCAATAAGTTATGTTACTGGAAGTGATCCACGAAACCGAATTTCGGAGTTGTTGTTGGAGTTCGAATTGTCGATCTCGAAAGTTTGCAAGATTTTCTAAATGTTGGTAAAACGTGTTTCTATAAATTAATTTCTTATCTAGTTTTTTTTACTGAATACTAGTTTTCATTTATTAATCTAAAGGAAAATAGTATGTGTAGTTTATGTGCTGAATTATAATTATTTTCGAAAAATTGCTTAGAAAAATTGCTGGAATTCTAGTGAAAATACAAATGTTGAAATACCCCTGAAAATTCTCCGGGTGGTATAATTAATGGGCTTAATATGTTTATTGATATCCAAAGCAATGCCGAAAATAGTTCGAAATAGTGAAAGTAGTTCTCCACGAAGCATTTGGTAAATTTTTGAATTAAAATACCATCAAATTATTCTATTTAATTAAACAATGTTATTATCACCACGAAATCCTGGAAGGTTTAAACTAGATACTATTATCATTTTTTAATTTACCGCATTTTAATTTTGTTGCATGTAGAAGTACTTCTGAATTCGGCATTGCTTTGAATTTCACAAATTTTGTTAGGAATGTTGTACATATTTCGCATTAGTTTTGTAGAAATTCATTATTCACAATTAAATGAAACTACGTGATGTAGTATTATTTCTACTTTCTTTTAGAAGAAAGTAAGAAATAATAGAACTAATATTTAATCACGTAGTTTCATTTAATTGTTAATTTTGTTAGGCTAAAATTTATTATTTCTGAAAGAGAACCTGCCCTTGCTTTTTATCATTTACGTTTTTGATGGGATTACCTTCATCAAACGAAAAATAATTCCCAAAATCTTTAATCTTCCAAGAAATTTTGTAATTGTGGTAATGATATATTTTATCGACTCTTCTTAAATCGATAAAAAAAGCTTTGCATGATAAACTAAACAATGAATCGAATGAATAAAAATAACGATAAAATTAATTAGAAAGACCAATCAGAAGCCCGAAATTGTCGATTTCCACAATAAGACAAAAGATGGAGTTGATCTAATGCGTTCTACATTAAAATTTGGACAAAAGTTGGCCTATGGTGATATTTTATCATCAGTTTAATGTAAGTGAAATTAACTCCAATGTTATATCTTAAGCTAAATTAGACTGCCATATTCCAATAAATATTTTTGAAGCAGTTGACTGTCTATATGGTAAGATTTTAGCTGATAATGAGAGCTCGTATATGCACACTATTTCCACCATTACAGGTAAGGTGCAAATTCGTGGATGTCCGCCTTTTTTTGCCTTTCCGATGCTTAAACTCGCTAGTTTCAACTACTCTTTTGGCTGACATTATTGTAGACAATTAATTTTGTATTGCCTGTGATCATAAGTTTTAAGAAAAGATCGCTTTCTTCGTGTTTGACGAATCGATCACAGATGGCTGTTAGATAAATTTCTTCCAACTCATGCAATATCCAAATATCGAGCTTCTTTACGAAGGTAAATAATTGTAAATGACCGTAAACACTTCCAATGAGTATTTTTAGAGTAGTATTCAGCTCTGTATCAATGAATGTCAGTATCAAAAGGCCTACTGGAGTGATGAGCGTCTTTAACTGAAAAATCACTATCATGGAATCAGACGAAGCAGTTCTGGTGCTGGCGTTTTTGATGATATTTTTTCCTTGAACTTGACACCGATTTTTACTGGCTTCAGTTACTTTCTTCCCTTTATTGAAGTAGTAAAATACAATATAACGATATTCTCCATGTTTAAACCACAATGCGGGCACAAAACTTGATCGAATGGGGTCAACATTTTTTTAGCTTTTATGTTCAGTATCAACAATAAAATGCGCCTGAATACTTGACATTCATATCACACTTAAAAACTAATAAACGTAGGCAACCCCATCTGCTAAAAAACGCGATAACTTTTTTCGCAATCTAATAATAAATTCTTGCAACATCAATAAATTGATAAATAAATAATAAATATTTTACTGATATGAAGAGGAATGAGATAATATTTGAAATATCACTGGACAGACTAGTGACAATGAATAAACAAAAATAATTTTGCTATCTATTTTTGAAGATAAAACTCAACAATTTATTTTATATGTCAAAACTAAATATGGTTCAGAGATTAGCAGCAGATACAATAGTAGAGTACACATAGAAGGTAGAAAAGAGATTGAAAAAAAATTTAATCGTAATCAAAGATAATGAACACTTACTGCTCTGAATTCCTGCAGAACTGCAGAATACATAAAATATCATCAAAAAAGGCAATAACATCAAGCAACTATATGTATTATAATCAATACTCAGTGACATTAAGCACGTCTCTAGAATTGATAACGGCAGCTAAAACCACAGAAAAAAATTAATTTTACTTTCAATTACAGTAAATTGTTGTAGAAGATTTAAATGGAGTTTTCGCCGAAAATGTTTTCTACTTGTAAGCCCACTTTCTACAAGTCTTTCAGAGGTATGGAAGAAAGATTTAATGGCTAACTGTTGTATAATTCCGCAATCTGAGATCACACATGTAATAAGGCGTTTTCACAACGTGTTTCTATTTATTCCTTCTTCTGCCGAGAGTTGTTAAAACTACCTTTATTACATAATTCATTTGCATTACATTCTGATAACGTTTTATTTGGTATTAATATATCGAAACTTAAACTATGCTTTAGCGTCGTGTTTTTAAATATATATCATGAAAAGGAAATTTTATCCAACCTTAAATGTCAATTCGCTATGCTAAATATCAAAGACGTTTAAACCCTTCTTTACATTTCGTATAAAAAAATTGACCAAATTTGTATAATAATTTTCATAAAAGTTAAAATCTGAACATCACAGAATCTAAAAAAAACTGTTTAATCTGTGAATAATGAATGCGAACTCACTGTAACAAAATGAGTAATAACAATATTAAAAAGTTCTCATCAATCAGTAATTTTAAAAGAAATAAATAAAATAACACGACCATTTTTCTGAAAATTTAGCTAAAATAATATCAGTTTCAAAAAGTTGGCAGCATTTTCTTCTTCCGAGTAGACGCTAAAAGCATCTGGACCTAAAGCATTGTTAATTTCAGAGGTATAAAAAAGCTATGCTCTTCGAGCGAACTTTCCTGTGTTTCGTGCCATTAACACCTATAAAGGAACAATACTTGCAGTTTAAAAACTAGTCCTAGGCAACACATATAATATAGTCAACAGACTCGATAATTAAATATGTTACAACAGTACGTTATTGAGTTAAGGAATGCATATTGACAGCTAGTAATAAAAGGTTGTAATTTATTTAACTCATTAGAGCCTAACATTGTCACATGGCAAAGTGAGTCATTAATTTGTTTATAAAATCATATATCAAAAACTATGAAACGCAGAGGTTGTTTATCATTTGTAACTTAGAGCGAGATGTACTAGTCACCGACAAGAAACAACAAGTGGTCAGTTGTGTTTCGAAGCTTGAAAGTAGTAATCATTTTATTCGTGGGCTGTTACAAATTATGCAGAAATGGCGAACGAGAAATAGTAAATCATATTTTATTTATTTCAAGTAGTTTGTTTCTTGTTTCTTTACATAATGTCATGTTTATACATGTCAAAGTTTTATAACAAGAAGGAATGACTATTAATTTGATGCGTATATTTGATGTTACGATGATTTTTTTTACCTCTTGCCGTATGGCAACGCTATACTGTTATAGGTACATAATTTTCTAGAAAGTGATTTTTGTTCCTTTCAATCTGAAGTTACATGAAATTGTGGATTTAATATAAGAGGTTGACAGTGAATTACAGGACATTTTTATTGAGTCTCCTAAGGTGACCGAGCATACAGATGAGGTTTGTACTGGTGAAGTTTCTGGTGGGTTGATTGAAAATTGGACAGACAGACAACTTCTAGCGGGCGCAGAAATTGTTTAAAAAAATATAAATGAAGATGAACTTAACGAATCCCCGCGCGAGTCAGGTTCATTAACAATTAAGGGACGTAAGATAATTTATAACTGGAAGAAATCTGATCTTCCTGACCATCCTTCACCAGCATTTTCTACACCATGCTCTCATAGTTAGAAAGACATGTCATGCACTGTTGATGATATATTTGAATTATTTTTTAATGACAATTTGTGTTTTCTTATAGAACAAAGTACTAGGTATTCATTATTTTTGAAATATCAAGACTCTCGCTTATCAACTGGAGAGCTTAGGTGTTTTATAAGAATTTTGATTTTGTCAGGTTATAATAAATTACTTAGTAAAAGGTCGTTCGAGGATAGTGGTGATGACATGCGAAATACATTGGTTCATAGTGCTGCGAGACGTAACAAATTTATTTAGATAATACCTTTTTTTATTGTACTTGATAACAGTAATCTTGATATCTTGATATAAAGAATAAAATGGCAAAATTGCGACCTCTGATGAATATTCTCAAACAGAAATATTTTAACCATATCCCAGTTGAACGTACTGAGTCAAAGTAGAAACCCTATCTAATAGCAATTTATAACCAGTACATGGGTGGTACATATTGAAGAATTATGGAACTGCCATTAAACCTGGTGGTTGGCCGTCTACATCGAAAGTACATCTTGGAAGGAGTAAGTTATGATGGAGTAAATTACTTTCCGAAACCAGTAGATAAAAAAGGTCAAGTTTTGGAGCTAATTGTAAAACTATGGGGAGAGTTATATGCTAAAAGTCTGACGTTGGTTTATACCTTTGAACAGTATCACGTCAAGCTATAATCTTTGTATTTTAACTGATTTAAGTAAATAAATGCACATTAATCATTTGTTTTTTTTTTACTAAAACGGGGATGAATACATATTTTGTACTCTTTTAGACCTAGATGTTAATCAATCCAAATATATATAGTACATACAGTAGTATATTTTTTTCACTGCAGCAATTTTTTATGTTGTATTTTTCAGTTGATTTGTCCGTCTGAAGAGTCGTTTTGCGTAAATACGACGTACGTAACAATGATAAGTAGAATTAAAAATTTTGCCGCATAGAATTATATCCGGGTAAGTACAGGCATGAGCATTTCCTCTGTTTTTGATAATTTTTTTGTTTGAAATGCTTACATTGGTAGTAACAATTAATAGTGATTGTATTAGAAATAAAAAAAAACCTTAGTTTTTGAAAGGCTGGGTCGATTTAGACACCAAAAGGTATGTTATCAAGCAATATCATTATTGGCTGAAATAATGAATACGAACACATTTTTTTATATCATATTTAATGAAATTTCAAATTGTATCACGTCAGGCTTAAAAAAAAATTTACCGTTTTTTTTGGAAAATATGTCAAATAATACTAATGTTTCCAGTATTACAAAGTATTATTGTTAATCAGGCAATGGGTTTTGACTCTCAGTTAGCAGTAATAATACGTTATCTACCATGTGGACTACTTAATGAAACAAGTAAAGTCGACTGAAACCTTAGGTAAAATATTAAAAAAAATTATTTATATACTTATTAATATAAAAGATGACCGTAATAATGATTAAGTATTCTTATTTTAAACAACTCTTATACCCAACTATTTTTACTGAAGTGAAAACTTCTACTACTCTAGCCCCAGACTGGTGCACGCACAACGGCCTGTGTACATGTATACATAAATATACACCAACACATTGTATATACCTGACTATATACTGTGCGCGCTCGACACTTGTTGGGTGGATAAAACCTTGTGAGTTCATATCACCGGCATGCTGTGATACCAGCATACCTGTAGCCATAAAAATGACGTGTTGTGCAACATGTGTGATGTGTATATATATACAAGTAAAGTTAAATTGACTACGTGGAAAGTTCAATGTGTATACACTGTGCATTGTTCAAATTGTAAATGAGTATAATTGTTACTTGGTTGTTAAATGCGAAAACCAGACTAATGTTAATAATTTTAATTTGTAAATTATGAAATTGTCATTTTTGACATAAGAATTAATTTGAGAATTCAAAAAAGCAACTGCTTTTTCATAGTTTTAAGTTGTCACTTCTGTCGACAATGCCCATGAGAGCCTATGTTTTTTAGTGTTCGTGAATGACTTTTGCCTTTATTATTATTGTTAATTACGATTGCTTCATTTCAAATAGTTTAAGAGGTAATCTTTCAGCATCGGGAAATAAATCTCCTAATTTCTTGGATAACTCTTCATCGAGATAGTTACGATATTTTTCTCTTTGTCTCCACATTTCCATTTCTTGGTTTCATATTTTCACAATACATTTTTAGTATTTTTAATTGGTCCTTTAATGCAGATAACTGTAATTATTTTTATAAAACTTTGTATTATTTACTATTAATCTACTGATTATCTATGCAGTTTTAGAGAGGCTTCTTCGTTCTTGTATTTCAATTCGACGTCAGTTACTGATTACCGCCCTTAAACGATAACAAAAACAATTAAAATTCAATACATTTTTAATGAATTTTTAATACACTACGCATTATGAAATAAGCTTAATCTAAAAATTAATGTAAAGATTTATAATAAATAAATTCAGTGTTAAGTTTAGTGTCGCAATGAAATTAATGATATTGCTCTTTTAAAAGTTCCATTTAACAATTTAATTGAACATAGCTGATTTTAATAGACGGTGTAGTTCCGTTGTTGTTGTTGTCGTGTCCACAAGAGATGAAGAATATCTCATAAGGAAAAATAGTTGCTAGAGCCTCGAAAACTTGGACTTCTCCAGTCCCGCTTCGATGAGCGGCTGGGAATCTAACCCGGGTCCTCGTGGTGCGCAGTCATACGTGCAACCCAACACACCAGAGTGACGGTGTAGTTCTGTTTTGAATGGTATATAAATGTTACATTAGACCAAAAATCAGTTAGCAAGTTTACATTCAGCCAACGATAAAAATTAGTAAAGTTATATAAGTTGTTTTCAGAAAAAAACGTGCTTGATATTTTCCTCGTAAATGCTAGAGACACATCGATACTGGCATAAACTAAAGTTATGATTTTAGCTTATGTAGGAATCGATGTCAGCATCAAAATATAAAATGGCAAAAAATATTTTATTTAATTGTTTTATTACCATTAAACGAGTCTGAAATTGTTAAATTAGAATAATGAATTTGTGTATAGGCTGCTGATTAATTCATATAAAGCTTGTGCGATGTAGAATTGCATTTAAACGATGCCGTACACAACAAGGTTTATTATCGAGTGGCTGTCGCTTAATTTGATTTTCACATTAAAGTTATTTCCAAGATTTGCCCTAAGAAACATAACTTTCAACTGATAAATGCCGGCGCATTTTAATTAAAAAACTTCTTGAATTTTCTGCATTCATCCAATTATCGACGAATGTTCAGTCGTTCGTTATCAGTGGTCTTGTTATCTGATTTCATTAAGACGATTTGCTGTAAAAAGTTCGTAAGGTTCTCTCGATTGGCGTTTCGGTTGACGTCAGTAGAGTTTCGGTTAACGTATAATTTAGAGGGTTGATATAAAGTGTCTGTTAGTAGCAATATCAATGTTTATACTTGTTAGAGTTTGCTCTTTACATAAGAACGTATATATTTTATTAACACTCAAATATAAGAAATAATTTAATTTTTTTAATTTAACTTTTACTTAATAATAAAAATGAAATACTATGAATGAATAATGAATACTATGAATGAATATATCTAAACGCATCAGATTAATTTTAACATGATAATCAGAAATATGCTAAGTTGAGAGTGGAAATACTAAACATCATTATCATCTAGTCAATCAACTAGTCATCAGCACATACATCTTAAACTAACATAAATCTGGTTTATCTCCCTATATCTAAAAACGATAAGTGTGGTGAGCTTGATTAAAATAATGGGCAGTTCAATACTATTATATTTACGAAACCTTTCATTTCCCTTAATACCATTATAATAATTCACGAGTAACTTAAATGTAATTTGAAGCAAATACATTTTTAATTTAGATTAAGAGCATTATTATGAAATGGAGTACTACTTTGGTATTTGAACTATTTAAACAAATTATGTGAGTTACTAAATTTAGGATTTTATTTTTGTCTTTTGGACCTGTCTTCGTGTAAAGCTACCTTTCATTCCATTCCGCGGCGTACAGGCTTCAATCTTTTCTATCCATTCTTGTGCAGCTAGTTGTATTATTTCATCTGTCCATTTCTCTAGCGGTCTACGTTCCTTTTCTTCTTTGGATCATTCCAAATTATAGCTCTTATTATCTTTCCGGTCACATACCCAATGCGTTTCCACTTCAGTTTTACAATGATTTAGAGTAATTTTCTTTTTTGTTTTTAACCAGAGTTCTTTGTTTTTCCAATTGCCTTCCGGTATGTTCGGATCTTTGTGTTAAAAAATTGTTATGTGTCTATATTTTTTATACATAAGAATTTAAGTCTTTTAACATATAAATAAAAAAATGTAATATTTTATATATAACCTAGTCTGTATCGAAATGTAGAAATTTGACTTTAGTTGTGTCGTACAAGTACAGGTAAGGTAAAATTAGTTCTTCCTTTCCGAAACTGATTGTTTCATTGAATGCGTCTAACAAAGATATTGTCGAATAAAAATGATGATGGCAACACGCACATACAGCATTTATCAAAGTACTAGCTAGGCATCCTTTAAACACATGTTTTTTAAGTTGTATTTTGAAATACAGTTTTTTTTATGTTTTGCAGCATAAACAAATAATATGTAATATCAAAGAAATAATATATCAAAAGTAAACTCTTCTAATTTTTGAGGAAACATATCAGTGTCCTTTGAAGTCTCCCAATGGAAATTAACTTCCACGTTCATTACGCTTACACCTCCATTCATATGGTTATATTACTTTGAAAACTAATTACCTAAAGTAACAACCTGAACTTAATATAAAAAAATCTGAAAATTAAATTTTTAACGGGCAAGGTTAGCCAGAAATATGTAGAAACTACCAAAGTGATTAAATGTTGGAAGAATACTGTACAAAACATACTTAATTTTTTTTTTAAGACTGACTCTCATGTAAATTGAAAAGAAGCAGACCGAAAGGGATGACCGTAGAACAAGAGGATATATATTGTTCGAGAGATAGTAAGAAATATTAAAAAAAAATTCCAAACTATGTATATCAGAATAATGTTAAAACCCAATAAGCACTTGTAAAACTAAACAAAAAAACTTGCCAAGGTAAGCCTGAATTGCTCCAAAGTGTGGAAAAACAATGGCTCTCACAAGCCAACAGACAAGCTCATTCAGTCTATTCAAAATGGCTTTTAAGACAACATAGAGAAAGGAGCAGGGCTGATCGAATACATTGTGGATCGATATAACTTTCTGAAAGTTACTACACAATTATCGTTTACGTTACAATTTATCTTCTTTATCCTTCTCCCATATTTATCTTAGACCATAAAATTATATTTATATATGTTCACAGTAAAAAAAATCAAAGAAATTCGACAATGCAATTCGCTTTGTTGAACACTGCCGTATTTTTCGAAACCGTCAATAATTTATGGCACAATGAAATTAATTTTTTTTATTGGATCGGTTGTTTTATTTATAACTTATATTTACTGATCACAGGACAGTGGTATGTAAAGTAGGATACATATGACTTTGAATTTATTTAAATACCTCTGTCAACAATCTCTTGTTTCCTTTTAAATCGAGCCAAAGGTGGCGGCGCCATACCTATTTCAGTCGAATCATTGAAGTTTGAAATTACTTTAACAGAAATATCAAGTAAATTCAAACTTTTTTGTTGCTTTCTTTTGCTTTCCTACATGCTGGTTCTATTTTAAATAGGTTTTCACATCAAATATTTATGTATGTCACGACTTAAAACTACATATAAATCTTAAAATATTGTTGAAATAACACGTCTTACGGCGGGCTTGAGTATGAAACAAATGTACGGTAATGAATTGGAAAATCGTTATTGCTCGGGGTTATTTCTAATTCTTCGATTATTTTTGCGTCTTTCTTGTCACGAACGTATTCTGCACGATTCTCAACATTACACAAAAAACATGTCACTTCTGCAACTGGATGTCACCATTGTGAATATATAATCTTTAATTATTGTTTCTTAACTTGGCTTCATATTTTTTACAATTTTTGCCTTTTGACACAACCTATCAAAGTATACTTGTTTTATACAACGTGCAAAAAAGCGAGAAATTTCACTTCTCTAGTTCATCCTCTGACAAAACCTATTTTTTATTATTTAACACAATTTAGTTTAGGTTAAAAGTAGTCGATTTAAAATAATTGTTATTATAAAACGTTATTATTCCTTTATATGTAATTGCAAAATATTTTTCCTAATTGATCAATATTTTAATTTATAGCTCCAAGTAAACCATTTCAATTATCAAAGCTTCATCAAAATAAAGAGTCGGATATGGTACGGTAGTAATTGAACTAAGTTGGTCATTTTTAATCGAGTTTAAATTGGACTGGGTATCGTAATCAATGGCACGCAGCACTCCTTTATATGCCACTTCAAAATTTGTATCCTAATTTAGTCATATCTTAGATTTACTTTGGGAGAATTCATACGCACTGTTCATTTGCATACACAGTATTTCCTCTGAGCAATACTTGTGGTTTTTTGTGCCAAATTATAGAATACTGTAATATTTATTTCAATCTACACACTCAAATGTCGATAAAAAAGTAATACCTCTTTTAATCCTTATTTACATCTTTTATATATACCTCTTTCACCTCACCTTATTATGAAAATCCTCAGTTTTAAGATTTTCAAGTTTTTTTGGTATATACCAAAAAAATAACTTTACGTTTTTAATCATTATTATTTAATTCAATTTTACATTACCTCTGTAATATTATGGAGTTTACCATGTGATTAAATACTGAATTTTTTTAAGAATTATTCTTTCTTTAGTGGGAGAAGATACGTCTCTAGCGGTAAATCCATCTTATGTACGTAGCCTACATACACATTAAAATAAGCCTACGTACATATTAAGGTAAATAAATAATTTAAAAACTTGTTTATTTGAAAACGAGTAACATTGTGTAAATTAAACCATTCATAAGTGTGTTCACAAGATAACAAACGTAATATGTTTAATACTACTGTTGGAAAATTAAGACAAATTTTTTCTTTTAAATGGTCAAAATCGTCTCAAAAAAAAGTGTGAAAAAACATACCTAAGTATATTGACCTTTGTTTCATCGGTATGAGCTTCGTGCTATGTTAGAAGCAAGTTAGCGGTTTTGTACAAAGGTCACAACGTGCACCCCCTATGGCTCTTACCAAAACGTGCAGAACCTACTCGACGGATATTTTCACCTATTTTGGCTACTTTCCTCGCAAATGTGAACCACGAGGCTATCTTTCTTTTGGCATGGGGTGGGAGATTTGATGCTGCCTCGTTACGTTTTGAGTTCATAGCAGACAAACTCATTATTAAAAGGGACGAATTTTAGAGATTATCCGCCCTAGGCATCTAGGTGGGTCTAATGGAATTCTAAAGGCGAGACCAAAAGATTATTCTTCCCCGATATATCTTAGTGGTTGAATAAAACCGGGCTCAACCAACTATTATACCTCTTAGTTTCTATCGGGACATAGCGCCTTTTTGTTTTGCTTAGGTTTGAAAGACAGTATGGCATGTTCCTGCGGTTTCGAGTCGCAGAACATGAGTCACGTTTTGGTCCACAGCAATGAGCACTAGGCTACGCGTAGAATTTTGATGGAGAGCATGCGTGAACATATTGGTAGAATAAAACCGCACGATTTCTTAAAACGTGGTATCTTTAGTCACCGTGACTTGGTTGGGCTAGTCTTCCTTTGAGGCATTTAATGCGTTCGAAAAATGCATCCTTGAAAGAATGGAGATGTTGAATAACTCATTGATTAGGGCAGTTCTAAACCTTGTTGAATGAAAACACTGGACGATAGAAACGGAACGCTATTAAGGGAGACCTTCTAAGGCCCCCAATTTTACATGATGGGGCAAGTTACGGATCCCTGAGATAATCAAAGCGAGTCTACGTTATATAGTCTACGACTAACTTTTAATAAAGGAGAGTAGCCTAATTACTGTAATATTTTGATGGAATTAAATATTAACGATTTTTGATGGAAATAAATATTAACGAACGTGTGTTCATTGAAAAATATTGTTTCTTTTATGTGTATAATAAAGAAAATCTTCGAATTTAGTTTTTATACAAAAATTAATAAAATAATTACAACATATTTGAAGAGTTTGTTAATAAATGATAGTGATTATAGCCAGTATTTTGAATTATATTTCAATGCAAAGATTTTTGGAAGGCAATAGTTTATTCATCTTTAAATACTCTTAAACTAAATATATCCATTTATTTTAAAAACACATGACAGCTTAAAATAATTCGAAGTGACCAAAATATATGCAATGATTTTCTTTAGTTACAAGTAAATCAAATCTTTTTCTGTTATTATCAAAACTATTGAAATAAAAATATATTAGTTTGCTTCTGTCATCAAATATGAAAACATAAAGTAAACATTTTATCAATTTTCCCCGTCATATGACGTGAATAAAATACAGACTGATTGGTTATAGGTTAGATGAACATGATTTCAATTTTTATTAAATTTAGGACGTTTGAGTTACATTCGTGTCTATTGTCATTTTGAAATAATTTTACCAACACTATATTTTGCACATAATATTTTCGTTTTTCGTGCATGGATATTTGTAACGTGATTACATATTTTTAGCCGTAAACATTTAGCTTATTCCCTTTTTTAAAGAAAAAATCAATCAAACTGAATTCATACTAGTAACTAATTTTTGACAGATTTACATAACTTAAAAGTTAAAAAACTTTAGTTTAAAATCTAGGTTTGTAAGTTTTGCAAATTAACATTGTGAACAACTGCAAGTTTGAATTATATGATGTTCTTAATGATCTTATACGCAGCTGTCCAAATTATTTCCAACTTTAAATGGCAACGATCATAACCCTTTTTTATTTTAATGGTATGGCTGTATCGTCGGTTGTTTAAAATCTACTTGAAAAAGACTATAAAATTAAGACAATAATTGTGCCACAAATAAAAATACTTTACATTATTAGCTAAACCCTTTGGTAATGAAATTTTATATCAAAATCTGGGATTACTCAAAAATAATATCTTCTAAATTGAATCCATATTATTTATTTATTTTTGGCTGATTTACATAACTAAACATTCTTTAGAATACTAATTCTTATATAATATTAGCTATAATAGGCACTGCAGATTTAATTTTGGGAACAACTCTCAGTTCTTAACTTTTATATTCTAGATTTATAGTAGCCCGAAATAATTCTTTTTCAGTCAATAGTGCTTAGTCACAGACATTTTTACATTTAAGTAGAAGTAAATACCAAAAACCTAATGTTATGTTTTTGTAGCAGGAATGGCTATACAACTTAATATCGATATGAAAATATAATTTAAACTTTATATTTCATAGTAATTTATATAATTAATGCAAAGTCTATTATCATCTAAATTCTTGCTAATTTTAGTTTTTTTCGAATTTACAATTATTCTTCTTCGCAGCTGAAAAACTTTTGTTACATGTATTTTAAAAGCTCTCTGGTCAATATAACTATGCGAGACAATAGAATCTTTTTTTGTTAATTATTACCTGTTGATAAAATTATTTGGGTCAATTGTAGCAATAGGACCGTAATCAACTTATTTTTAATGTACCTATCCGTTTTAAAAACTCTCGGTCTACATTGGACAAAATATATATTATTCTTTTAATAATGTCATAGAATTCTTTGAAAGTTTCCCGGAGTCCTTTGATATAACAGAAAAAAGTCACTGTTACTTTTATGCTTTCTACATTTTTAGTATATGAAATAAAGGATACGTATTATATATATATATATATATATATATATATATATATATATATATATATATATACATATGTATATATATGTATTCATATTAATTATATTTTACATATTCATGAAGTATAACACTGGCTCAATTAATTTTGGAATCGTTACGTGTGGATTTACGATTTAAAAAACTGATGTATAAAAATCTACAAACAAAAGCATGAGAATTATCCGAAGTCAAAATATTAACACTTGCATTATCAATACTTGATTAATATTATAGATAATTTCTTGGCTCTACATCAAGGAAAATGGGTAGTTCCTTTTGGAAATGGCTTAACACTATGGAAATAGTTCACAATCAGTTTATTTTATTTCATGTAAGATTTTCTTAAAATAATTTGCTATCATTGGAATTTCTCAAATATGAGAGCGGATAAATTAAACTTATTTTCAAATTAAATTTTCTACGTATATACTTTTTCGGTTTCAATTCTACAGTACATATATCTACGACTTTCCTTATATATAGAAATTTATCTATTTAAATAAAGAAAAAAACGTCTTCAGAAGGAACTGAATCGGGAACAAGGTATGTTCAAATAATTTATACTAAGTAAGTCTATATATAATTTTGCTTTCATTAACATGGTATACTTTTTAGTTTATAATATTGATAGTAAGTATACCAGATGTTTGAAAATCATGGTAAATTTATTAATTGATTTTTCAGGCCTATATATTTTATTGCAAGGTCTTTCTTCAACTGAGTTACTATTAATATATATATATATATTATATACGTTTTTATTCTGCTCCACACAGTATGCAATGTACATAAATATATATAATTGATATGTTTTTTCTTTTGCTTTATAATATGTTTAATGTAATCGAGTATGCAATGTATAAAACTATCGCTAAAATTGTTGGAAATGTCTTCTTGTGCTCAATATACTTCTTTCAACATTATTTTTATAAAAAAACCTGTTAATGATGCACTTAAAAAAAGTTTAATATCATGTATTCGAAAGTAAATACAAATATTTAAACGAAACTTCGTTAAAAATTAAGAGCAAGTTTCCCTTATCACCCTACCTTTGTCTTGGACAAAACTGATTATAAATGGCATCATTAAAAAAAATCATAGTTCTACATAATATTTCAAAAGTGCAGCAGTCATATGTTATTGACCTGCAATATTATGGATAATATATAACGTAAATATAAATAAAGTCAGTTTACTTTTAATTCAAGACCTTTCCAAAATATTATTCTGTTAATGGTAGTATTTGATAATCTCAACTTTCCTCATTTGGGCTTTGCTAAACTTGCTTATACTTATAATAAATTTTACCGCGTAGTCTTTTTTTTATCAAAAGGTACTGGGTGATGAATGATAGACGGCAATGATGACGAGACTAACGATATGGATATATTCATAAAAATTAAAAGCTTCAAGTAATATGAACGATAAGAACTTCACTGCCATTGGCAGATATAATTTAAAGGTCCCCCATTATTTTATTAATTATAGGTTGGGTAGCACACTTTTTATTTTTATAAATTTTGATTTTGCTTTTTACCACGCAGATTGGATTTAAACTTTTTTCAAATATATTTTTTTTGCTATGTATTTATTAAGTATATGTTATTGTTATGTATAGTATATTGTTAAGTATATGTTATGCGCAAAACATTTAAGTTGCACGTAAAGTATTTTGGGAAAACGATAAAAGTACTTACAAATATTTATATCTCTTTGTTACGTGAGACACAGTCGACCTTGATGGCAAATACTAAACGATCTAAAATTAAAATCTGAAATATTTGGACTTGCGTAAACCGGATTGACATGAATTTAACTGTGCTAAATAAGTTTTAGTTTCAACTGATACACTTACTATGAATGAGTATTTAGAATGGTATTATTAATTTATTACATACTAGTCGCGCCTCGTGATTTCACTGGCACAAAATTGGGAAAAAGAAAAGTTACGAAAATGTTTTTCTGTCTCATGTGTTGCTCTTATGTATAAATTTTTACCGTACTAAATTTCATCAAAATCCGTTCAGTAGATTTTGCATGATTGGGGAACAAATTAACATAGAGATAGAAAGACAATAACTTTAAAAACACGTATTCTGGCTTCCATTATCAATCGTTATGCTAAGTCAATTACTCTTTTTAAAAAATTATTCATGTACAAATTCACTCTGTTACAATTTTAAAAATAGTAAAGTGAAGAAAAAATTTCTGCCAAGTGACTATGTAGGTTTGTAAAATTGTTTGCGCTTCATATATATAATTCTTTTTTTTTTTAATTATTATAAACTATTGTTAAAAATAAGTTGAATAAAATATTGATAAAATTATACATATATCATGTAATATCGAGATATTTAATAATGTTTTATTTTCGATCTGGTATTTGATTTTTCAGATTAATAAAAAAATATGTATTATTATTACAAAAATACACGGAATAAGAAATTTAAAGAAAATCCTATTTTCATTTCCATTATAAATATGAATTTTAAACACGTATAATCAAAATATTTGACATTAAAATGTACCTCTAAGCGCAAACAATATCTTTCGGTTTTGGAGTTTTCTACTTTCCCAAAACAATTTTTGGGAAAGGAGAAAACTCCAAAACCGAAAGATATTGTCTGCGCTTAGAGATTTATGAAGAGCACAATAAAATCTGTCGTATAGACGACAGATTTTATCGTGCTCTCCATACATTTCTAATACCTGGACTAATATCGTCTTTTATAGTCTTGTGTTTTTACAGGCGTATCGTAGCTTTAAGATAGGGATTCCCTATCTTAAAGCTACGATATATTGTTAAATTACCATACTAGTAATTATACATCTGGTAAATTATATACTTTTAATATTATATAATGTTTGCTACAAGTACACCTCAGCGCAAGAATACTCTTGTAATTTAATTCTGAATAAATTCCTATTTCATATACATATGAAAGGTATGTTTACATGCTACATCCGATATATTGATATGGTAGCATTCAATATTTTAATATCGTTAGGCAAATCAAGGCTCCAACTTAATTTAACAACATTCTTATTGCGATATCACAACATATCGCAATAAGAATGTTGTAAAATTAAGTTGAAGCCTTGAGTTGCTTAATTTTATGTAATATATTTTACTAAATATTAATACCAATACAAGTAAACAAATTGGCTGATTTAATGAATTCTGACAGAGTATTGTTTTTGAGTACACAGGCTAATAGGCATAAGGGACATTATATTGAACACAAATACAATTATTATATCGGTAACTGTTCATCACGCAACAACATAATTGCTGTGAATGTATGGTGATAAAATGAGAAGTTATGTGTCTGTAAATCAATCCAACGTCGTCGTTGCGTCTTCATTACGTTCAATGACGTGAAAAAGGGTCACTCAAATACAATGGCGCAATAGAAAGAAAACAAAACAAAATTTGCAACAGAAGGGACAAAATGGAGGAAAAACAGAACAAAAATGAAAAAAAAAAGATTTATTCAATATCGCGGTATTACAAGTTCTTTAGTCGTGGCAAACATTTTCACTTCAAAAACATCCGCAGTCGTCTAGATGACATAGGCTGATCTTTCATTTTTTCTCTTTTGCACTATTTCTTTTTTTTCGCTGTCATCTTCTGTAGAAGCAGTTTCAAAATGTAAGTGCTTAGAAATTCATAAAGAAAACAATTTTTTTGCAGCCACTAAGTAGGGAAGGAAAGATATCATAAAAAAACACAAAGCGCAACAAAAGGTTCGTTAAAAATAAATGATTTTCGTTCTAATTTTAAAACATTTTTAATTGCTAAGTTTCTTGAGAGTGCGCGTGTGTGCGTTTGTGTGTTTTTGTGCCAAATAGATGTGCACGTCCACACACACACATACACACACTGACACACGCATGCACGCGCGTACACACGCGCGTGAAGGCACGCACGCACGCATGTACCCACGCACGCACTCACGCACGTACGCACGCACGAAGCCACCCGCGCCCACACGCACGCACGCGCACATGCACACACACACACGCGCGCATATATATATATATATATATATATATATATATATATATATATATATATATACGTATGTATATATATGCAATAACTTTACTCATAATTGACGTAGAATCTCGAAATTTGGTAGAGTAATGCACGTGTCTCGTTAACACTCAAATATATGTACACAGATATCTTGGGGGAGGGAGGATGAATCACATAATGGACTTGTTTGTATCATATGCATCTTATGATGTCTAATTTAAAAATCAATTGATAGCGATTCTAGAACTATTTTTGCAAATTTCTGCAAAGTTTTTTGAGAAAGTCCACAAAAAATATACATACTTTTCGTGAAATTTAGAATATTATATATTTTTGAAAGTTATCCTCAGCAAAACGAAAGTATGGCCTGAAATATGATTAATACTTGGAAATATATCAAATTACTAATGTACCTTAACATGTACGGAACTTTCATAATATGAATCCCTTGTGGTATGTATCCAATAAAGTTCAATAAAATGTTATGCCAAAAGTATTTTGCTGAATTTTAATGGAAATTATCAGAATATTTGTAAGTCACCACTGACATATGAACCCAATTAAATAGAAAGTTTATGATAACTACCCCTCGAGCCCGGTAGTGGTTTCTTATGTCTGATTTGTAAGGTTGAAGTCAAATTTTGTGTCTGATTTATGGGTCATTGGGTTTACCTCAGAGCGCCTTGATGTATCGACGAGCGTATTTCACTTTTTGCTAAATAAATCATTCGACTATTGAGCTGCTGTCAAAACGAACAGTCTAATGAACGTGATTCCGAATATTCATACGATAACTGTCTCTACGGCCGTGGCGAATATTTAGATAAGTATGAATAATCTTTTGTTTAAATAACCTGATACTAGCTTTAGGCTCGCTTGACAACGAGAACAATATTTTAGTCTAGAATTATTCATCGTGTGCAAACTCAATTAATCATATTTAATATGGGTATGTTTCTCATTTTTTATATCTTTTTGCGAGAGTGCTGTATTTAGGGTGTGTATTATATATATATATATATATATATATATATATATATATATATATATATATATATATATATTTATATAGTTATAAACATTTTGATAATAACATATTACGAATTAAGAGAGTAAATAAATATTCTTTTGCGATTATTCAGAATAATATACATAACATTGCATCATTATACTTATTTATCTACCTCTCGAAATCAAACTTCATGAAAATCGTGTAGGTATCGGTTGAACAGTCCGCATTTGCAAAACGGTAGAAGTCTGCTGGCGTGACAAATAAAGAATATAGGTAAATATTAAATAAAATTCAACAAAAAAAATTCGAAATTACACATCGTAATCTGCAGTGGAAATATGAAACGCGGTTGCAAAGCACAAATCAGAAAGGGAATAATTTTGAAAAACAAAATTAGCCGTCATCTAAATTTCAAGAAACATAACAACAGATTGTTGGTTTAGTGGTATCATTTTTGTTTAGGAATCGAAGGCTATTGGATTCTAATCTCAGACGAGCACAACAAAATTTATATAACGCTTTTAATGTTTTGACGTTTATAGACTGTTTAATACAATGTACCGATATAAGCGATCTGATCATTAGGTTAGAAAGAGCCAACAAGACGGTAAACTAGTCGAAAAGTGTCGACACTACGCAAAGCTGCCCGAAAGCAAAGCGTATCTTGCCATCTGAATATTTTAACTCTCATCCTAACGCGCCATTATATGTTTCACATAAAAACTATACAGGAAAATCGACATTAGTAAATTTACTCTTGGTAAACTTAACTCCATATTTAATAATAAAATAATACCAAGCAGTCTGGAAAAAAAATTGTAAACATTTCTTATAAGACCCGCCATATTAAATTGAGACAATTACTCAACTGAATAAAGTACTAATATATAAGCTTAATATTAAAAATTGCATTAAAATGTTTACCGAAACGACTTTGTCCCAATTCTTTCCGTACGTTATATGGACAATAACAATCCGGCTTCATTTCTTTTTTTTAAATTCACATGTTAGCCGCAGCTAACATAAGACGTTGCAGTTTCTTCTATTTTCAAAATAATATTTTTTCAAACCTTCAAATCAAGATAAAATAAATAAAAATGGTATTTTTTTCGCACGCTGATATTTCATAAATAATTATTTTAATAAGAGACTACACTTGTCATCAACTACGACGATATGGAATTAATAAAATATTTGTATTCTTTCTTTCAGATCAGAAATATCAATCAAACCTAAAGAGGATATTTTTTTCTCATTTTAGAAATCGCTTAACGCAGAAACTTTAAATTTGGAAAAATGAATAAATAACATTGAAAAATATTTCCATTTAAATTTTTGATGGTCTCAATGAAAAATTGGAAAAAATAAAATGTTATGTATACTTTTCCATATAGTATCGTATACTTTTCCTAGTAGGATTATAATATTTTGTTAAATTCACAATTTTCTGCAAAATAGTCCCGAAATATAACTGTACTGATTTTTTTAAATTATTTTATTTTATTTTATAAAAACTATACCGATTCCTTTTGTTTTTGGATATCTTCACGCGATTTGATATTACAAAAAGTCCAGATGTTTTGTCAGCTCCAATAAAGATTTTGCCTAATTGTACGATAAAAATTTCAAGGCTTTTGTCCTTTATCTCTTTTATCATCATCCTCATATTAAAATAAGTTACTGAGCTTATGTCTACTATGTCGAAGACCAAGATTTTGTTTTTCTTTTCATATCTTGAATCAAAAGATTATACCAAACACGTCTAGTCTTTTGATCCATCGTATTCACCCCAATTCTAGTAGCTTTGCTCATTAATATAATACATTGCTTTTTATCTGCAGTAATAATATTGTCAGCTGATCATGAAAAGACCTCATAAGAGAAAAAAATTATTTTTCTCCGCAATATATAAAGCTAGTATGGAAGCCTGGTTTGCTACATATTCAAGTCAGATTGAAATCCAAATATAGTCAGATATACTACTTATTCTTTCGATGTCACAATCTCAAAAAGCAACTCATCTTTATTTTTTTCTGATGTTGTACCAGCCATTGCTAGACTCTTGGACAACAAATAGTTAACTAAATCTAGAATTGTAGAAAAATATAATCCCTGATATTGTGTTGAGATTTGCCGAGCTCTATCAACAAGCGATTTGCTACAATCTCTAAGGAGGTTTGTGTTTTCCTTCTCCCCGGAATAACTTTTAGTTTCCCAGCTGTAGCTGTCATTAATGACATAGGTGCCTCATAATTTAATACTGTATTTTACTGGTTTAGCAAAAATGTGTTTGCAAAAACTACAGTGGCCTTGAAAAATAACAAGTCGTTTGTCAATAGTCACACACATTCCAAATACCCGTGCATCGCGAAAGTTCATATCCTGCATCTCAAAACACTTCTTTGTAGGTTGATTTTGCTGGTGTTTTTCATGAACGTCTAGGTCGTCAAATGTTATAATAATCGTGAAAGCATACATTTAATTTTGCCAGTTCCTCAAAGCTATGCGAGGAAAACCTAATTTTCTTTAACAAGTTTTAAGATAACAACTGCCGACTAGATTGCATCACGGTTTCAAAAACAAATAAATCAGATTGAAGACCAAGTTCGTAAGTTCTGAAGTTTGTGTAGTCCGCACTATGTGGTACTTTATGATAATTGAAACTAAGTTAAATATTTTATGTGTAATAAATATTTTATTTCCACAAATATTTTATCTAAAATAAATGTAATCTACTTCTTAATATGAACCACAAGTATTTACTGAGCAGAAAATGCTCTCAACAGTTTCTGAAAAAATCGCTGCCAACATTGCAATTTTAAGCAAAGAAAAGTTACCATATTTTATAGAAATACATCTGAAATATACTTAGTTTCATATACAAAATCACCTATATGAAAATTATATGTATCTGTTACACTTGCACACAAATATACAAGTTGTAACAAAAACTTGTATTATTCATACAGATAATTCTATGCATCAAACTGAGTAGAAAATGTTCAGAAATTATATAACAATTACCCACTATTTCTGAAAAAACCGTTGCCAAAATTTAAACTTTTTTTAAATGGGTTTGTTGGACAGAATCACCCACATAGGTAATAAATAAATTCTCTTTACAATATATTACCATACAGTATATTAGGATTTATATAACTTTGCTTGTCGATATGTTAAAGAAATAATATTTACTTCATCTAATTAAATATGATTAATATTTTATTGTTGCCTGCATCTAGTCATAAACAGAAAACCTTAATATCCAGGTAATAATGATTTTTTTGTAGCTGGTTCCTCTCGTGTAAATTTAATTATGCTTTAAAATTTTCTGAAAAAAAAATATCAAGTACACGGTATGTGCGTAAATAATTTTATAAAACCTAATCTAATTCAAAAGACGAAGAATGAATCAAGATAATATGTAGTTAATGAAATTAGTTTTTTTATTAACACATACAATTAATTAGGATTTAATTGATACTTCTTTGTATTTAAATGTATTTTAAAAAATTGTAATGGTTAGCTTGTTAAGTTGACCAATAATTTTTTGTTATATATTTATACAGATATATTTTTATATATTTTCGTCTACATACATAAATTTGCACCAAGTTGAGGCTACTAAGATACGCATTCCGTTTTCAAACACTCGATTTCTGTCAAATCACCGTCGTTGTGATAAATGCTGTTGATGGTAATTAACAGCGCCTTGGTCATTAATCACTCCATGGCCCTATTAAATATCCCGCAAGAATTTTGTATTTTTTGCTCTTGTCTTAGAAAACGCGGCGTCACTCGATATTGGCTATATTGTCGCGCTTTGGTGCCGAAGTAATATTTGTCGATGGCTAATGAGACACGTACATGTATATTAATAAGTAGAATCACAATTACGTCACAACTAATTGAAAGTTAACTTATCTCTACGGTCTCTTCTAAAACTTAAGTTCATTTATATTGAACTTTCTTTTCACTCTCAGTCAATCAATGTATATGAATATATTGAAATCTTTGTGAAGTATTCAGCAGGTTCAGTGAAGCATGTATTTCTCCATGAAATATTCAGCAGATTCAGTGAAGCATGTATTGCTCTATGACCAGAAATTAAAATATATATTTAGTCGATGTCTACTTCTACGATTCTTTACCATAGGCAGCCAGCTACTGCACTACAGTAATATAATCCTTAGATTGGTAGATATTTTACTTTTAAAAAAATTCAGAAGTCTAGATTAAAACAGCGAGGTACACATAATTATAAATGTGAATGTTAATTATTACAACTAGTCATTCAAAAAAATAGAATACTTTCATAATTTTATTGAGTATTTTTTTTTTACTTTTGAATTTTATTACACACAGATACATAAATGGATGGATATCGCTGAGACCTTAAGTTTTACGTTTTCGACTCCTTTACAGAAAACTATTAAACACTGAAAAGAAATATGGAATATGTTTGGCGTTAATTTTGCAGAAACTCATTTTTCAAAAATAAATGAAACTGCGTGATGCAGTATTATTTCTACTTTATTTAAATTCTTTACCACGATCTAGGTTTCGTTGTATGACAACATCTTAGCTAATTGCCCACCTGAAGATGTAGTCATACAAGGAAACCTAGGTTTTGGTAAAGAAAATAAATAAATTGGAAATAGTACTAATAATATCGCATCAAGTACTTTCATTTAATTGTGACAGAAAAGAGAGTATTTTTTGGAAGGAGTGTTGTGGTAAATATGATAATACAATTGAAATCCATATAATTTTTAAATTCTCTAACAGAGGTTGCTAAATGGACAAAATGTTTATCGTCGCCAAAAATAAAATTTTAAATTTTAAATAACCTATACAGTAAAAGTCATATGTAACGATATTGTTAGTTTCAAACCTATTTGTTTCAATTCATCACGGTAACATTGAAAATTATTAACAAATATTTGTTCTCATAAATATAACAAAACTTACATTTTAATAATCAGTACTAGCGTCAATAAAATGAGTTTATACTATCCTCTTGTAATAAATTTCACGTTTTATAATACACCCAAAAAATTACTACCATTTAAATAGAACAAAGCAAATTATTAGGACAAAATTGCATAAATTACATTTTATCATAAGTTATCTTATCGTACTGAAGGACAACGCCCTGTAAATTCTATTTTGGGTGACAATCATTAAGAAGCATTCTGATAATAATTTAATTTAATAGAAAATAATTTCATTTAAGTGTTAAAAATAAAATACGAGGTGGTTTGAGAACGAACCTATGGCTTCTCAGTTAATTTTATGTGTCGTAGTAGGATTTTTACCGTTATGTTGGGAAATTTAAAATTTTGATCTTTTACTTAAACTATAGTTTATAATGCTGAATTTCTCTGAATATAATTAAGAAATTAGAGACACTCCTTATGTGCCGAGTTAATACGCCAAGACTTGTATACCAGTAATTGACAACTATGACGAGGCAAACAGTTATGGCGAACGGATTCAACCATCATGTTTCCGTTTTCTTTTCCATCAATAAAGTCTTATTAAATTGAAATAATTTTCGAATATTTATTAATTTATTTTTAGGGTTTCTTACCTCAAAAGGAAAATCGTTCCCGTTTATAAAAATATATCTCTATATCTGCTCGTCACAGTTGTTTTTATCATATTTATGATTATATATACTTCACTTAAAAACTTGAAATTCGGTAATATAATAAAACAGATTAATCCGCACATATCTCAATAGCTAACACTCAGAAATATTTATATGGAATATAAGAAAGCGGTGGGTAGGGAGAGGAAATTTAAAATTATATTTTTTAAATTCCATTTCTACAGTGGGAAATTGTTTAAAAGGATAAATAAAAAAGGTTTCCTTTTTTGTTTAAGTTTACGTAGTGTATCTTCAAAGACATGTTGATAAAAAATGTCCCTCCAACCTTATATCCAAAACAAACAAACCTAAAATAAAAATGGTGTTTATAGGACTACACGCAAATGTGGTAGGAAAACTATAGTGATCGTATTAGATCTTATAATTTTTAAAATTTTCACCCTATTTTTACACCTGTGAAAAATGTGGAAAACAACACAATTACGCTGTAAGAAAATTATGTTTCTATATAGTTTAATAGTGATACTGTACGCCCTTAAAATTTCTTGAGTACATAAATGTATGCGGGATTCTTTTCAGCACTACGAGGATTCTGTATTGTGTTGAGCTAAGGGGCGACTGCTTGACAGGACCTTTACATTCTTATAATTGTCAGATGAAAGTCGCCTCGGTCAATGATTGAAAGTATCGCTTGAATAAATATGGTTTTACTGAAAGTTTAAGGAAGACTCAATATTTTTGGTGTTTATTTGAAGTTCAGCCGTATCAAACATTTAAAGTACGAAAGAACCTTTATTCGCGGTGCAATTTTGTTTTCTGATATTACAAAGTGTGTAAAAAGGTGACAAAAACCTTTATCCTCTGTCTCAACCCGTGATCCTCTTTACTGGATTTTTTCCGGAATTCTTCTACAATTTAGTCCTATATGAAGAAATATATATATTTTTATTTATAAGTATTTTGCATGTCTTTATTTCAGGCATTGCCTATATATTCTTTATCATATTTTATTTCATTGCCTACATATTCTTTATTTCAGGCATTGCCTATATATTCACACAAATTTTATCGTCGATATTTATTTTGCACAACCAACGATTTTATCAACATCCATATTTCTATTTCTTTCAAAAATCTAAATAACTTGGTATTTTTGGTCACCATGAAATAAATTAATAACTTGCGAAGCAAAAACTTGACGTTTCCAAAAATAGCTAAATCAATTTGTGATTAATTTTCACGTTCGCATTACTTACAGTTAACATGTTTGAAGTTGTTATATTCAAAGGGTAGAATTACTTATTGAGACTATATAGTATTGCATATTAAAGATATTTTCATATGTTTACCTACACCGAGTAATATTCGCTCCAGGTAAACATATGAAAATATCGTTTGGGTACAAAAGCGAAACTTATAATGTTAACTGTTTTAATATTGTATAGATATATATGTTCCTTATTTACAACTTATTTTTTTCTTTTGGAACTTTTTAATAACACTTTACCAATCACGTGCAAAGGATTTTCACTTTATAATATTTTTATGGTATTTACGTAACTTTTGTGTTTGAAGAAAATGGTCTGCCGTATTATTTTGGAGTGAGTGGAATATTTGCCATTTAAATAATAAGTTAGCTGGTGTTCTATTTCTGTAGGGAATGTTAACCTTGCAATGATTTTGTATTTTTATTACCCTCAAACTTAGTTTTAATACAAAACTGCATTATGAAAAGTAACAACCTGCGTTTATATTTTTTCAAGAACGCTATTAAATATGGAACCGAAGATAAATACAAATTTTTTTAAATTGAGAGTTTGAAAATATTTACGTAAAATAGGTACCGATAACTACATTGAAACGTGTTGATTAAATATCTGTGTATATTTTTTTCTTGGCAAATATTAGGTAAATGAAGTGAATTAAACATACAAAAAGGGTCACGTAAAATTTGTTAAAAAGCGAAAAAGACATTGATTTTCCAACACTGAATGACTATCAATGTTAGTTAATACTGTGTTTTTAATTCATATACGCTGTGGTACACATTTAAAAAGCTATCGACACTGACTACTTTTTGTAATAATTTCTAAAAACTTTTTATGTATTTACTTAGATTTTTATTGTGCTTTTTATTTTCAATTTATGTTTCTTGACATGTTAAAAATATAATATATGCGCATTTGTTAAAAAAGCTTTATTTGTTCGGTACAATAATTACAAATTTTATTTTATGTTGTGCTGTTTCTTGATTGTCAATCTACAATGGTTTCATAGCCATAAAGTTTTACAAATTTAATTAAAACTTTTAATTTCACATTGTTCAAACAAATTATTGTTAATTTTCGTATACTACAGAAGTCTTTGCTATAATATATATTTTTATTACTTATTACTTATCGGATGCATTAAAATTAACCGGTTTTTTTATTATATTAGTTGCTGTTATTTAAATTTATTTCATTTCCAATACTCGTCTGACGAGTTTTAATTGTGAAATATTTTTCTTTACGTCAAAATTTAAAAAAACATTGAACGACGTAATATTTGTTTCCTGTATACTTCAAACTTATTTTAGGTATATTTGAAACAAGCAAAAAAAATTAAAATGTTTGCACAGAACAGCTGGACTCCTATTATTTTCAAGGGTTTAAATATTTTGTGTTTTCGTCGAGATAATATAACATTCTTAACCTCAATTTCTTTTCACTTAAAAAATTCTTAGTTAATTTGCTAAATATTATATTTGAATGATATTTCATACATATCATTACTAAGTCTAAAATACTCTTAGGATAATTGCAGATAAAACTATACGGTTAATTCACGAAACTTAAAAGAAAACCGTAGTCACTTTGTTTTGTAGAAATTATTCATTAAATTTTAAATACTTGGAGAATTTTATTTTATTCATTAAATTTTTCCACTTAACATAAGGAAGATTATCGTATTCTGCATCGAATAAAACTCCCGTTCTTCCCGCAAGATGAATTCCCGCGGTAGCAAAAAAGTGAGAATTCATCTCGCAGGAAGAACGAGAGTTTTATTCAATGCAGAATTCATTGATCTTCCTTATGTTAAGTGGAACAATTTGACGATTAAAATAAAATTCTCCAAATATTTAAAATTTAATAGAAAATTTCTACAAAATAAGGTGACTACAGTCTTAACGGTTATGTTTGCAAAACTATTATTTTTCAACAATAAATAAAAATCACTGTTTTAATTCGTATTTATTAAATGCTTCAATTCGCTTATTAAATGTGTCAAAATATCTTATTAAAAGTATTAAACTAAAGTAAAAACTATTTCATTAATTATACTTTCGTATTTCTATGCCAAGAAATAAATTATTGTTTATTATTTCACTCAAAATATGATTATTTAAATGTTTATCACCGGATTGTGTTCTGGTACGTCTGTTGTGTCTGATTTGCAGGGATAATAAATGAAGATATTTGAAACATGAAACATATACTGTTCTTACAAATATTAAATTAACCACTGTATTTATCTACGTTTTAGGATTGGAAGTGCTTGTTATTGTTGTGGTAATACCATTTGTCCGCCTGTTTGTCGGTCAAGGCAGCAACAAAATTAAATACATACTTAAAATTCACATATAAGTAGTTCCTTAGCCCAAAACTAGGAGTAGTATTGAAATAACCTAACTTTATTCATAGGAATTTCCAAATATGAAAAGAGTGTACTTAAAAAAATCTGCATGGATAGGTGGGATATTGTCTATAAAAAGTCTTTGGGGTGAGTAAAAGTCTATTAACCTTACCATTTTGGAACCCATTTTGCTACTAGATCTAGCACAAAAAGAACGTTAAAGAGGAAGCTGAAATTCAGTTCCTTTATCCTAGTAGCTCGTATTTCAATAGCAAACATCGAATACTAAATTTAAAATAATATAAAACAATATGAGTAACAAGGCAAAAATATATTTATGACAAATTCACTATATTTTTAGGGTTTCCATACAATATATTTCCATAGTGCCAAATGGCAATATTATTTAAGAAGGCGTTTAAAGAAATGTTACGTAAGAGAAATATTACATAGTTTTAACATAGTTTAGATATGTATATTTGTCTGACTTAATTATTTGTAATCGACACATTGATTCCGAAATATTTCCTGCTGAACTATGATTCAAATAAATGGTTATATATAGTCATATGTTATTTTGTTACTTATTTTGTAACAGCGCTATCTTGTTTTAATGGTATTTGTAATTAGTTTACAATGTATCTATCCAATATTCTCACCAATTTGTTGAGAATATTGGAAATTTTTGGAAAAATTGGTTCAACATTGGGAGGCAGCCCAATGCAAGCACACGCTACAGGCATGTCTCAATCATTCACAAAGTAGATCCAAAATGAGTTTTCAATTAAACACCTCATTAAACCACAAACTTTTGGAGCTAATTAGAATGGAAAGTTAATAACTTTAAGTTCAACGAGTAAAATTGTATGACGTGGCTATTGAATTCATTACAGCTGTTTGCTTCAAACTTAACAATGAAATTTTAAATGTAAACCAATACACAAACCATACACAATAAAGTATGTTATTTAATTGTTATTCTAATATTTTTTTAAAATTGTTTCTTCACTTATGAGCTCAACCATAACGTTTTACTTTCATTTCCTATATTTCGTTCGATATCAGGCTCTATATACCTATATTTCAATAAGAATTACCATTAAATAAATTCAGTATATCCAGATAGACAGATCACTGACATATCCTGAAACAGTCTCATTATCATTATAATTTATTTTCATTATAAGCTTGAATGTAATAAATTATAATTAAACAGTGATGACGCTAAAAATAATTTTTCTAAATATAGATTATATTAAATTCTTATGTTTAGTCATATTACATGCTATTTCTTTTTTTTTCTTAAATAGTAGGCTTGTGATATGAATAGATATAAATATATATTCCTTCAAATAATTTTGTTTGTTATAAAGAAGACTTTGCACAAATATAACTGTGCATAATTACGAGATTTAATAATAATTAAATGCTTATTAAACAGTATTAATAATGAATAACAGAATAGACAGGAGAATTTTAATTTGACAAAAATTTAGCAATTTAAGACGCATCCTTAGTTCGAAAAAAAACTATTAGCTGGCATCGTGCGGCTTTTATTTGCTAATTTATAACCAACACACCCTCTTTAAGTGCATTGCTACTTTATCAATAAGACAATATTGAATTATATGTAGGTCTAATGCAAGTTCCCCATTATAAACGAAATGATAGCGTCAAATATTCTCCAAACTCTTTAAAGCAATATGTACGTACGTTTTAGCGTAAGCATTAACGTACGGACCCATCTGTATTATTTAAATTAACGACACAATAAATACGTATTTGCGATGTTAAAGTATGGGATGTTTGCCATGAAATATTATGTTTTTTACAAACGCTTGCACGCCCTCATGGCCTGGTGGTGTGCGTTACACTGGGTACGTGTAACGCACACTCTCCGCAGTATAGCAATTATAATGAATGTTAACATGTTCTGAGTTCTGTTATAATTACTCTGTGTATATGTATGTGTGTGAGTATATATATATATATATATATATATATATATATATATATATATGATATATATATATATATATATATATGCATATATATATATATATATATATATATATATACACACATATATACATACATATTCACTAACACCTTTCTCGCCTATCCATATTAAATGCAAAACATACAAGTGTATTGTTAAAAAAAAATACAAAAAATGTTTAATTAATTTTGATATACCTTTTATTTCTATTTATTAATCGTAAGCTGCAAACGAAATAAATTTTTAATAGAAATAGGAATATCAGCATAACTTTTTTAAATGATTACTTAAGCATTTTTTAATTATGTATTCATTTTTCTATTACGTATGTTTATAAATATTATGAAAAAACCTCACTATTTTAATAAATCTAACAGTGGTCACAAAGGAGCCTTATTTATAAGAAATCTAATAACAATCAATTGGGTCTTCAAGATAGCTTAGAACGCGCAGAGAATACGTTTCGTAATAAGCTTTCGTCAAAAAGATTTCTCAAATTTATATCCGCAACAACATAGGAATGTTCATGTTGTCGGTGACTGCGTTGTGAGTGTCTTTGTTTGTGACAGAATCATTTAAGTTCATGAATTTAGAAAGAAGTCCTTCATGTGTTTTAATTAATTAATAGCGAGTAAAATATAAGGTTGCTCCAAACATATTATAATATTAATTTGAAAATATAGTAAAAATAAACATAAAAAATAGGTTAAAGAAAATTTAGAATCTTTTATTAGAGAATAAATATATTTTAAAAAGAAAGAATGTATTATGCCAAACAATGAAAATATAGGCAGTTATTTTTATTTTTATTTTTATTGTTAGCAGTTATTTTAATGGAAAGGCAGTACCAGAAACGAAACAATATTTGGAAAGATTATTTGGAATATTATTATCGAAAGAGATACATATTTAACCATAATTGTATTACGCATTCTATAATACGGAACGTATGTATTACGCATTCTATAACAAGAACTGATTATGGACATCTTTGCATTTGTGATTATTTTGCGATAATCAAAAGAAACAAATTCTCCTTTAATAGTTTAAAAATAAATAAATAATTCTATTGGCCATTTGTTGAAATTTTTCCCGATAGCACGATTCTGTACCATAAAATAAATATATAATACTTATGTATTACAATAAGTATATATGCAAAATATGGCAATGATGAAAATATGGAAATAAGAATCTTGACCCTTAATTTTACTGAATTTACTTTAAGAGGTAAAACAAATAATGATAATTATAAATAAAAATATGGCGATTAAAAAGTACAGCCGTAAAGTTTATTATTTTTATATTTTTAGTTAAAGCAATGTTTTCACAAAATTAATTTTAATTGTTTAGGAAAAGAACCCAGTGTTATTGAAAATGATATGTATATGTACATATATAAATATATATTTATATATATATATATATATATATATATATAAAGGATTAAATATTTTGAGATATGTAATATAAATATTTATTTATTTAAAAATACTTGAATACTGTTGAACTAATAAATCCTTCACTTTTTTCCACCGAAATCTGAAATGGTAGAGAAAGTTCTTTTATTCCTTTCCGGTAATAATCATACAGCGCTCACATTAAATTTAAATTAATAAAAAAAAACCTTCCGAAACTGACACAAGATTAAGTCTGCTTTATATAACAGAGCTACTCCTGCTATTATACTGCGTTATAAAACAACTTCATGGTTTGGGGAAAAACCGAAAATATTCTGCTTGGCTGCCACTTGAGCTAATAGTACTTCAACTTGTTTAAACCTGCGTGAGGTGTGAACGTGTACTTACACTTAAATGAACCATACTTCCTCATCCACTCTACTTCATGAAACTTTCTCCCTCTGACTGTCATCTGTTTTATTCGCTGTCTAATTATATGTGCGATGAAGAAATTAAAGATGTGGACCATCTAAAAGTTAAATTACCAAAGTTTTCAAATAAAAGCCCTGAAAGTTTTAAAATTAAATATATTATTCTCTGCATGCATGCTATCTCTACTTAATTAACATTAATTTCATTCAAAAACTATGAAATCGGTTCTTCGAAACAAACAATTCTTAAAATATTTCTAAAACTGTATTTTATGAGATTCTAAAAAAAACAGTTAAACAATTCTTGTAACTCGCTGCTTCGTTTGAGCCTCCACGTAAATACAAGCCACCGAACAAATATTTTTTATATCGCGCTTAAAATTTAAGACAGGGTCTTAAATTTTCAATCTTTTCAAGATTTTTACTCTCACAACGCGTACTAGTCGAGAAGCTTAATAATTAAGCCAATTTTATAGTTTCTATATCGAAATATTCTAAAAAAACAATGACACTTGAATGATTTCATAAGAGTTTTATTTCTTTTCATTTTAAGGGACAGAACTCTAATAACAAAAGAGAATAATGTGTAATAATAAAGAATCTCTTATATTATTCTATTTGATATAGTATACTATTGTAACTGACAACTTTGAAAGACGCACATAGTTTTAGCGAGGATATATATAACATATAATATTGAACAATATCAGTCACGATCTTCATTATAAGGCCAAGGTCATCAGGATGACACAAAGAAATAAAAAGAACTGTCGCTGTAGCTAATGGACTTTATTCGCCCCTTTTTTAACGCCCAACCTTTTTCATTTGCATTTTATCGGTAATGTGTAGCCCGCGAGGGTTTTTGTTATAGTTAATTACATTTTACGTTTTCGGTAATAAAACTTGACAATAAATCAGTGTGATTTGAAAATTTTCAAATCATTACTTCCTTTGCGATAAATCAATGTCTTGTTTGGGGTGGATTAAGTTTGTTACATTATGTCTAAAGGTGGGAATGAGATAATTAAATTTAGAACCTACAATACATAAAGTAGATGTACATCAAAATGTAAATATATATACATATGTATATATATACATATATATATATATATATATATATATATATATATATATATATTGTATATATATATATATATATATAATTTTATTATATGTGTATATATATGTATATATACACATATAATAAAATTGTAACAGAGTGAATTCTGTACAATAATTCAAAAAGAGTCATAACTTCAGCTTATGACATGACAATGAAAGCCAGAACACCTGTTACAGAATTTGTGTCTATCTGTCAGTATCTTAATTTGTTCTTCAATTAGGCAAAATCTACTGCCCATATTTTGATGTAATTTGGTATGGTAATAGTTTATATCTTCGAGTAATACGTCGGATACTTTTTACAGATATGAAAATACGTAGAGATCCTGTTAATATTACGATATTGATTCTGCCAAATGCCACATCTTACCATTTTTAGTAAACGTTATGATCATAAACTTCTGAAACGAAAAAAAAAAAATTTCTTATAACTTTACTTATACCGTACTCCACGTGATCAAAGTAGTTGTAGTTAACTTTACCTTGTAATCCTGACTCATAGGATTCTACCCTTGATATTTACTTTTTAATAATCCCTGACTTTAAATTCACTAAATCACAAAAAATACATGAATATTAACTGAACTCTTCATGCGTTCTATTTGTTAATACTGATTTAGCCATCAAAATTAAATTTGAAATAAACACTAGCAAAGTTATGTAAATACAAATTGACATTAATAATTCTAATAACATAAACCGCCCAAGGACATTAACACTAAGACTATGAAACCTACAATAAAATTTATCTTGATTTAATTGCGATTCATAATTTTTAGAAAGAAGGTTTAATTATTGTTTTTTTATTTATTACGACACTGACAAGCTAAGCTAGGTTTCGCAACTGAAAAAAAAATTCGTATTGCTTTGAGATCATCTTTAAAAAAAATATTTGTCTTGATATTTGTTTGTATAATACATTTTAATCAAAGCCTTTTCTATGACAGAAAACGTAAATTACAAAAAAGGCTTAAATTAAACCGTGAAAAATTGTATTTTGCTTAAAGTACCCTTAAGTATTCGTAAAATTATCATGCATTGATTCACAAAATCCGTCAAATTCAATTATAAAACATATTATAATTGATGTGAATATCGTACGAACGATAAAATTACTTTTATTATGAAATTGCAACGCCAACACGCTAATCGAAAAATCGATCTTTGGTTTTCTTCTCATATACAATTATTTCGATCATCGCTTTAAGAAATTGCTGAATCAAAGCATATATACCCCATCATTTTTCAAACTGTCTTTCCCAACACTTCTTCTCCAACAAGGACAAAACTTATCGGTGAATTAATTTGCTTAATGAAAGTTTTACTCGTTCTTAAAGATAATGATTATTAATAGCTCGTTAACTGGCAAATTATCCAATATAAGTTTTGTCTTCCTACATAATCTTCTTGTCATCGAGTATACTAAAATGTTTCTTAGCAGAGTTAACTAAAAGCAATGTGTCGTTTTATTTATGACAATGTAAGCCTACAAAATATTTATTTCTTGAAATAGGTTTAAAAAAGTTTGGCTGAAGGGTAAATTGAATTTTTAATATTGTCTGCTCATTATAAGTACCTGCTGTTCTTGCACATCTACTGTGTCAATATGAATCATACAGTTTATATTTAGACATAAGAATGAGTACATAAGAACCGTTTCCTCTCTATTTATATATAATAGCCCAAATACGTAATCCTAATCGTCTTTGTTTCTTTTCAATTAAAAAAAGAAGTGTTATAATAAATCGATATTATTTACAGACATTATAAACGTATTATCTTAAAGCAAACTTCAGGTTACGGGATTGAATCTGTATTTACAAAAATTTTAAACCCGTACCAAAAATATTCGTAATTATCTAAGCGAACCATTTAAAAACAAATGCAAAAATTATCACAATTGTTTTTCTAATAATTACAATTTATTCACTTATTTCTGAAACTCCTTTTAGTTATGATCTACTCTTCGTTGTGTTATACAAATTAATAAATTGTAAACACACATTTTCAATATTTAATACCTTTACGATATTTTAACACATTCACGCATTGAAGAAAAAGTAAATTGAGTAGAAATGGCAGAAAAATAAGAAGAAAAAATTAAAATCAATAGTTCCTTTCACGAAAATATTTAAAAACAAAATTGAGAACACGATGCAAACTTCACAACACTAATTACTCACATATCTGTATTCAGCTAAACTAGGATCGCGACGCTGATGTTTATCACTGAAAATTCAATAATCTTCAATCAATTAACAAAATTTCCCAGAGAATAATCAAGAGACCTATGATCTGCACTAAATTATATCTCCTTACTGAATCAGCGTCCGACTTACAATTTCGACAAATTTACACTCATCAAAATTTAATTGACAAATCTTAATTAAAATTTCACAAGTTTCAGTTATTCGAATTAAAAAGTTTTATTACTTTGAAACGATTAATTACAATTAAATCCTCTTGAAAATAATAAGACACCTGAACCTATTATTTTAACTTTCATGCCAACGAATTCGGTCATATTAAATTAACAGTCAAAATCATTTACCTATCAAAAAAACATCGTAGTTTTTGCCGTCAGATATTGAAATTTACGTAATTATTTATTCACTCTGATTATTTTATCAATTAGTTTGTGAATTAAATTTTTATTAAGAGCGTGTTTACAAAGTGAGACTTTACAAGAATGGATATTTACAAGTCGTAAAATCAAGTGTATAATTGTTTTATTTTTCAAATGTGGTTTTATCAAGGTAGCAGTAATTAGTAACAGTAATAATCGTCTTCAATACCAACGACATAAATGACAAAAGGAATACGATAATCTCAGGAAAAATATTTTTAGACTCATTTAAATCTAATAAGTAAATAGTACTAAGGAAACTACAAACGATGAAACCTGTCTTTTCGTAACCTCGCTAGCGGCAGATCTTAGTAATATGTGAAGCAAAGAAAGAAAAGATAAATGCACGAAAAAAACATTAGATTACTAGTTATTAAAACTACGAAAGATACTAACTACTAAAAGTACAACAGTTCCTCGTTACTATTTTCTTTTACCCTTTGCATGTGCAATGACATGTTCAACTTAGAATAGATATTGAATCAATTCACTACAAGGACTTGCGTGATAAATTGTGAACATGTGAAAATAAGCTTTGTTTTATATTTAGATCGCTTTGTTAGTATTTAAATTGGTGTATTAGTACTCACTTTACGTAACTAAACAACCATTAACAGCTTTTATTTTATTATACATATATGAATTTTAAGAAGAAGTGTAGAGATACGGCACGACAAACTTCTATTCTGATCATCTTTATTTTCTCGCTTTCAAAATTTAAACACTAAATGAATGTGATGATTAATCTTCTAATTTCATCGATTTCGATGGTCGAAGATCCAATAATTATAAAAGTAAACAGCTTTGATACAATTTTATTAAATCTAATTCCAAGTTGTCTTTCCAGATTTGATCATCTTTCGCGATAAATTCCTTCCAATATTAGTCCATTTTATTGATTCATCTCGGTGCAAAATTGAAGCTTGAAGATGGGCACTTAATTTGTACGATGCCGTCTGTTTACGGTCTATCTGGCGTCGTTCTTACAAAAGAAAATGTATTATCAATTTATCATTTAAATAAACTAACATTCGCTACTAAATTAATAAATGGTACACCATTTTGATTACATTACCAACGGATTTTGCAAATTTTACTTCCTTTTATGCTGCCTCAGACACGAAATGATCTGCTCCCTGTTTCCACCATTTACTAATAGTATCATGACATTAGTTATACAATCTTAGATACATAAGTGGAATGTTGACTTAATATAAAACTGTATTCTACTGTGTAAAAGCAAAACTGAAAGACATCACACCGGAATAGCTTCTTGGTTTATATTTATTTTCGTTTAATATTAATGTAATGCTTCTGAATCAAAGTTTACACTTAACATATTAGAAATACAATTTTAAGAAAAGTAAAATTTGAATGTCTACAAGTCCTTTTTCATTTTGTCCAGTAATACTTATACATTATCATAATGAATAATTAGGTACTGCTATTCTTTTGCCTTACAACTTGAACACCGTCTCATTGATTTCTTTCTGTAAACTTAAAATACGACTTAGAAATGAATGTCAACAAAATTTAAATAGGATTTTTTAAAATAAAAACAGTGATTTCTTATAAACTTTCCACAGCTGCTGATACATTTGTTACTCCACCATTGTTCCTAATGCATATATTCTTAAAGTAAACAAATTAGGATAAATTTCAATTTAAAGATTTTATTAAGTCCTAATAAAAAATGTAATGTATAAGGATCCAATATTTTGATGACCAACTTGTCGCAATCTAATATTTCTTAGTATATAGTGAAGGCGATGTTTGTATGTATAAATTTAATTTTTATTAGAAATGTATAAAAATATGTCCTAGAATAACAAATGTCTTCTACTAATTAATTACATATTATCTCAATAAGCCAACCTTATGACCTTATAAATATGACACTTATCACTTTCAGGTATGAACTTACAGCCATTCCTCGTACTTTAGTTATTAGCTTCGAATAAAGAAATATACTGTAAAATATTTACCTTTTGAATTTTGTTATTCCCTGCTCATGTGCGCTTTTGAAATAATTGCACCTGTTTGAAATTAAGGATTTTAAAATAAAATAAGACGAATGATAATTTATTTCCTAATAAAGCGGGTCCATCTTTCAAACATTTTGTGTAACAACTTTGAAAAAATTAGTTTTCGTGAAATATTTTCTTGGTTTGAAATTTAATAAGAAAACTGAACTAATTACGATATTTCAGTCGTTTGGATATATTGTAATATCAGATAAAATTAACCAACAGGATTAAGGAAAAAATAATTAATGGACGAGTTAACTTTACTTACTGAAATAACTTACTGGAACCAATAAATGAAATAAATTAAATAATCGAATACATAGAAATAAGTTATAATTAGATTGAGCGATTAATTTGAGTATCAATATAACACTAGGATGAATACAATAGAGGTATTTTAAAGTTATAAAATGTACAAACATTTGCATAAAATACATGAGGATGATTATTCTCGAGTAGAACCCACACCATAACTATTCCGTATGCTTTTAAGTAGGTATAAACATTTAATGGAAGATATTATTTCTATTAAACTATTTACAAATGTTCTTTAAACGTAAATAAATAATTTATTTCATCTTTTAAGGGCGTAAAAATATGGTGCATATTTGAAAATTATAAGATCGAAGATAATCGCTGTAGTTTTTTTATAATTTTCCAGTCAGATTTCATTAACCATCCGAATCAAAGTTTCTTTTTTCGTTTTGAGGTAGGAAACCTAAAAAATTAGTGCAGAATAAGTAAGTTACAATCTTGCCAAAAAAATTTTTTTTTGGGAGTGTGCAACCGCTTTCTTGGATATTCAATGTGACGGCCGTTTCGCCTCTACCAAAAATAATGCATTACTCTGAATTTTGTATTATTTGACTATAATGAGATTTCAAATGTATAAAGAAGAAGAGAAATTATATAACTTTCAAATTATTTATACCATACTTACGTAAACACAAGTTTAAAAACTTTTGAATAACTAAAACTAATGACGTTTTTGTAAGAAAAAAGGCGTTTAACTATATTATTGTTATGGTTTTCGTAAATCGTCTTAGTGCTGTCCGCAAAATATGACAACTGAAAGCAGAAAACGGAAGAGACCACTGTAAACAAATTCAACGTAAGAAAGTAATATGATTATTTTTATAGTAAATCTGAGTCATTTGTGTAATCAAGAATGAGAAAAATTAAGCAAAACATACATATTTGAAATATTTTAAAAACCTTCAATTCCATCAAGTTTTTTGAAAGTTTGGTTATATTAACGAATATAAGTATATGAAACAAACTTTTCTTCCCAATAAACTAGCATAAAACAATGTTACTAATTATAACAAAACATTACATAGAAAAAATAGATGAAATTTCTTGAGAAATTGTTGCAAAATTCTGCATACGTCAAATGAATATTCGAAAAAATAGAAAATTTCTGTCTCACATAATAAACAAATTTCATACCCTTCTTTATAATGAAATATTTTATTTAAACATTCTCATAGGTTTTGACAAATTAAATAATATTACTAATATTTTTCGTAAATAACAGTGACATTTTCGTAACATGTTTTATGAAGTTTAAAAGTAAATACGCTACAGATGACTGTATTGCACATTAATTTTGTGAAAATCATGTGTGGTTACGATTGTTTCAAAAATATTGTGTTTCTATCTATACGTTTCGTCATTTCGGTCTCTTTTGTAATATATAAAGTTGCTTAAAAACAATAATTTCAAAACAAATTTCGTAGTATTTTTTCAGAAATAATAGACCCAAGAAAATTACAATAATTTATAAAAATATTGCAAGAGGTTAGAATAGATCTACATGATTTCAACAATGTAGTGGAATACAACAAACTCCGTTCAATAAATAAATGCTCACAATAAACTTAATACGATCCAACTCAATGGAACCAACATTTCAAAAAGATTTAGGTCTTTTTTAAACTCGCGGTTCATAAAAACTAAAGTAATTTTATTATTTTTTTCTTTTAACCTCGATCATTAAAGATCAATCTCATCAAATCGCAGAATTTACTAGACGTTTTCACTTTATGATGTCTATTTTGCAAGAAAGATATTTCGAATATGCAAAATAATTTATTTTATTGGATTGTTTAATACTGAGTGTAACTTATCTCTTTCAGTAACGTAATTTCATACGCTGTTTATACTAGATGTATAAATAACATCGCACAATAAAATTACCCACTAATTGAATTGGTACTAGACTGCTCTGTATTATTTCGCTACTTCAAAAGTATGTTTATTGATGAATTTAATTCAAACTAGTTCGTTGTCGCTGTGGTGTTTTGCGTTTGATGATACCTATGACTGTGCAATGCACCACGAGGACCTGAGCTCAATTCCCTGCCGCTCTTTGAGCGGGACTAGAGGGAGATTTGTAATCGTCTAGCTAAAGTGCCACGTACTAGTAACAGGCAACGGCGTCACTGGCGCGAGAAGCTACTCATGGCGATCGTCTACCGAGTGGACACTCGTCTACCGAGCGTGGTGATTATATCCATTATATCCTATGATACGCCTTTGAGAGTATATCCTTTGGGGTTTGGTACAGATGATCAACAGGATCACGAAGGCACACAAAAAATTTTTTGCACACTTTTTCTAATCTTCATTTTCTCATTGCCGTTCAAACAGTGCATTTTCACAAAACGTTAACAAAACGAATGTTATTCTCTTCGGTGTACAAAAATGTAGACAAAACCTTAATGCAATAAAGCTATATTATTTTATGTAGTTTTATTAGGCTAAGAAAAGTTGAAAGGAAGATAAAATACTAGTAATCAATAAGCTATAATAATTTAAGTAGTTGTTTTTGATTTTTTTCCCAATAATATCCGAGTATATTTTTGCGTATGATTACTAAAATAACAAGAAAACTCTACAATAGAATTTGGGAAAAAGGCTCCTAATAATGCCAATAAAGTTGGAATATTCTGAGAGTATTTTCAACTAATGAACTCCTCCAAAGTTATTTTGGGTTTCTGCTTCAATGAAATTCTTCGTGCTTTATTTTCCTTACTTTTTAGAGTTAAGGCTAGATTGTTTTAGTTAACGCATTCCTTTTAGATAATATAATATGAAATATTACATTAGCTAGAAGAAGTCTTTTTATTGAAAGTGTATTTAATTTATATTTCGTTACTAGCCGGAGTAACCTTGGCTTCGCCCAGACTAATAGCATTATTATATTCACTATCATTATATACGCAATATAGCTGTTTTTAATTTAGTGAAAGTAGACTCTGTGTTTTATTTAATTTTGTTTTCACTTTATTTCATATTTAATAAGTTCACGTTTTTTCTGGCAAATTATATAACACTCGTTTGCTAATAAATTATTACAATACTTTGCTTATAAACAATTACAATAATTGTTTCAAAACCACATTTCTTATTTGGTGATTAGATATCTAGATTCTTGGATCTACTACTCTAGCGGAAGCTACATATGTAAGAAAATCATGAACCTTTTAAATTAATATTATAATAACCTAACATTTGTCCTTGTGCCTTATTTATAGTAATATTAACTGCTAGAAATTAACATCTTTTGAATTCGGACGGCATTTCGGTTGATATAAACCAAATCCTTGGAATAAGTTCTTTAATTTCTTTATCTTTTCCTGACGATATTTTTACTTTTACATTTATAGTCTTTGCTAACTATTTTACGGTAATTTTTGTTCAATAACATTATATTGGTGAATCTAAATTCTACAACAAAATAATTGGTGACCCTATTTTAAATCTTAAATGTCATTTGTTCCAAATGATTGCTTTACACTGTTTTAAAAGTTGACATTAACTAGATGGTCTTGATATGTTACAAATTTCTTGTAGGAATACTTGTTCCGAAAAGTTTAATGGTAGCTTCAAAGTAGTACAATTCGTGCTCCTTGCTTTAATATGACTAATCTGGCCGTAATTTCAGATGAGACTAATGCAAGTGAAATATCTTTTCTAGCACGTATTTTAGCCAATATCAAACTTTTAAAAATGTCTTTCGTTACCTCCTGGTGTATTAAAATAGATTACTCGACCAACACCTCTGATCATATGAGCAATTATGAAATGATAAGCTTTTGACTTCCTGTTAAATATCTAGTAATAATTCATCCACCTTTTAATTTTTCTCTTTTAATATTTCAGAACTGAATGCGTTGATTCCTTCGTGATACTCGGATTCCGATTTCGACCGAAGTTTGATTCCTAATTGCTAAATGTTTGTCTTTTGAGCGAATAAAGGCTTGATTCAATATATTTCCATTACATTTATCGTACCTGATACAAAACATCATCGCTGATACTTTATTTAAATTTCTCTCATTATATATTTATCTTCGATGAACTACGTGTTGTCAATATTATTGCAAATATTGAATATATTTGGCGTTAATTATGTAGAAATTCATTATTCACAATTAAATGCAACTACGTGATGTAGTATTATTTCCACTTTCTTTAATTTCTTTACCACGACCTAGGTTTCGTTGTATTACAACATCTTCAGGTGGGATATTAGCAAAGATTGAATGATAAGTTTGCTAATATCCCACCTGAAGATGTTGTAATACAACGAAACCTAGGTCGTGGTAAAGAAATTAAAGAAAGTAGAAATAATACTACATCACGTAGTTGCATTTAATTGTGAATATTATCTATACTTATAATAAATCTGTAGAGAGGTCAATTCTGTGTATGAAATATATTTCCAAAATGACTATCAGGGGGTGATTAGGGATCGATACTGATGCCAAAAATGCAATCAGTAAAATTGTTGTCTGTCTGTCTGTCTGTCTGTATAACCTTTATAGAAACAAAACTACTCGACGGATTTTAATGAAACTTAATACAATTATTTTTCATACTCCTGAGCTGGTTATAGTATACTTTTCATCACGCTACAATCAATAGAAGCAGAGCAGTGAAGGAAAATGTTGAGAAAACGGGAGAAGTTACTCCATTTTTTAAGCTGCTGTCGCGTGTGCAACCTTAATGGTTAAAGCTACACAGAAATCATGTATGACGGAAATGTTCTCCTTAAAATTATATAAAAAATATGCCACGACAGCATATGTCTATCTTTTATGGTTGACTCACAATAACACGTGTAACTCCCGATAGCTTAGCAGTTCGAAGCTTTCTGATTATATTTGTCTAATCTTACGTTTATAACACTCAACAGTCATCCCTAATTAAAAAAGTTAACAGTATTAACTATTCCATAAAAAAGAATCATAGAAATCGATATAGAAACACCAAAGTTATACATGAAATACGCTAATAATAAGCCATCGCGCGTGAATACTGAATCATGCTATAAGGATTATTTTTGCGTTTGAGAATCGGTCGCCGCGGCCGAAGGTATAAAAAGGCGGGGCATCCGATCGCGAGCTTCATACAATTTTTGCCTGTTGATGCGAATAGACGTTCAGAGCGTTCGACCTTATTGACAGACAATACTTAATTGATATTAACAAACCGTGCTTATCAGCGCGACTTTTAGTCTTTGATAATTTATTTTTAGATTCCTTTTGTTGTTATTTTATAAAATAGGTATTAGTTATTTTGATAGTGTTTAAATATTCGTTCAAATTACAAATTATTAATAGTTTATATTTTATTTCTTTGTAGGTACGTATAGATTTTTAGATACCGATAGGTGTTTTGGCAAATTTACGTTCACTTTTTTGATATTAGTTTTATTTTAATTTACGTTTTAGCTTTATTTTTATTTGCCTGCATCAATGCCATCTAAAAAACGATTATCTTTATATCGAAATTCGAGAGAAGCTAAGAGAATGAGAAATAGGCGTTCTCAAGAATCGGCAGAGGAAAGAGCACGTCGGTTAAACTCTATGAGAGTTAGTGCCTCAACTTCTCGAGCCAATGAAAGCTTTCCCGAGAGAGAAATGCGATTAGCAGCTGACAGAGCGAGACGAGCTACATCACGGGCGTCTCAAAGCTCTTCTCAACGAGAGCTAAGGCTTACCATTGACCGAGAACAACATGTGTTATCCCGAGAAGCTGAAACTGTTTCACAACGAGAATTGCGGCTCACAGCTGACCGCGAACGGCATACATTATCTCGCGAGTCCGAAACCTACACTGAGAGGGAATTACGTCCCACAACTGATCGCGAACGGCATGTACTATCCCGTGAGTCAGAAACCTTCACTGAGAGGGAATTACGGCTTACAGCTGATCGCGAACGTCATATTTTATCTCGAGGATCCGAAACTTTTACTCAATATGAAGACCGTTTGACAAATGATAGAGTGCACGATAATATTATTCGATCTCTTGAAGATGAACATGAGCATGAACAACGACTAGAGTCGGGACGCGAATATTACAATTCTTTGAGACAAGAACGATTAACAAGTTTGTCTAATGAAAGATTAAGAATTGAAAATATTCGGTCTTTTGAAACAGACGAACAGCGAGAGGCCCGTCTTACTGCAGACAGATTTAGACATAGTCTTAATGACTTAGATGTAAACATAGAAGATCAATCTACGAATTCGGTGGTGTGGACCGACAAATATAAAAGTGGGTTTGCTTATAACCTCACAATTGATTACAGATCATCTTCTGTAATAGGCGATATGAACCTAGTATCTTCTTTTTGTAATGCTTTAAAGTGGAGTAAGGAGTCGGCTGGTTTCTGTTGTTCTGGAGGTAAAATAAATTTGCTTTCATTTGAAGACCCGCCGGAACCTTTGAAATCACTACTTTCAGGGGAACATGTGCAATCTAAACAGTTCTTAGACAATATTCGCACTTATAATAGTGCGTTTCAAATTACATCCTTTGGTGCTCAACAAATCTCAGAAGGTCCTTTCATGCCTACTTTTAAGATACAAGGTCAGGTTTACCATTTGATAGGATCCCTTTTGCCTGAAGACCAACCTAAGTTTCTTCAAATATATTTTGTATCCGACTACAACGAACAGTCGAATATAAGAAATCAATATTTCCCGAATTTAAATACTGAACTCATTTTACAACTTCAGAATATGTTTCATCAGGTTAATTCGTATGTATGCAGTTTTAAATCGGCATTAGAAGCTTTTCCTCAAGATGGTGATAATAATTATAAAATTGTTATAAATGCCGATAGGCGTCCAACTCAGGAACACCCTGGTCGTTATAATGCTCCATCCACGAATGAAATTGCTGTAGTATTGGTCGACCAGGAATGTGATAGGCGTGATATCGTTATCCGTTCCAGAGACAATCGTTTGCAACGTATTTACGAAACCTACAGGGCTTACGACAGTTTGCAATATCCTTTAATATACTGTCGAGGGGAAGATGGTTATAATTTCGCTTTACACCAAACTGATCCGCGTACAGGCGTACCTAATTATAATAAAAAGATGTCATGTCTTCAATTTTATTGTTACCACTTGTAGTGAGAAGGAATAGATTTGTATACTTTCAACGTTTTCGTGGCTTATTCAATCAGTTTATTGTTGACATGTACGCAAAAATTGAAACCGAAAGATTAGTTTATATACGATCTAATCAACGGCAGCTGCGTGCTAAAGAATACGTGCACCTTCACGACGCCATGCAGCAAGATAATGATACGGTGAATATGGGCCGTTTAGTTATTTTACCCTCTTCTTTTACTGGTGGTCCACGCTACATGCACGAACGTACACAAGATGCTTTTTGTTACGTAAGAAAATATGGACGTCCCGACTTATTTATTACTGTAACTACCAATCCCAAGTGGGATGAAATCACTCGGGAGCTTCTTGAGGGTCAAGCACCGCATGACCGCCATGATATTATCGCAAGAGTTTTTCATTTAAAATTAAAATCAATGATAGATCTACTTACCAAAGATAACATTTTTGGAGAAGTATTGTGTTGTATGTATAGTGTTCAGTGGCAAAAACGCGGCTTACCTCACGCACATATCCTGCTTTGGTTAAAAGATAAGGTTCGACCTAATGATATAGAAAGTTCAATCCGTGCTGAAATTCCAGATCCGATTGCAGATCCCGTGTTATACGACATTGTTAAAACTCATGTGATACATGGTCCATGTGGTGCATTTAACGGGAATGCTCCTTGCATGCAAGACGGTCGTTGCACTAAAAGATATCCAAAAGCCTTAGTGGATGAAACTGCAACAGGACATGATGGATACCCATTATATCGTCGCCGTTCAAGAGACAATGGTGGTTTTACTGTTGAAAAGCGAGTGTCTGGACAACAGGTTACTTTAGATAATAGGTGGGTCGTTCCGTATTCGCCTGTGTTGTCTAGAGCATTTCAAGCTCACATTATTGTTGAAATGTGTAATAGTGTAGAGTCAATAAAATATATTTGTAAGTATATTAACAAGGGCAGTGACCAAGCTACATTTGCGTTGAGTAATGAACATGATGAAGTTACTAGATTTCAGTCAGGCAGATATATCAGCTCTTCAGAAGCTGTGTGGCGGATCTTAAGTTTCAACATTCGCGAAAGATATCCACCTGTGACTCATCTGGATGTTCATCTTGAAGGCGGTCAACGTATATATTTCAACGCCGAAAATATTATAGAACGATTAGAGAACCCTAGACAAATAACTTTATTAGCATTCTTTTGACTTTGCCAAACTGATGATTTTGCAAAATCTCTTTTGTAGGAAGAAGTTCCATCGTATTATACCTACGATAAGCAACGAGGTGTCTTTAATCGTAGACGCCGTGGCAGGCCTGTAGATGGCGAGTCAGGTATTTTCAAAGAACACGTTCTTGGTAGAGTGTATACCGTTCATCCAAACAACGCTGAGTGTTTCTATTTGCGATTATTATTACATACAGTGCGAGGACCAATATCATTTATAGATTTGAGAAAAGTAGACGATGTTGTTTATCTAACTTATCATGCAGCTTGCCAAGCGCGTCAATTGCTTGAAAACGATCAGCATTGGGATGACGATTTAGCAGAATCCTGTGTTAGTGATAATCCACGACGGTTACGCCATTTGTTTGAAACATTACTCACATTTTGGAATTTGTCAGATACTGTACAATTATGGGAAAAATATAAAGAAAAAATTGCAGAAGACTTTCTTCGGAATATATCTCACAATGATGAAGGCGCAACTAATGATAATTTTCGTGATCTTGCCATAAATCAGTGCTTATTAGCTCTTCAGGAAGACTTAACAGCAGTAGGCGGTAAATCACTCTGTGAATATGGTTTGCCAACACCAACCTCAGTCGGAGAGGTTACCAATAGGGAATATTCCACATAGATTGGTTACAACTCAATGGAACTGCTGGCAACATTAGAAAACGGTGTCCCAATGATGACTGCAGAACAACGTTCAGTCTATGGTTTTTAGATGCACCTGGGTGTTAAGTAATGCTTTCTGAGGACTATTTTTTTAATACACATACATTTGTATATTTAACCAATTTAATGATAAATAATTTGTAATTAATAAAAATAATGTTTCTATTAAACTATCTATTTCTATATCTTTATCTCTCCTGGTATACTTTTTACAAGCGTATTAGAATAGAAGGATTATGTTTTTGTTGTTTCTATATGTAGAATCTTACAAAGATTCTGTGGACACATCTCATAAAAACAATTATGTTGGCTTGCCCGAAAGTCGCTTCTTTCACAATTTTTTCATCGAAATACTGCACAATTTTCTTATCGGTCTTAGAAAATTATATTTGACACAGAACAGAGAAAACAACAAATATCAGAAAGCATATTTAAGAGCAAAAAAACACTGCTCTCATCTTTCTATGATTCTGAAGGTTTATATTTTAATGTCAAAACAATTCCTCCATTGCTTGCTTAATTTCACTTAAATAATATATGTGGTAACCTAATCCAGTATATATGGCAACACAAACGACTTACAATAATCAGAAAATACATATCATTTAATATTTAAAAATGTTATGCACAAAATCCTACAAAAGCCAGTCCTAGAAGAGAATAGGATAGAATATACGAATGAACACTTGTTAATAGATACGGGGGACATTTATTCGGCGGCGCGGGTCGAGGTATGAATTGAATCGATGGAAGTCTTCCCACCGACCTTGTCCGACAAAATTTGTCAATTGTGATAATCATCTCCACAACAAACTTACTATTTAAACTATTTTAAGTTATTTATGAGTTGCGTTGACATGTTTATGGTCTACTTATCTGATGTTTCCTTTTGTAACTTTTTACTTATTTAGCCTCGGATTGTTCAGATTGTAATATTCCCGTTATTTATTGACATAATCATGTACTGGTTATTGATATGTCGCTAATTTTTCATACACCTGGAATTATTCTCGATGCGTATGCTATATTTTTTTTTGTTTTCTTTGGTTTCCAGAAAAGAAGTGTTTTACTCTATAAAATTATATTTTATTGTATGATGATCTTAAATTTTTACAATTTAGAATCATCATATGTATCAATAAAATCATGTTTGAGAGCTTTGAGCAAAAAAAAATTATTTGGATATTATATAAGATATTGGAACCATTTCATTTTAATTTTTCGAACTTTCTTTATCTTTAATGCGATAAATTTATATTTTTTTATTTTTATTAAATTTGTCACTTGTACGGAGTATATTAATTTTTATTTTTAGCTATTGCTGGAAATTTGTGAGTGTACATTTTGGGCCATATTTTGTTCACAAATTGATATGAAATGGACATAATTTTGGGCTGTAGCATGAACAATGTTAACTCTAGACTTCTCTCTTCATGGCTGGAATGCGATATGTTTGTAGCGAATATAAATGTATTTTGACTAAGTCTCATTATACCATTAGATTCATTGTTTCGTTTATATTTCTTGGTTTAAATGTTCGTTCTACCGCTTTTGAATGTGTTAATAACCTGCGATATGTCAATAAATTTCTAAAATATCAGTAAATTATAAGTAGACATCGCACTTTGAGACCATTATACTTAAATGTAAATATATCTAATATAAAAATTTAAAATTTAAGGGGCCTAATATTTCCATTAATCTATTTACGAATATTAATATTTTTGTTTCCATCGGGTATTTATGAAAACTATCCGATATTGAATTGTTAAAGTATTTGTCCCCTGTACTCTAGGTGAGATCCTAAAAACACCATTTTTTCCATAAGTTTAACTTCCATATTTTGAGAATTTTTTCTCCACTTGTTTTTCAGTATACGGCTGTTTCTCTGTTCCTTTAGTCTGTTCCTTTTTGTTTGTACTCCTTTACTACCAAAAATGAGAAAAAAATAAAATTAATGGAACTAAGTACGAATTTTTCGAAAACAATATTTATCCCTTCATTAATTTTCATATATATATATATATATAATTTATTAGATATATGTAAACTATTGAAATATTTGTAGGTTAGTGTTCTTTATTATAATGCCATATTGTATAATGCAAAATATTATTGGTAAACTTAAAAATTCCCTCTCTAACCGTTTCTGAAATAAACGACTCTGATAGATCAAGTGAGTGACCTTATTAAGATTATGAATTTTTTTTTATTTCGGTGTACGTTATGCTAAAAATGAAGCTAAAATTTAATCATTTCTTATTAAAAGAAGTAATTAACTAATTTTTTCTTGCAAGGCTTGTTTTTTTCTGTATTCTTTTCACGAATTATTATATTTTATATTCATATTATATTTAGGACGTAACATTGTAATATTCAATTCCTATTTTATAACAGAGCTAAGCATGAATAATAAAATATACGCAACAGAAGATCATATGATACCTTTTACAATTCAGCGAACATAACTCTATTTACTATATATTTTGTTCTGAATGCTAAATAATTTCCTTTTAGGTCTCTTCCACCCTGACCGGAAGACTATATATTTATGGAGTCTTTGTTTTGTTTCACTGTGGTTATTGCGTCATACAAAGGAAATTAACATCTAAGTTTGGTTTCAAATTATTCTACGTCCGAACGTTTTAACTCGAATGATTTCGCTTTGTTGTCACGTTGTTTGAACAAAGTTCATTTCAGTAATGGTACTTTACAATTTTTTTAAATTCAATTTTGTTTGACTGGCTATCCAAATCTAGTTATTTCTTGAAGTGAGTATGTATGAAAACAATTAGTTGTTAGTAGTGTTTAACTGCTATTTTCTTTTGAATAAGAGTACCAAAGTTACAAATTGTGACAATTTTATTTTGTAATATTCGAAAATTATAGTGTTCAACTGCTATTTTCTTTTGAATAAGAGTTTCAAAGTTACAAATTGTGACAATTTTATTTTGTAATGCCCGAAATTGGACGATATACACCATTTAAATTTAAATTCAATAAAAAATACCTGAATAACTAAACATTTAAAAATAAATAGTATATAAACCTAAAAACGACTGACTACATAATCTATAATTTCAACAATCATTTAAAAAAGTGAAGAAAAAATTTTTAAAACAAGATTGTCTAGTAAATAATCAAAATTGTTTCGCTTGTTCATTTTAATTTTTACGAAGTGTAATATTATGTCTACATTGGAAAGGGATATATTTTATTTTCGCCATATATTGACCTCTAAGACAATGTGAGACGATGATGACGCACAACGATATAAAATGGTGAGCAAATTTAAAATGAGGAATTCTAAATACTATATTTAATGAAAAATGTATTATGTAATTTTATGAAAGCTACATTAATAGTAACTCACATAACAAATTGTTTGTATATATAATTTTTAATTTTAACCTAACGTTTAAATTTAACCTAGCGGTTCATATTTGCCAAATGTGAACTGCTCTTACCAATACCATGACATTGAAATAAGTTTTAAAACCATTTTCCTGTTAGCCGTATGAATGAAAAAAATTATAACTTTTAAAAATTACTAAAATGAAATCTGGTTGAGATATTTAAAAAATATCCATCCGTTTCATAAAATATATAGAATCTCCCTTATCCTTTAAAGTTCACAAATTCATTTCACATAAAACATTTATAACATATGATCAATGAAAAAAATCAGCTAAACGACTTTAACATAAATTTTTGTTAAGCCAAATATAGATAATATATTGCCTTAAAAAGCGTTCAATTGGCAAAGTAACTGAATCATAGAGACAGCTTTACAAAACAACGATCATCTATGAATTGAACAAGTTAATAGTTTTGTATTCAAACATGGAGGGGTGTTAAAAGAACTGATTTTATCCAGAGGTTGAATCAATTCGTCCAGTATCCCGTTTTCTGTCATCATTTATAATCGATCTGTTCATGTTATTATTTGATAACATTTATTCAAAACTAGGGTATTACTCCTAAAAAATATTTAAAATAAAAATAAATAAACATACTACCTATAAATAAATATGCTATACGAAAGCCTCTTAGAGCTCTCTCTAAGAGGTTTTCGTATATATTTATATGTGTATAGAAATTACATTTAAATATACTTAATATTTCTATTAAGCAATTATACATATTCAATTATTTTTCACTCTGTAAATATGTATATTTTCTAGTAGATTTTAACAGGCGTAAGGTTGATTGAAAAACATTGTATTAAAGTAATTACTGATGGCAGTTATCTCTGCTTTTTTACATTTTTCATAATCGTTATTAAAAGTAAAAGGAGGAAACATACTGCAATTCGTAGAAGCGAAACGTGTACATTCAACTGCATCTTCTATAAAATCGATCCTAAATTGGGACGGCTGTGATGATGTCATTGATGAATTATTTTGGCTATCGTTATTGCCATTTGCCTATGGAAAGATGAAATTTGATCTTAACAAATTAGGTGTTTGAAAATAAAGCACAGGTCATATAGACATTAAACCAGCATTACTTTAAGATTCTTTGTATGTATATATATATTCATATACACTATTTTGAAAAGTTTTTATAAGTAGTTAAAAAGTAGCAAATATAATAAATCTTATGAAGGACTTTTTAAATAAAAGAAAAAAATACGAATACTTATCATTACAAGGGAAAACAAATTAAAAAGGAGAAACGTAAATTAGATATAATATTTAATAATACTTTGAATATATTTGTTTTAACATTGAATATAATTAACAACCTAATTAAGTTTTTTGTTTTTTTTACAATAACAGGTCTAATCCAGGAGGCCGTGCTAAAAATTTAATATTCTTTTGGATAAAATCAATGAACTGAAACTTTGCGTCCGAATTCCCGAGTAAATACCTAAAAAATAAAATTTTATTTCGTAGGGCGACCAGCTCACTTCCAAACGTATGTCGATACATTGGCACGAACATAAAGTCACAGTCACAAAAATGGAGAATGGAAGCGTTCAGTGAGTTTCTTATCAAATTTAGTGCAGCGACAATAAACACGAGAATGGAAGACGGTTATTGTGCCGCCTCAGCGACATTGCTATTCGACAAGTGCCTTTAATAAAATTGCAGAAATATTATCCGCTTTTATTCACATTACGGCGCAGAAAGGGAACTCGCAAATCGATGTGGCGAAGAAAAGTTTAATTTTACTGAGCTCTCTAGATCGAGGAAAGAAGTAGAAGAATTTCTGTCATATTTTCAAATTTGAATTTTACATTGAGGTACATAGAACAGATCTATACCACAGTCGTAGTCGAAGTAAATACTCTAAGCAATTTTAGTTTGGGTTTGAAGACTACTTTAATATTCCATAGTGGTAATTTTAAAGACAATGAGTATATTTAAATTAAGTTACAATATTTCTCGTAAATATTGAATACCTTTTGCTGGTGGCTTGGCGTGGCATTAATGCTGAAATATTATGAGTTTTATTCTGACATGGCCTTTAAGTAATTTACTGATTTCGCTACGCAAACTCGGTATAAGATTTAATCTCTATTTTAATACGAGTTTTGACATGAGTACATGCATTGACCTCACCGCTCACCGCACCGCACATTTATTTCCTTAGTTTAGTATAAAGTAGAATCAAATACTGCAAGCTATTTTGTTTATGTGTATTTACTTTGTGTATATTCATGAAATTTATTTTTGCCTTCCCTTATTTTAATGTAGAATTTGAAATAAATTTACTGTAATTGAAAAAAATCAAAGAAACTCGTATATGCTGCCACAGGTTCCTTTAAAAGCTGTGTAAGATTTATAATTCTGTATAAAAAGTTACGTCTATTAAAGTAAAGTTTAGGATAAATTTATTTATTTTATTTTGAAGCCTTGTTTTTGAAATATAGAAGCTATTTTACCCTGCCCCCCTCTCCCTTTTAATTTTCCTACCACGAATTTGGAAAATATGAAGAAAATTGTATATACTAAAATTTTATTAGAATTGTTAAATAGAATTATATTGGTTAACATGCGAATTTATTACAAAATACGGTTCGTCAGTTTTCTATGCGTATAATTTCAATATACTTTACGTCACGGTTTGTTGATTTTATGGAAATAGTCCAATATTCCTTTGATACTAACAACAAACTACACAGTTTGAGAGAAATCCTTCTCCGCTATTGCAATGAATTTATCGTTATTGATTCAAATTGTTCACGCAGCGCTAATGAATTTTTTTTTTAAAATACACAATTAACTCAAGGTATTCTGCGCACAGCAAGTATTATTTCCAGGCGGCTTTATAACTTAAGTTGAAACGTGAGATAAATAATTACGTCTAATATTACGATTTGCTGATTATTTGTATCAATTATTACTAATTAATTTGGGAAAGTTTTGATGAAAAGTCAAAACTTTCAAAAGTTCAAAAAAAATAAGGATATTTGAAAGAGATTCACCAACAAAAAATTGCAAATAGTTTTAAATAATTAAAAATGAATTTGAGGCACAACTGAAATATACACATATATATATATATATATATATATATATATATATATATATATATATATATATATATATATATATATATGGAACAGTAGGTAAATGCCGATAGATTTAACAATCAGATTCAGAACTGTTGTTAGGAAGTGGGTGACAAAGGAACCGATTAAAATGTGTGTAAGTATATGCGATATAGTTTTGTAAATATATAAATTTAAGTACGTAATAAGCACTGCTTGGGAAATAATGGCGCGTTGATTATTCACCGGTGATGATGTTTGAGGAAAAATTGTAATTTTATTCTATGAAACTACATTATATGTAAAAAATTATTTACAGAATATTGTTCAAATTGATTCGTAAAATACCATGAACGTATTAAGTATAGAAGTTTTCATGAAAATTTTTAATATTTCCATAAAGAGTCATTGTGGTCGTGTTTTAATTTAGGGCCATAATAATCTATGCTTTATGGAATTAAAAATTATTTTTTCGAAACGAAATTTTCGTTACAATAAAATATTTGATGTTCTCTTGTAAGAATTAATAATTTCCAGTTAATAATTTCACCTAATCAACTGTCTCATAATGAAACAGTTATAGTAATTTAATTAATATACAATTTGTTAATCTTCTGTTAATTATATACTTGTCTTTTATGACCGGAAATTATTAACCACACAATATTCCAGTAGATTTGAAATGTAAGATATATTTTAGAATTTTATCGTGACAACAGGATTTTTTATAATTTCGCCAATTTCTCGTTTCGTCTGCCACAATCTGACAATACTCAGAAGTTTAGAACTATGCGCATACAATTTTGCATGAAAATGAATTTTTACAATTTTAAAATTTTGCAAAAAAATGAATTTATTTTCTTTTTCACGTATATAAAATGGAAATATAATATTTTTGCACCACTAAAATTAAATTAATATTTTTTTACCCCTCATTTTTAAACCTCGTTGTAAAACAAAAACTTTCAAAATGACATACTTTTTCAATATTTCATCGATGGATTTGAAAAAATGAATGCTTGCATCTGATAAGAAATTTTAATTAAAATTATGACGGTTTCTTTTTACTAACAATTTCAAGGGATATACATAATTTTAAAACTTTACTTTATGCAAGTTTCGATTCTTATGTGGCTGATTTTTAAATCTACCAAAACCATTCCATTTAATACTTGAAAGGAATGTGTAAAAAATAAAAGCTATTTATTTTCTTGTATTTACACTGTAAAACTGGATAAATTTTAGTATTTGCCATTAGCATAAAATTAGTCTTTTCCAAAATTATTGAATAATTATGTCATAGTCATAATCTAAAATGAATCTTATAAAGCGTTAGGTTGCATTATTTTTCTGTTTTAATAAATAATTTAATTAACCGTGATATGAGAATTTAATTTTCGAAAAGTTTCAATCTGTCAAGATGAATATATCTTTAAATTCATCTTGACAGATTGAAACTTTCTTTTCTTTTATTCTTTAAGTCTTTTTTTAAGCCTCTTTTCAGATTACAGTCACTCATTTTATCTTACAAATCAAATCAAATTGAACCTATGCTACGATAAACCGTAATATTACATTTATTTAAATTGATTAACCTTCTATCCGATCTGCTTTAGTCATTCAACAAAGTTTTCTAGTTTTAACTCTCCCTCCATGACTCTTCTAGAATAATTAATACTTTCGGTAAAGCGTTATCTATTCTAAGTTAAGCCATTTATCTTCTCACGTCTGCAAATTAGTTTCCATCTTCTATGAATATATTATTGGAGGTTAAAATTCATTTATTCTTTGGACACAATTTCTATTTTGATGTGAAATTCCAAGTATTTTATATATTTTATAAAGTTTTCTTAATTTATTATTTTTATATATTGCACTTTCCAGTAAGTTAATGTACCAGACATTAACTTACTGGATGTATGGGAAATACTAAAAAAAACTCCTGGAAAATTATTCTGTAATAATTATAATAACCATCTCTTGTCGTTTTTCAAAATTATTAGTCGACCTTACTTTTGGACATTCTTTACAATATATTTCGTACGCTCTTTTAATCTCTTATTTATAGTAATAAAGATGCACACTCATTCTATTCCATAATTTTGGAACTGTAAAATCGAGCGGTGGTATTAATATATTTAGATTTTTTTTAGTAATTGGTCATTTTTAAGGAACGTGGACAAGTTGGTAATGGAAACGCAATGGTAGGTAATGGTAGGCAAAAAGCAATAAATATATTTTTCTAGATCTTTTTATAGTTGTGCTACCGAAACCTCAATAGAAACCAAAACCTGTGAGTTATGACTACAACTCACATAACGAGAGTTTCTAATCCATTTAGTAACACATACAATTTCAAGCTATTAACAATATATTTCTTAAGCATTTTTCTTAAACTGTTAGGAACATTGATAGATTTAACCCTTTATAAATATATTACCCAATATGCATTTCTCAGGCGTAAGAAAAGTACCATATTGCCTAAGTCTCTTTAAATGAATAATGCAAGTTAAAGAAAACATTCTTTCTTTGTCTTGTCTACTAAATGCCACTATCATATATTTTCTCCGATTTTCCATACACGTGTTTAACATGTAGTAGAGGACGAACGGTGTCATACTATTTGATACTTTGGAAAATCCTTTCTCGCAAAGGAAGCATCGTATTAAAAAATATATATTTAAGATACATAAATATGACGTGTTACTATATTTCATTGCAAGGCACTTCAATTCAAAGAGTTATTGCCCATTGACATAAGGACGAACAGACGAGTAGAGAAACATTACAGAATAATAAGAGTTCCGTTTTCCGCCATTGGTCTAGGGAACCATAAAGTTAGTCTTTCACATCAAAGACATTGGTGCAAAAATAGACAGATACATGCCTGGAGCGTTATGTAAAATTTTTGTTGTAAAGTTTATTAGGTGCTGAAGGCAATCTACGAATCCCCCCAATCTAAGAAAAGCAAAATATTTTTTGCTTGCACTTTTGCATTTCAATCGGTATAAATTTCCTGAAACCAAAGTAAAACCTTTGTGTAATAGGTAGAATAGTTCAACTTTGAATTTGACAAAACCATATGAATAAAGGCAGATTTTTTGCAATGCATATTGTCTCGTGGTGTTTAAATGGGAGATGTACATTCCATTATCATTGTGTCTGGCCATGTTATTTAATGGTATGTTTTCCGAAGCGAAATTAATTTTGATTTTGAAGTTATTCATTTATAGCACTTATTTTTGACTATGACATGTAAATATATATATATATATATATATATATATATATATATATATATATAAATATAAATTTTTTAAATTATTTTTTTCATAGCTTTTTAAAAATCACAAATAAATTTTAAATGTTTCCAGAATTTAACAATGAAGAAGTATAAATAGAAGAGGTAATTTTGTGTGGTGTATCATACTAAATATCGGATTTAAAATCTACGCTTACACAATGACATTTTACACCAAAAGAGGTACATGTAGCAAATGAAATACTTGATCTTGACTCAAAATATTTTATCACATGTAACCATAGTTGGATTCGTACCACTTATAGTCATCAACACAACCACAAACTTTAAACCCATTCTTTAATCTCATGCAAAAGGGTTTACAATTTCTGAAAATATTTAAAAAAAGGGTTGAGGAAATTAAAAGCTATTTTTGTTTAAAAAAAATCGTTTCTAACATTTATTTCAAATACGAAATGAACAAAATAAGATAAAAAGCTTGGCATGCGCCAATTAAAGCGAAACATTTAATTAAGTTGTAGATAGTGAATATTCCCTTTATACTGTAAAGGAAGAATAATAACATGAAATAGTGGAAAAAGAAAAAATATTTTGCCTTTAATTTATCCAAAAATCCACTTTTGAACTCTCACCTTTGTTTTACAAAAAAAAATTCGTTCAAGAAAATTTAAATATTTCTGGTATGTGATACAGCGTCATTTAGTTGACTACTTACGGAAATTAAATGGATGATTAATTATGTTTTACAAGGTTACACTAGATAATATTCCTCCATGTATTTTATATCATAAGAAACAAAATAAAACTTTTCTTTATTAGTCAAATTTTTATTTATTATGTACATTTAAATGTGCAATAAAATATATTATATCTGAAAAAAACATTTATTTTTAACAACATTATATCAAAGGTTCCTTATAATCAAATGAATAATAAATAACTTCCTCCTACAACGCGCTTAAAGTTAAGGGCGTATTTATTTTGTTTCAATAAATGGGGGGGGGGGATATTTTATGCTAAAATGATATCATAATAAACTTCGTTATAAATATATTTTTGGCAAAACGCCTCAAAATCTTGAGCATTTCAAGACTACTAGACCAATTTAATCTACTTGTATACTTAGCCTTGTTTTGATAAAAAATGTGGCTTCCAGAATTTATGCCCACACGAGGAGGTACCCAAACTAAACCGAACTAATTTCTTGTAATATCTTTTATTTAGTTTTTAACAAAAACCTTTCAATCCCTTTCAAAGTTCTCTCCGCTGGCACTAATATAGTTGTCTAATATTCTATTCTGTTGTTCAAATCATTTTTTTAACTTCGTCTTCTGTGAGATGCGATAACACCTCGGTCGTTTTTTTCTTCACCTTAGCAACGTCGTCAAAACGCTTTCCTTTCATGTCTTTTTTCATTCAGGACAAGAAGAGGCAAGATCGGATAAATAGGATATAACGGAGGCGCAAGTGTCACATAATTTTCTGTTAAAAATTGGTGTTCAGACAGGACTGTGGGGACAGGAGCGTTATTGTGGTAAAAAGTAGGTCACAAGATTGTGACAAATCAAGCCTTTTTCGCCCCAAACTGTTACGCGATCTTATCGAAACTTCCAAGTAGAAAATCCGATTAACTGTCTCACCTTATCAAATAAACTCTGACTGGACGACTCTTCTCTCGTCGATGAAACTAAACGCTATCAAACACAATCTTTTTTCGGGAGAGGCGAACTTTAAGTCTTCCACTAACTTGATTGTTGTTTTGTTTCAGGGTCGTAGCCGTAGCACCATTATTCACCACCATTGGTGATTTTCGTAAGTTTGGATCTTTAGGTAATTTATTTTTTTCCAAGCAAGGCATGCTTCCATGCGTCCTTGTTTTTGTTGAGCAGTGAGCAGTCGAGGCATGAATTTGGCAGCCACCCATTTTATTCCCAAATCTTCAATTAAAATTCGCTGAAATGAACTTCAAATTATGCCATAGCTCCAAAAAATCCACACAAATCGAATGGAAACTTTTTTATGGAGGAGGCTTGGCTTTCTGACTCGGAAATAGAATAGAAATATAAAATAGAAATAGTAGCTCAGTTAGGTTTCTTTTGCATACCGTACGTATGTACGGTACCCATAACAAAATTACGTATATATATATATATATATATATATATATATACACACACAGATACATATATATAAAAGAAAACTTGAGCAATCAATACAATTCCCGTGATCTTTTTAATCGCTTAAATTTCTCGAGAAATTTACAAAATGAATTAATATATGTTTTAACATAACACAATTTTAGTTTAACTTTTAAGTGGTATCATAAAATTCATAAACGTAATTATTGTCTTGTTATATTTTTGTATTTCATTATTAATTATCTACTAATATGACATTTTCAATATACAAATAAAAACCTTTTTTAAAGACATTAAAAGTACTTCGTTTAAATATTTATATTTATTCAAACAGTAATCGCGAGATAAATGATATCCTCATCTTTTCTTAACATTGTTGTTATCGTATAAATTTATGCAACATTTAATTGCCATAAAGTAATTAAAGTAAAATTTTGTTTGCTTCTTATTTACTAGAAACTCCCCGTTATAAAGTATTTAATTTGTTTGTATTAATCATCAAATAAAATGAAATATAACCCAAATCAATCGTCAATAGTAGTATAAATTATAAAAATCTACTTAATCTTTGCAATTATCACGTGCAACATTCTATTAGCTATGTAGTTAGTAAATAATTCTCAATGAAGAACAGTATTTTGTACTAGCTTCACCGACTTTTTTTTGAAGGTGACAACGAATTTTTTTAGGAGTATTTACGGAAAAATACCAAAGGTTTCAATACTCGACAATGTCCACTTTGCTATGAGAAAGCGATAAATTTGTTGCGTAACTCCTTCGAAATCCTTGTCTAGCCAATTTTTATATTTTTGGCTTTTTCTAATCAATTTCTCCCCACCAACTTCCGTCCTATATTTTTCATTTGTTGCTTTTCACAACACGTATCTAAAATGGCAATATATACAAATATTCGAATATACAATATTCACAATTCCAGAAAATACTCCACATGACCTATTCTCTGAGCCACAGATTATGTATAGCGTTTTCTGCATTCTGTATTATATACACAATTGAATAGTTATCACTTTTTCAATTTAACATTTTGAATACTATTTCATTTTGTTGAATTATAAAATTCAAAAGTTCCAGTATTTGCGGATATTTCGTTAACTGATTACTGTGACACTGTCTGTTCCAATAGTAAGCGTTTTCAGTTAAAGTATAGGCGTGCATAGAAAAGCAGCTTCCCTTTTGCTGCCAGCATTCCATTTTCCAATACGTGAAAACTTCACAAAAATGACATGTCTTAGCATCATATCATCAAAATATTTTGATACAAAATTTACAAAGGTATTTGGCTGCCAACAAGTACATACATTTCTCCAAATGGATGCCACAGCGCCGTTCGTCTAGCATTCGATAAGAGTGGCGAAGTAATTAAATTATTAAAATGGCGAGCAAGCATTTGATTGCAAAAAAACAATACGATTATTGCAGTTGGAAAAACTTTAGTTTTCGGAATGAGATTTTTACGTATAAAATATATTGTTTAATAATTTAATGTGTGTTATTTAAAAAAAAGAAATAAATTATTTGGTTGTATTTAATCTATGGGCAATTCACAAAAAAAATTTTGGAAAGAATTATTTAAACAAAATTTGAAAGATATTTTCATAGGTTGAAACTGAATTAAAAATGATTTTGAATTTATTGGAACATGAGTGTTTCTTGGTGAAAAAAATGTTACGATTAAAATTTTTACAGAAATAAAATTAAGTATTAACTAAAAACCATGTAAAATTGGTTTATTCATTTAAAATGCAAAACGTATGTTGACTACAAAAAATATGATGTAGAAAGTTTTCATAATTAGATAGGAAGGAATACAGATTAATTACTCTGGTAATTCAACGGAGCTTAGCAATACACCTCATTGGAAAAAAAATTAACATCCAAATCTTCTCAAAAGTTTTAAAAAATTACATATTTAAATTGGTTGACAAAAACTATTTCTAAAAACATATCTCATAAACTAAAACCTTTAGACAGTTAGCTGCAGTAGAGAGTCAGAAATAATTTTGTTCAATGAAAACGTAGTTAAAATTAAGCAATTTCTATAAATGTACATTTCAAAATAAAACCGTGATAAAGTCAGTCCTAGTAGATACTCAGAAATAATTTTGTTGAATGTTAAAATTATTGACGAGAAGCTATTTCTAAAACTATAACATTGAGAATAAAACTGCAAAACAATTAATTACAGTAGACGTCCAAATTTATACGTTATACAGATAAATGACAGGAACCTTGGCAAAAAACGTAAGTAACCATATTTTATTGGTACTGAATACATTTAGCGTTAATTTTGTATAAATTCATTATTCAAAATTAAATAAAACTACGTGATGTAGTGTTATTTCTACTTTCTTTAAGTTCTTTACTACGACCTAGGTTTCGTTGTATTACAACATCTTCAGGTGGGCTTTTAGCAAATATTAACTCTTAGGTTAACTCTCACATTTACATGTTTCAAACACAATAGCGGAAACCGGGTTTGTGAGGGTTTTCCCACTGCTTATGTTAGTGAGTTTATTGTACGGGAGCGGTGTAGGTTTTATTATATTTTCGAGAGTTATACGATATACCAGTTATTTAGTGAGGGTAATAAATTCATTTGTTGTTATTATATAAGGTTATACAAAGAAAATGTTCCGGTGTATGTAATAAAATTAAATGGAAGTTATTCTCGGTAATACATTTATGCAAAAACAAGGGTATCTGAAAATTAGAGTTAGATATAACCTTTTTAGGACATGAATACCAAAAAAATTCAAAAGATTTTAAAAATTCAAGTACGGAAAAAATCGGTATTTACCAAGAAAAAAAGAAATTTCTATATTATTTTGGAACGGTCGAATTAATTTTTTTTATACAGAAAATTTAGTTTTACTGTTTTATCACAAAAGGCTGAGTGAAAATGCAGGGTCGAGATCTATTGCATCAATAATAAAAACAGTGTGTATCTTTTGTCTAATTTTTTGCTAAGAAGTTACAAATATTTATTTGGTTATAAAAAGGTATAAATTATTTCTTTTAAACTATGCAATCAAATAAGTTACCCTCATAGTATCATAATTTCCTTTACACACAGCCTCACAATTTTTACGGTTTAAAACTATGTGATTGAAATTTATAAGTAAAAGGAGATCTTAAGGATTACTATAAAGAAGAATTTAAAAAAGAACCGCTTCATAAATGAAGTGGTGATATTTCGAATATTACTTTTCAGTACATCCCTCTGCAGAAATGGACGTTAAACGAATCTTAAAATGTAGTTGAGATTTCATTTGCCATTTTTTTTCATTTTTAAACCGCGCTTGAAAAGCATTAAACTAGAGAGTGATGTTTTCTTCCTTTTCAATTTCAACTCAAATTTGAAAAGTGTAAAAAAGCTGATTACACTCGTAAAAAATTTTAATTGAAAGGTCTGGAACTTTCAACGAAAATATTTTTAGGGAAATTATATCTAGAGTTTTAATTAGGGGGTACGTTTTTCTCGATACTTTTTACAAACATATCTCGAACTAACATTGGCCATTCTCAATTGTTGTATTGTAGTTCTCCTTCATTTTATACCATTTCGTCCTGTTTTAGACGGTCTGGATCAAACTTGCACCCGCTATTCCCTTTATATTTACTTTCCATCGAATTTGCGGCCACCCAACTTGTCTCTTACACTATTAGGGTCTCCATTCCAAGAGAACCTTGCACCGCAATTCCGACTTTAGGACGATATAACCAGCCTATGGCCACTTGAATTTCACCACTCTCTTTACAATGTCAGCAACTTTTCTTTATCTCTGTCACTTGTTTACTTTCAGTCATATTTCACCACCAGGCTATATATCGCAACACTCCGGTATTTCGTAAAATTATAAAGAAAGTTATTCTGAATACTTATTTGTAACTTGTCCTTTTACTTAATAATACACATGACCGAAATATTTTTTTTGTAATAAATTTGCCCTCCAAAATTCTCAAATATCTTTTAAGTTCCTTATGTCGCGATCTCAGTGAATCAAGAAACTTTATTGCAATAAATGAATAATGCAGTAAGTTTATTTAAGCAAATATAAGTGAAACAGTAAGAAATAAGTTAACCAGAACACTTAGACAATTTTATAAACTGCTTGATCATATTCTCAACGAATTATTTTATCAAAAAGCTTCTCAAAATTGTTATGCTAAAAATGTCAAAATTATATTTCATCAAAAATCATTTAAATTATGGGTAAATTCTAGTTCGTAACGTTCTTTTGATGACCAGAATTATTTAAATCTCAGCTTTCGAGAATAATTTCTGAAATATCTTAATATGATTCTAGGTGACATTACTTAATATGATTCTAGGATCTGTATCAGACTTGTGAGATTCAATTTATTTTAGAATTCAAGTTTTTATATGAGTTTAATTGAGTGTCAATTTTGCAAAGAAATATCATCCGATTGATTTTTCAAGGTAAGCTCTGAAATTAGGATTACGCGTCGCTCAATTATTTTAACGAGAACATAGGTACTTGCATTTTTATTTAAGGGCAAAAATAAATATACATATATATATATATATGTATATACATATATATATATATATATATATATATATATATATATATATATATATATATATATATATATATATATACATATAAAGAGTCAAGCTTATAATAGAGAATGTAATGTAAGAACTAAAGGGATATGAAATATGATACTACAGTCGAAAATTCGCCCCGGAATTGTCAAAGCTTTTAAACATATTTACACTTTGAAACTCGTAGCAAAAATTGTCATGAACCTTATTCTGGTTTAATGTTGTGTTCTATTTTTTGTAACACCTTTTTATATTTAAATGAAGAGTAGATCGATGAATGTCAGTTAACATTATTTTTAATTAATTTCGGCAATGGTTACAAATTAAAGTAAATCGTCGGTATTGAATAATTTTTGGAACCGTTTTTTAAATGTTAATATATACTTAATTACAAACGTATTGTTATTGGTATTTTTTATTAACAATAATAAAGATATGATAAATATAATATTTGAGCCTTTCTGGAGCGTTTTTTTGCACTACAAATTTTATTTAATTTTTCACTTCTTCCAGATTGTGAATATCTTTATTGTTTTCTTTTCAATTTTAAAAAAACACCAATATTTTACAAACAAAATTCTATTTTTGTGACGTCACGCTCATTTCATCCGGTTTCCTTTATAACTACCACTCAACTTCTTGCATAAAACACTCGGTTTATAATATTTAGACATCGAGACAATATTTCAAAGTAACATGAAACTTTTCAAGAGTAGATTGATTGATTGATTGATAATTAATATATGTACCTACAATGAATATTAAATAACCAGTAGTCTATAATAATAAAGTTAGATGAGAATAAAAAGTATAAACTTCATATAAATCTGCTTGCTTAGAAAGTGGAAAAGATTTAATTCTGGGAAACAATTAATGCGTGTGTGTGTGCCTATGTACACACACACACGCATTACTTGTTTTCCAGAATTAAAGGATTGCCTATTTCATCAAACCTACGTATCTAAACATTTAACCACTACTAAGAGACGCTAAGAGAGTTAAATAAATTATGAGCAATTTAACATTTGCTAAAATGGCAACAAAGATTATATTGATTAAAATGAAATAAATTTGTGCCGTTTGGTCCATAAAATTACGTCAAGGAGTATATTTAAAAAACGTCTCAAGCGAATATATTTCTTATAAATAATAAAATATTTTCTCATACGGTATTATACCTACATATCTTAACTGTACTAATAATTGCGTAGCACTCTTACATTTGACGTTTGCTATAACAGATAAATATATTTACTAAAAATTTATAGCAGAATTCTTTCATTATGACAGGTTCGGCCAAAATATAATTTAACATTTATAACTTGTTTAAAATTTATATTTGACTGTATTGGTTCAAGAAATTCAGGGGAAAATAATAACTGTTATTTGGTCACAATAATTTGTAGTACTCCCACGGGTATCTGCGTCACGCCAGGAGTTGTTTCTAATTAAATTAGTCCTCGCCCGAAACCTGCCGAGATAAAGCAAACTTTGAAAGAGAAATCTCAGAAGGGAAGCTGGGGGACTTTCTTGTGACGGGATTAGTATTTAATGGCACCTTAAAGATGATTCTTATTATTGTTTTGTTTATGAACTGTTATGGAAGTTAATCTTGGGAAAGTTTTATATCGTGTAGTAATTCGTTTCATGACTTGCACCAATTAAAGTTTTCGTGAGTCTTTTATTTTCCACGCATTCCATACATCCACAAATATTATATACACCTTTTCTAAGGTAATATATCTTCAAGTAATTATAAATAATAATGTAGTTTCAACTCCCGTGAAATAATTCACAGTTATCGACAGTAAGATTATAAGCAAAATGAAATAATATAGAATGATATTGGTCATTTTTAGGGCTACGTACCTCAAAAAAGACGGACACTATATAAGTCCACCCACATGTCTGTCCATCTGTTCTACGGTCATGGTTCTTTTTCGGAATCAATATGACGTGGAAACTAGAAATTTAGTAAGGGGTTAAACCAGAATGGATTCAAAATATTTACTTGAAAATATAACAAATTTTCTTGGATTTAGTAGAGGTAAAAGTCAGTTACGTTCCATTTTTATTATTATTTATTGTTAGAATCTATTAGATTTATAATGTATACGGCATTCATCCTTTTAAGAAGGTGCACTTTCAGCGAGTTTGCCTTGTGAATTTATTTAATATTAATTTTATTATTTCGACCATTTTCCAAAATAAAGAGACAGAAATGATGAAGTGATGTATTATGCCTGAAATATTGAGACAAATTTTTAGACCCACTAATAGTTTCGAAATAAAAAGTGAAATGTGACTTCGACCCTATCCTTGGACAATAAGATTATTGGTACCAAATAACACTCAGGTTTTCCTATATTATTACATAAAATTGATATAAATTTTATAACCCATCTAAACAGAAACTTGCGCTCTTATAATTCAAATTACAATCACAAAAAAATTAGTAAGATTTCAGCTAAAATTACGTTTACACTTTACGGTGCGAATTTAGTAAATTTTGCGGTCGAGAGTGTATTGGATAATGAATGTCATTACTTTTTTTACTATGTTTTTTATATGTTATGTTCTTTATTACTAAATGAGATTATATGTAATAAGTTTTTTTTGAGGTTGAAACAAAAGAAAATTAAGACTTACAATTGAGTTCATCCTATCTGATGACCGTAACATATCAAAACAATTTGTTATAGAATAAAATTCGTCAATTATAATTGTATCCTTATCTATGACATTAGTATACATCTCTGCTTGATAGTCTCTAATTATTTGTGTTTGAAATATTTATTGTCTCCTAAAAATCCCCAAATTACATCAAATCAAAAAATGAACATTCATTGTGTTAATCAAAAAATGAATGATTACATTCATTGTGTTACTAATTATATTATAATTTTACATTGGCGTGGGAAGTTCGATACTGTCTACAACCTAATCTAATCTAACCTTATACAAATATAAGAACTGAGATCAATAGTGAAAAGAATGGAGATAGTTGATAACAAATCAAGAATGGTTTTAGGTAACATAGAGTATAGAAGTTAAAAAAGTTCCATTACAAGTATTTCTAATATCTTTCCTTATTGAAAACAAATTGATATAAAAAGGAGAGATAAAACAATTCTCATCACTTCGACTAACGTAAGAAAGCGATTTCTTTGCGCATTCCATCAAGTGGAGCATTTTTGCATAGATCTTTTAAAATGGTCTTAAAGTTTTATTTAGTATTTTTAATTTTAGGACCCGTTGACAAATTATTAAGCCTCAGTTGTCGAGCCAAGTATCTCCCCTATTTTTAAAAAAATCAATATATTCTACGCGCAGGCATTTGATTAAGTCTTTTAAATAAAGTTAATTTGGTTAATTTACATCAATAAATCATCTCTCACGATGTAGATAATTCCGGATTGAAATTTTATGCGTGTTATAAAATGCACTTTGCCGGAATTTATTTTAATATAATTAATACATCGTAAATTCACTTGAATTTTGGCCGAGCAATAAAACATCAAATTCAGTGCGAATTTATCTTGATTACACATTTATACATTTTATACATTTCATTACGTGAAGGGGAGATTCTCCCCTGTCGTAGAGATACGAGTACATATAGTTTCACATCAAATATATCTTACTTTCTAATTCAATGGTAACCGCATCCGGTAGGAAGTAAACATTATTAACGGCAAGACAAAGGACAATATGAAAGCACAATGCTCTGAAGCGTCTTTGAGTTGTGAGTTATTCAGGTTTTAGCGAAAGGCGAAGGCCTACGCTACTACGGAACAACAAATATTGTAGCAAATCATCTGTATCACAATAATGCTCCGAAGGTTAAGCTAGTGTATTTTTTTCAGTTGATATATTTAATTAAACATATTTAAGTACTATTTCTGAAAGTGATTAAAAATTTACGATTTATAATTTAATTGAAACAATCGCATTGATGTTCGATTAATATTTGTAATTCCTATTTGATGTATCAAGCAGAGAAATACTTAGAATTCCTAATTATCAACATTATCAAGTACGCTAACCATATTAATTAATAATTATGGCACTTTCAATACGTCGAAAAACTTGTAGGTTCCTGGTTCGATTATTCAACACAGAATAAGCCGTTGTCAAAAGATTTTTATTTTAATAACATACGGAATGCTGATATGAGAAATTAAAATAAATACAAGTAAAATATATTACAAACGTATTTTTGTTATAATTTAATTATTTACGTAATATCTTCTTATGTTCGTTTTTGATGACCTCCTTCATTGTTACTATTCTTTAGAATATTACTCTTAAGTACGCTGCGTCACACCGGGTTCTCAAAATAACGACTACACTCTTAATAATGATATTAAAAAGAATTTATTTAGTAAAATTAAAATGTCATTTTTAGGAAACAAAACAATATTACAACGTGAACGGCCAAAAATATAATTTTGCTCATAGTAAAGAAAACGACAATACAATTTTGCGCTGCATGAGCTCCTCGTATGTATTTATCGCGCGACCTTATTTATCCACTAAGCTAATTTTTCAACCAACTACGATGAGGACGAAAAGGAAGGGTGATAATTTAAGCAGCCTATGTACGTAGGTATGTGGATACAGCTGCACAGTCCTAGACACAAAATTATTTGAGGGATATGGAAAAGCGGGGTATCGTCACATTCAGCACGGGTTATTTAAAAAGAAAATGTTGCGACCTGTCGGCGACACAACGTAGCGTTCCGTAATTATTTTTAAAACTTTTCATAGACAGAACTGTGTTTTGCCTGAAGGTATGTAACTAAATTAATATTAACAGATGTATTATAAATTATCCAGTCATATGTGCAAGTTTATCTTTAAAATAAACCCATTGAAAAATGTTTTGTTCGTAATCAATTCTGAGCAAATTCTAATTCATTTTCTCTGCGATGTTCAAAGTTCAGTTTTAAACAACACTTTCCAATTCCAAATGTGCTGAACTTCTCGGTTTTAATCAATTTTGAATTTGTTTAAATATACGAGAGTGTGGATTTCGGGAAGTAATAATATTTATTTGTTTTTTAAGAACTACGCGCTGCTAAATTATTTGCACGATGAGTAAATGAGAAAATTGTTATCCGGCTTTTCGTTGGAAGGGTATAAGTGAATTACGTTTAATGCTACAATCAAATATATATATATATATATATATATATATATATATATATATATATATGTATATATATATGTGTGTGTGTGTACTTAGAATGTTAAAAATTATAAATATATAAAGAAAAAATGTAAGAGTTATATAAAATGTATATAGTATTAAATATCATATTCCGTGAAATCATAATATGAAATTATAATTTAAAATATACCTGTATCGACAAAAGGTTTGGCTTATTTAATACTCTCGCACTCGTACTAACCGACTATTTAAAGTTGTTTTCCAGTACGCAAGATAGTTTTTTTTATAATTTGGTGTAATACTTTTTAATGTACCAATTGTTTATTTTTGCTTGAAACGTAAAACATAAAATATAATAAAGTTATTTATTAGAAAACTTATCACCTTAATTATGTTGTAATAATTGTTCGAAACAATAAGGGCAGGTGGCAATGATCTGCAGTACCCTTAATAAAATAAATTCGATGTTTTGAGGAAATAGACCGCATGGAAAAGTGTATATTACTAGTAGGGAGAGCGAAAATTAGATTCAATGTCCTTCTTTGCTGCCAGTTACTCAGCGTGTCAGTGAACAGCAAATCGGAAACTGAGCCCAGCTTGGTCCGATTTTCATTGTGCTATCATTTATAATTATATGTCAATCATTTTGAAACTATCAGTGTATTTTTTTATCTAGAAAAAAATCTATATCAGTATTTAATTGGGTACCATTTTGTCAAAATTATCTTACTTGATATCTTGTATATTTAAAACATTTACTTTTTCATATTCAAAAAACCTTATTTTATCTATATTTCAGTTTAGAAAAACATGATTTCATTCTTTATTTTTTGAAGGATTTTGCCATGTGATAAAGACTTCTAACAAAAGCTGCCAAATAACATAAGGGTCGATACGTTACTTTATCGTATTAAGTGTATACATTAAAAGCAGAACTATATATTTACATATTGTTGCGTAAAAAGTGATATAATAGTTTACGTGTCAGGATTTCTGATAACAAAATTTAATTTTGAAAGTTTGAAATTATTATCAGATGTCGCAAATTGAATGAGTTAAATACTTTAGAGTGAACATATGTTTCTTCCAATCTATCACCTTCATAACCATATAAATATTTTCTTGTTGGTGACGAAAACCAAAATAAAGTTAAAATATTTTAATTTTTAGCTCATTCAACGATGCATAGATATTTCAAATGGTTTGAATAATTGCCGTGTTGGAACATGCGGTTACAATTATCTTGTTCTCACTAATTTGGACAAATCTTAGGTTTTCACAATTTTTCGAATTGAAAAACAACGCAATAACATCAAAACGAAGCAAAAATTAACATTTCTAGATTATTTTATGATGTGTAGGAGCAATTAATGTTTACGTACAGACTTCAGATATTTCCACTTCAATAGAAAAGGACCTATTCAGGGACGATGATATTTAAACGGTCTTATACTGATGGCGTCAGAATTGTAGCAAGAAATTTTATATGAATTAAGATTGGATTTGGAAAGGCTATATTCATGGTAAAACTTACGTATGAAATAATCTTTAATACTAAATGGAAATAAACGGTAATTTAATTTATAATAAAAGAACCCCCAAATTATTGAATATGTTTTTATTTATGTTTTAATTTCCGAAAGTATGTTTCCCATATATTGTCAGTAATACACACACAGAGACACACACACACAACAATGAACAATTAGGTAAGATGAATTCTCTCATCGACCTTGCGTAATTTAAATAGTAGCTGAAATAGAAATATATTTAGGGAACAGGTTTGGGAAAAGAAGTACGATTAAAAAGTTGAAGAAAATATCAGAAGTGACAAGTAATTTAGGAAAGTAAATTTATTAGACAGACTGTAACTCGTGTATTGAGTTTGCTGGTAGACGCGAAGGTCCAATATTATTTAGATACAGTTTAGTAGCGTATGCGGAACAAAATAATAAATTTTACTGTAAAAGACTGAAGAGACTTTCTGTATGTTAAGGCTGTGAATGTGGAGTTGGAGTATAGCAATGTGAACGATACTTTGCAACATTTAAAGGTAATCGTAAGAACATGTAAGTGGTTTCAGTCTCGCACTCGACCCAATTAAGAGGTGATTCGTATTCAGAACGTGATCTCATTTCCTGCGCCTGTAACCCAATATGTAAATTTTATTCTTTGCTAGAATAACTTTTGCTACAAATCGTGCCCTCTTTTCGCACGAAAAGTTGTACAATGTTTATTTATTTATTTAAATAGGGGAAAAACAAATAAGCTACTAGAATTATTTTAAGACCAATAGGTTATAAATGATCTTAGGTTTGAATATTTCCACTAAAAGCAAAAAAAAGGATAATATACCTTAAAATATACAAGATATCACGTAAAATAATTTTGACAAAATGGTATGCAATTAAATACTGATCCAGAATCCAAGGTTTTAGGATAAAATATTATTAACAATAAATATAAAAAATTTAAGACAAAAATTTATGAAATTCAACCAATTAAGTATTCTGGCTATCATGCATCACTCGAAGTCTGTTCTTCGTGCCTCTCCTGAACTTAATATGTGAATTTGCAGGAATATCGAGAAACGCTGTGTCCATAAAAAATTAATTTTTTTACGCGTTATGAACATGGTATCAGGAATCAGTGCGAGTTTTAAATTTAAATGTGTAAATTTTCACCAAACTCAATAAAGATGTAGTATTGAAGTTAAAGTCGCAAATATTATAAAAAAAACTATTAATGAAAGACTATGATCGAGAGTGCCCTACTCGCATTTATCAAGTGAGATATTGTAAGGTAGTTTAGAACTTAGGGTAAGATAATATAGAGCACTTATAAATATATTTTACTTGCTTTAAATCTCTTACAATAAGTAGGTAGAGTATATCAAATTCCAGACAACAATAGCGTATTCAGGTAGCGACATTACAAGAGTATTGTTTAGAATTAATTGGGTTTGTATTGAGAACAAGTAAGGTATTAAAAGCTTTACTTGTCCTCAATACAAACCCAAGTATTTCATAAACCTTAGTGACACTCCGCTTAATGTAAAGTCTCTTGTCGAATATAACACATTGTCGACAGTAAAAAATGCGATCACACCAAAAACGAAATTGTAAACGAATTTTTTTTTTTTAATAACCGCCATTTACTTACACTTGGAGAGCCTCAAGTCAAGAGGACCATATTCTCAATGCAATATATGCGGAAACTATTGATATCGTATTGCCTATTTCAACAATCGTTTAAGGTTCTTAGAGATGTAAGTAGCTTAAGATTATCGACATATATGTTAAAAATTTACTATATTAAAGTAAATATAAGTTTTAATGAAAAGAAAATCAAAATGTATTTCAAAATAAATTTGAAAATAAACAATTTGGTTTACATTGTGATGTGTCCGTTTTGAGCTCGGCGAGTGATAGTTATAATTTCGTGCCTATATAAATGATTGATATTTCTGAGGAGTTGCGTATTGTGTGCATGTTAAATTTAGTATAGTTTTATAAACAGGTTGCGACGGTGAGGGAGTAAGGATGAGGGAAATATTCGAATATTATGGAGGAGATACATGCGTAAATTTTGGGAACGTAGGTCCAAAGTTGACAAGGGTACTATGGATAAAAGTAAATTCATCTGTTGTTATTTCTTCTGGTTCCGAATACGAAAAAAATTATATTGATTTCTGTATAATCTTAAAGACTTAGTCGATTTTTTAACTTCCAGCTTACTCGTCATTTTCTTTATCATATTTAATCATTATATACATTTATAATCATATCCCAAATTGGCCTTTGGATAACTTTTACTCTTTTGTACCTGAGTGGTTTGAAACCAAGGACAATATTTATTCTCAATATATTATTAATAATATCGAAAATAAATATTTATTTTATTTCTTTTTCTCGATTTTATTAATAGAAATTAACCATTTTCAAACACTAGATGATTCCTAAAATTTGATAAATATTAATGATAATACTGCTTTTAATAAATCATTATTATTGCGTTATTAAATTAAAAATGTTTATTACATATTAAACACAATCTTCTGCTCGCGGCTTTACCTGCGTGGTAAAGAAAAATGTAGACTGTCGCTTGGCAGTACTGTGCGACTTTTATAATCACTGAACTATAAACTAAATATACAGAGCTAAAGAGAAGTGTTCATATTTTTTTCACCTCTAAAACTAAACTAACCATCTTAGTTAAACTACACGATCAAAGAGAAGAAAAAAACTTTAATCACTAACTTGAGATAATTTATTAAAGTGATACAATTTATAATAAACATAATATAAACTTTAGCCCTTTATTTATGCGTTAAATTTATTTCACACAACTATATCGCATTTAAACGAGAAAATGAAGAAACACTTAATTACATTTGAAAACGATGTAAAAGAGGAAAGTCATGAATGAGAGCATTTGATATTTTCCAGGAAAACGAGTTTTGACAGATACTTGTATTATTGTCAACCTAAAATATTTTATAGAAACTAAAAAAAAATGTTTGGAAAATTTTTAAGGAAATCAAATATATATATATATATATATATATATATATATTATATATATATATTCACGGTAATTTCCCTTTAAACGCTAATATATATATAAATATATATTAGCGTTTAAAGGAAAATTACTGTGAACAGAATATTTATATTGTAATCATTAAAAAGTTGTATTCATGATTTTAATGGAAATTTATTTTAAAGCTGTAACTAAAAAATAAGTGTATAAAAATTGTGTGTGTATGTAGGTATTGTTTCTTTGTGATTATAAAATCGGAAAACGAAGTAATCATATGTTTTATGGTAGAAAAACTCTCAAATTTTGTAAACAATTTTCGTAAGCATCACAGAACTTTAAAAGTTTTGTAATAGACATATATATGTAGCCGGCTAAAAGGTTTTCAAATAATGAGTGCCCATTTCAATTTTAAATGTTTGCATGTATTCGATTATAGAGAAATATTCCAATTTTCTTGAAATTTTTGAGCCGTGTCATTTTTACAATGTTTGTAAACTGGGGTAAGTTCATATGCCAGTAAAGTTTAAAGGAAATATTTTCGAAATTTAAATATTTAATAAAAATATGTTACCTTCATCTGAACCTTCAGTTTGTTTACTGTTTGAGACGTTAATTTCATATTATATTATAGAATTCGTGTACAGTGTCTAAGAAAATGAAGCCAACTAAACTCAGTAACTAATCAACTAAACTACGTAATTGAATTTAACCATTGGTATGTCAATTGAACTAATTATTTAGTTTAAGATCTTGTTAGCTCTGTTTGCTGCATTAGAGACTATACTTTCATGTATAATTTTCCACTTATATATTTAATTACTTATTAAAATCAATTTAATAACTGCATTAAGCTCAAAAAAGATTATTATAGACAGCCACGTTTATATTTTCATATATTGAGCTTTGTGTCAGAGATTTATTCTTATGTGCATAATTCAAATTACAATTTTTAAAAATAAGTCCTAAGTGCAATGTTCCTAAAGTACGAATATAAGCAATAAAATAAAAATAACTCATACATATATACTTATGAATTAATATACATTTGCTTCAAAAGTCACTATTGAACATATATTTTGAAAATATTTGACATTGTTGTCGTCTTAAAAAGTAGAGCGAAACTCATTATTCAGTTGAAGAAGATTTAAAACTACTACAAAAGCCTACATTTGAATGTTTTGGAACATTCAGTAAATACGCCCTAACTTGTGGTATGGAGCTTGTCAGACTAATGTGAAAAAAATCTACGTAGTAAATTATCTCCAAACAAAGAGTATGATATCTGTGACGATTTTACATCTTGAGCATCTTGTTACCATTTGAATGTAGAGTAACATCACGTGTCACCATATTCTATATTCTTCGGATCAACTTAATCGCATTTTGCTAGAAACGTAGTACATAAAGAACATCACCGTACTCAGGCAAGAATCAGACTCGACCAACCTTTCAATTAGGAATAGAAAGATGAAAACGATATTATATGACAGAATGATTTCAGGTGCATATATATGATCTTTACCTTGATAAAAACGTGTTTATTAAATCTTAATATATTTGCTTCTTTGTTATTAGATATACTTTTCATTAAGTGAGCGGATTTCAGGCAAATAGAGTAGGAATCACCAGTTAAAATTAGGATTATCAAATTTAATTAATATTTATTTATGAATGTATAGTTTTGCACATATTATTTGATATTTTAATAATAAAAGACCAATAGAACATATATACACTAGTATATATTTATATGATTATTACCATTTATTGTCACACGTCTAAAATGTTATGCAAAACTTTTATATTTTAGTTTCTTTGTTAATTTTCTTTTATGCGGTTTGAATCTATATAAGTAAATTGTTCTTCACCTACATAAACGAAAACTAATATCGTTGATAAAAACTTGAGTAATATTCTCCAGGCAAAATAGTATGTTAATTTGTAATAGCTAATAACTAGGGTTAAAACATTTGACTCTTAGCTTGAGGTCCTCGATGCAATAGAAACGTATGCATACACAACGGCCCGGCAACACAATTTACAAGCATATTTTGATGTGACCGTTCTTCATGCATGATGTCTCACAACATTAGAATGGTTTACCTCCAAAGGCTGTTTCCAAATTATAATCTGGCACTTGCAAAAATGAATGGAAGTATCACATATTTATATAATTGCGGAACAAAGTAGAAGTCTGATGAATGATTTGGTGTCCACTCAATGGTTGTACTAGATTGATGAAGAATGGCAAAAAGATATTAGTTAGATGTTTGTATAAATAAATAGTGTGGTTAATTTCCCGTTTCCTACCGATTTCCTCCCAAATATGCTAGGTTAATTCTTTGTGATGAAAAGAAACAATTCATTTTAAAATTATACAAAATAATAAAGTTTGTCGCTTCCTTTTTCTATGCAAGTCAAATCTGAAAAACTAAGGTAATATATAACACCTACAATATATTTCTAATAAAATTCAATATTTAATAGAATTTATCGACAAAAACAGACAGTAGATTAATATATCTAAAAAAAATGTCCTGTTCATTGACAGAGTTGACATACCCTCACGGACTGACAACTCTCAGAAATTGAGTTTTATAAGGGAATTCGTATACCTGGGTTCCATGCTAATTGACCGAAAGTATATGAGGAGGAATGAAGCCATGAATTCAGATGGCCAAAGCTGCAGTGAAGAAACTCGATAAAATTTAGCAGGAAACAAAATTCTCCAATATCATCAATGATGGAAAAAAGGAGTTAGTAACAAAACGATCGACTCGAATTAATTGACCAACTTTTTATCGAACTTTAATCCAAAATATCAATAACGTCTTCACAGAAGTTATTAAAATTAGGGGTATTTTAAAATTTCGTTACAACAAAATTATTAATTAATATCTCTTTTCGCTGACAAATCAACCTCTTCATTCTTTGTAGGAGAATATGTGCTTCCTAGTTCAGTCGATATTTAATATTTATTACGAATTGAATTGTTGTTATTTTTTAAGTAAAATATATAAGTTAAAGTAAACCAAACAAAAGAATCTTTTGCGATTTGCAAAACAAAATTTAAATGTCCCGTTTAACCTTGATGATATGCATAATTTCATTAAAAACGCAATGTCTCTCTCGAATTTTCCAGATATGAAATGGTCATCTTATTATAGCATCTAGCGGATGTTCGTTAGCTTCGTTATGGTAATGAGCTGTTAACGCAATGTAAGGGAATTGGGTTAATATATAGCTTTGAGAGAAAAGCAACGGTTAATTTAAATAAGTTATGATTTCTTGGAGTGCGATTATCAGAATTTAAAGTAGACGTCATTATGAATATGATGTTAAATTCATATTTTTATATTCAATGATGAGACTTTGTCTCTTTTGTTTTGTAATTTTGGACGCGAAATTCATTGGCGTTTTATGGTTATAGTTCTCTATTTACATAAATAAGCTTTTATTGATTTAAATATTTGTCCTCTTCATTTATGAAGAGAGATTTTATTATATATATGGCACGGTAGTTTTGTATTTACGTGTTTTGTTTTTACTAATAAATGTCACTTGCTTCTCAATCAGGTTAGTAATGGTTGTTAACGAAAAATGGCTCAGTAAGTTTTAACACAATATTTTCTCGCTCAAGTAGTACATAAATTCTTACCAATAGGCTTCAGTAATATTACCTGTAATTTTTTTACATTCAGAATTATCCTTGTATTTGTAAATTAAAATTGATTTTATCAACATAAGCTATTGTTAAAAATTTTAAAACACAAAAATATATAATCATAGGAAAAAATTTTCTTTAGTTTTATTGGTTGCGGTTCATTTCTTTATGGCACTAAGTTAAATCGTTCATTTACTGATATATTTGGGTGTACTGAAAATTATGATGTGAATATATAGCTTAATAACCTATCGTTTCTACGTACGAACGCATCTAAAGAAAACATTGGCGTACAACCAAACATTGTGGCTTCTTTTAAGAATTTCGAAAATATTTGTAGCTTTTAGCAGTCCTAGGTTGGCAGTGGCAGTTCCTATTATAGGAATGTTGAATTGATTGATTATACAATTTTTGGCATGCTTAATCAATTAAAAGGCACTATTAAATAGAACATATAAAAGCTTACTGCGACTTCATTTATTAATTAGAAATTAATTTTACTTGGAAATGTTTTTGTTGTTCTAAATTGTTAATTAATCAACCTATCACTTTTCTTTCATTTTTTTTTCTAAGGCATAAAATAATTTTGAAGTAATTTTTGTATTATATTACAGAAGAACCAAAACAGCATTGCCAGATAAATCAATGGATGAATTTAAATATTTAAAATGTTTTAGTAAGGCTTTTAAATTGTATTAATTCAATATAGGAGTTGGCTCTGGATTAGGATAATTTGAGAGTAAAAATGTTTTTCCTTGCGTCATTGGAAATCATTCTTTATCATAGTAGAGACCAATGTCACCCATAACTGTGGAAATATTGTGGGTTGTTTTGCTTAATTTTCACTTCAAATGGAATTAAGGAAATTAAAGCATTCAAACTTCCCTTCTTAGAATTTCTATATTTTATTTGTTTTTTATTCTCTTAATGTATTACAATTTGCTAGAGGCTGCTACAAAAAGTGGGTATTTATGTGTTACAAATCAAATATATAATAGTTCTTATGGATGAAGTGATCATCTCGAAATATAATAAATAGATAAGCCTTATTCTTTTTAAAACCTACGTTGGTGCTCATAAGAATATAATTTTTTTAAAACTGAACCCCTAGGGATTGAGGGAGCAAAGTGTATTTTCAAAAATTATATTAAATCTCGCTAACTTGATTTTTCTTATTTATGCAAATGTCTTGAGAAATTTTTCATTTTTTTAAATATTTATAAGATTATCGAAATATTCCAAAATTTTAAGCTGTATTATCTTCAAATATGAACTAAAAATACACAAAAATAATATTTCATTATCTCTTATTTCCGAAACTATGGAAATAAAATTATGAAATATAATATTTTTAGAACTCTAGGCAAAGATTTTAAATCCGCAACAATGATTCTATTTGTCAAAATAGTTAAGATATTCACGATTATATATCCCCATCCTCTTCCCCTTTATGAATTTTATCAGGTACTAAAATATATTGGTTTTAATAAAAAGTTTGTATTTATGATGACTTATGTTAATTAAAGTAATTTTACTTCAGACGAGGTATGGAATTCTCGGTGCAGGACCCAAATCCACAATTCCCAAACTGATATTTTTTTAAAGTATTTATGGAACTTGAGAATTTTTTCTCATGTACCCTATTAGGTGGAGTTTTAAATGAAACAGAAAATTTATACTGCAGGAGCAGTTTCTTAAATTCGACTGCAAATTTATGGGGCGACAAAAGTATTTTTTAAATGCAACTGAAAATATATACGGCAACAAAAAGTTGTTAAGATGAAACTGAACATTTATACTGCAACAGAATTTCTCTCAAACGCAAGTAAAAATTTATACGGCAACAGAAGTTTTTCAAATTTACCACAAAATATGAATCTCTAAGTCTTCGTGCGATGTATACTCCTCTTTTTAATTTTTGTCAGATTTGACCTTTTTCAATACCCATGGGAATTGAGAATATTATTTTCCATGTACCCCATCGAGGAGGGTGTCATTGCATAAGTTTTTAAAAATTTAACTGAAAATTTATGCTGCAAGAGCAATTTTCTAATATGCAACTGCAAATTTATACGGCAGTAGAAGTTTTTGAAAATGCAACTAAAGATTCATAGAACATTACAAAATGCAAGCCAAATTATTTTGGTCAGCTTGAATTAACAAATTAAATCTGGGACACGGCAGTGTCCCCGCCAAGACGAGCCAAGACGAATAGGATACTACAGTACCTTTTGTCGAAGTGATTCGCTGAATTTTTGAACCCTTTTAACTGCCATCTAGATATCATTTGAGAGGCAACATTTTCAGAATATCATTTAGTTACCATACTAAATAAACAGACCAAATTTATTTTGGCTCTACTAGTTTCATCATTCACTCACACACTCACTCGTCAACTCACTGATAATCATTAAAACATTTAGAATAATCCCGTCACAGAAAATTGAAATTTCGATACTTGTTGAGATTAACAGACAAATAAAGAGAACTTTAAAAAAAAAATGTTATTTTGCTTTTCGGGTCAGAAAAAGAGAATCTATATTTTTTTCGGGAATAAGTGAAATCCTTTAGGCTTTAATGTTTGGAAATTCCCGTGAAATAACTCCCCGAAGCCCTATATTTTTGTATTAGGTATGTAAACTTATTTCAATGTTTAAAAAAATGTAATACCTGTAAACAATAAGTAAACATGACGGCGGCGATATGTGTCGTCGTCGCGTTGCCGAGTGACGCCCAAGCCGTTTTGTAGGTATAACTTACAGATGAAGGTAGACATGTCAAGGGAGCGTAGTGGGCGTTACTTCAACATGCCTAAATCAGGAAAAAAATTATTAAATCTGTCAAACCTTATACTTATAAGTATAAGGTTTGACAGATTTAATAATTTTTAAATAATATTTAAGTATTTATGGGAGTTTATATCATTTTGCTTACAATATGACAACGCTAAAAATTAAATCTTATATCAACATTATTTATAGCTCAAAGTTTTTTTCAATTTCTCAAATGACGCCAGAATTGAGGAATACGTGCGACGGAGACGAAAAATCCTCACATGCCCCATATCCAACATACCAACTTGACGTTTACGTATTGTGATATATTATACAAATTTCCCAAAATATATAAAGTAGTATAAATTAAGTTTTTCACTTACTTTAGCTGGTTTAATTAGTTTTTTTTTAACAAATATACCATTATATCGTTTCGTAAACGAAGCGAAATATGAAAGCCTACGAGTTTATATTGATATTCTTCTTACCTTATAGTTTATTTACGTTTTAAAAATTATTTACATTGTTGAAAAATATGAGTATTTAGTGGAATTTTCTGAAAATTAAGTCTTTTATTATCTGTGATTCCTATAGTTAGATTATTTATTTTTTAAATGAATTAAGTGTTTTGTTTAATAATAAATATATTTATTTTTTTAAAAAAGTCTAGTTTAGCAGAAATGCAAATTTTCCGTTTTCTTTTAGTTTAAATGAAAGAGTATACGTAAAAAGCAGTGTTTACAAAAATCAGAGCTCGGTCGTGATTATTTAAAAAGAAAGGGATTTGAAAAAGTTTACATACAAAAGTTTACTTTTTCAAGCAATTGTAAGTTATAAGTTGTCCTACCAAATTACTTCTTGTTAACCCTGAATTTGCAAATAAAGACAGGAATTGATAAAAAATTAACAAAAACTCAAAAACTAAAAATATTAAAATAAGCCAAAAATAGCATAAAATGAGATTATTAAATGTAAGTTTGACAACCAACTGACGGAGGTTTATTCATAGTAAATGCATATTTCATAACAATTTTATGTACATGTAGACATACATTTGAAAATAAACTTCACAATCGAAATATATTTTCAAAATAGCAAAGGATGATAACCTGGCATAACCGTAAGGAAATCGGTAGGAAACAAAATGGAAAGTAGCCATATACTTTTACGTACTGATAGCGAAGGAACGTCTATTACACACGTTCAATAATCAATCTTTACTTGGCTTGAGGTGGGTTCAGAATAAATTTTTTTACATCTTCTATGTGCCCACGACACGTCCATCTCAAGTCAAATCTGACTTCCAAATCAACGACCTCATTCAAATAAAGCAGTGGGTTCTCGCTGATCACATATTCGTATTTGACAAGAGCTCGTGCTTGAATATAACTGATTATTCAGTATTAAGCAGTAAACCGACCGCTACACTCCGACAATTAAGTAAGATATCGTTGAGTACACGATAAAATGCTTTCTGGTTAAATCCAAAGTCAATATAATGACCCCGAACGTCCGAAACCAAATCCATTCTGCATATTATCGATTTGCTGTAGATTGAATAGATGTTGCTACGTAAAACAAAATCAAAAAATTTAGCCGGTGCGAAGACGAACGAGAACGATCTAAAATTAAGTTACGTCTGAAACCCTTAGATAGTTATTATCCGGGGAACATTCGAACGGGAGAACAGGTACCGCTTAATACCGAAACTTTAAGTTTAAGCTTCAAAGATTGCGCAAAAATATCAGCGCAAACTTTAAACACATACCGTTGGGTATACCGTTGGGACTAACTGATCTCTTCAGTTTTAAGAAAGCAAGTTGAAGATCGCTGCTAATGACATATATAACATCAATGTTATATGTGTCAGTAGCGATCTGCTGAACAGTAAAAATTTGTTAAGTAATAATTTTTATTAGCCGCGGTTATTCTAGTCAAAAATTTTAAAAAATTTTAACAATACTAACTTCCATTAAATTTTGCCTCAAAATCTAGTCACAAAAATATATATTTTGCAGTGACATTTTTAGAAATATTCATAGAGCAAGTAAATGTTTTTTAATGAAAGGGTTTCTTAAGTGGAATTCGGTATCTTTTTTTTAAATTTCGAACTAAATATTCAACAAGATATTCTAAAAAGTATGTAAAAATAGAGCTTTTCTCCCTTATTTCCAAAAGTACTAAATTAAAAATCATAAAAATTAGGATTGATAAAATCTGGCTAGACGATAGCAGAGTTAAAACTATAGGAATTATCTTAGATCCTTAAATTTTTTTAAACACGCACAAGGTTTTGAGCTTGTAAAATATATACCATTTAATTGTCGTGAAAAGTTGGTTAAGTAGCAATAATATAAACACTTAAATATTGAGAAGTGCCTAAATAAGTACGAAATCTTCATATTACTAGTTCCACTCATATTGGACAGATTTTTCGTTTATTTTTCTTTTAATGACCGTCTATAACTCATAACATTTAATTCAATCACGATTTTTCTGTCTATTGGACATACAGAAGTTATAAATAAGTGTATATATAACATCATGAAACTAGAAGTAAATATTTATTCCTGATAAAAATCTATAGGTTTTTTCAAAGCAGTTTAATTCCTTAAGTGCTTTTATATAGAGGATACATATTCAGTTTCTTTGGCAGAACCGTATGTACATTTTAACGTAAGTATCTACACAATCAATTATCTAGATTCACATAAACGAGACGAGAATTCTGTTAACGTAAAACCAAAACCTACGTAATGTTCGTAGGACAATAATCATTTTAAGCAGTCAACTGATCAAAATCTTCAAAACGAAACAAAATCCCTTTCCCGTAAAGCCAAATTCATTGTAACGCAGTTTTCCTGGAATAGAAAAGCACTGAAAAAAAGGAAATGAGCGGCTAATGACCTCCATCCCCAATAACATGTGCCTGCACTGGTGTGCAAATTTAGGTTACTTACACGGACATGCTCCGCTACCACACCGAACACGCGGAACTTTGGTGCCAAAACCCTGTGGATTTGTGCACAATCAGTCGGCTGAAATCTATGTATGGCAAATACTTATTATTTTTTATTATAATTACAATAGCTTTGAAAACAAACTTTATGTCTAAAATCATAAATGCCTACGCCGACATTCTCCATAGGCTATTTCTAATCCATTTATTTATAATTGTGTTCTGTAATAAATACCGTACGTAATATGTATTTTTGAAATCCTTGAAACCAATTCTTGAGAACGTTATTAGCGCTATTTTGTTGTCATCCATGTTATTTGCGATAATGAACCATTTTGAAAACTTTTCTTTTAATTTCTATATGTCGTCAGCTATCGTCCTGGACGATTGAAGTGCTCATTTTTTATAGACGCAGAAATTTCGATGTATTATTTTTATACTTTATTTGCACCTACTCTATTCTACTTTACTCGAGATCTATACTGATCGTTCAGGAAAATCTACCGGTTACGTCAGAAATCATACCCGAATTATTTGTGTTCTGCAAGCCCCTAACAAAAAAGCAAGAAAAGATATTAATAGCGATTTCGACAATTATGATAACAACCAATTAGACTATATCTAAGTTTATAATATAAGTACGTCTTAAATGATATATGTAAAATTAACTAAGTCCCGCTATCAGTTTTAAACTACTCTTAATGTGTTTAAACATATAGTATTGATTGTTTACGATCGAACGTTTGTTTTCTCTATGATATAACTTCCTTATTTCTCAATATTTTTATCGAAAATTTTCATGACATAATCACAAAGTAATTATAAAGACTCGTGATGACCTTTTAACAAATACATATGAGGATACATGAATAAATTGACTAATATTCCATTGAGAAAAAAGAACCTATACTTTACGGGTATAGATATCCAGGCAAGCTTTTTTAGAGTAAATAATCACCGAACATACTTCCAAAATACGAGTTCTAAAAGTAAAAAAAACAGCTATGAGAATTAATAACAAACTTTACTCATATTTTAGTTGTAAGAAATATTTTTTGCTTGCCTTCCGTAATATTAGAGGCCGTTACTATATGTAATATCTCCGTTCCAGTACAAAACATTAAAGGGATGGTTGGTGTTATTTTCTAACTTTGTGCAGAAAATGAATTTTGTGTGAGAGGAGTGATATTATTTCTTAAACAAAATATCAAGATAATCGCGTCAAAAGCCAACGAGAAGTTTTTTCCAGGCATTTAGCACATAAATGGGTTTCTCTTATTCGATACAATTTGTGAAATGAAGATATATGTCCTTTGTCGTGTTTATTCTGTTCGGAATACGAGTAAAAGTTTTAACATCCATACTGACTTGCTTTCTAAAACAACAAACCCGCTGTCGCATTACGGATGGTTTGTTTCTTTTTTCATTATTTAATTTACAAAAACGTTCAATACTACTTTTTTCCCTCCTACGCGGGTATATGGCAAGAAAACATTATTTCTGATCTTGTTTAGTCTCATAACTATTTAATTATTGATTGCTTAATTTTATTAGGATCCACCATAAATTTTGATGGTATAGTGTTTCACAATTAAATGAAGTTTTATTTCTACTTTCTTTAAGTTCTTTACCACGACCTAGATTTCGTTGTATTACAACATCTACCTATTCGCACTTTTAAGAAATTCATGTTTTTTTTTGTTATTATATAATAGTTTAAATGAAAATAAAAAGAATTATTTAAAAAAAATACTTGTGTTTAAAATGTAAAAAGAATGGTTTTCACAGGTGAAATCACCAATAGTGGAATTAGATTCGGTGGATACCGCAGGTTGAATACACTAAGGGAATACATATATTTTCTTAATAACTTTGAATAGAAGGACGTTACAAGTTTAAATTTTCTATACTCCATCATTTTTCACTACCTTAATGTAAAACATTTAATTTTTCACTGTCACTGCGCACGTCGCATGTACCCGCTGACAGATAAACAACAAAATTTTGTTTCAATTAATCAGTGAAATAAAATCTTTACATTTATCACACCATCAGTACTTTACATTTATCACACCATCAGCACTAGACCCCTTCCTTTTGTTTTCTTCGTCCAAAACACGCGATACAAGTCACGTTTCGACGCGATGCCGTAACTCATTGTGCGACAGAAGGCGGTGGAGAGTGAAAAATCGTGACATCAAACAAAACAGTTCGAAATATGAAAGACTTTCGTTTTCAAATTACAATGGAAGTAAAGTGGAAGAAAATTAACAAGCGTACATTTAATCATTAAATCTGGACATTATATCAACACATGTATGCATTATTTCAATATTATGATCATGGGGATAATAAAATTATCGCCGTTTATAATATTGGTGCGTAAATTTCATAAATATTCATTAATCATAAGTAAAACAAATTGTTAATTTTTATAGTTCCCTATGTCAAGAAGAAAAAAGATTCCCTGCTGGTTTTGCCATAAAACATTTAAAGTAGAAACTTGAAATTTGACACAATCATAAATCATATTGACAAAAAGGAAAACTTCACAATTTTAGAAGGCACAAATCAACTAATCGATTTTTATTTTTCCTTTCTTATATAATACATATATGTACATAGTATTAACGTAATTTTAAGGATTCCAAAAGCATTTTTATAGTATTTTATGTAAAGGTATTCTAGTGATATTTTTGGAAATTCCAAACTATTTTTTTAGAAACGGTTCGACCTAGGGACTTGAAATTTGGCATGTAGATAGAATATATAAATTCGCATAATATGATATTCAATAGTTAAAACTTCAATACCCAAAAAAATTTGTACAACAGTTTTAAAATGGGAAAATGTACAAGATAAACCATTTTTTCACATGTAATATGTCGTGAGGTAGACTAAGAAGAAAAAATTAAAATCATTCCAAAATTATTTCCTGAAAATTTAATTTTAATTCGATATTCATTTCCGAAACTGCTACAGACAAAATTATAAAAAATTGGCTTTTCTCGAAGTTTGCCGGGAAACAAAAACGTTGATTTTTAATATTATGGTTTTCGCAAAATTTTAATGTTTTTAGCGGATAAAAGAAATGCTAAGAAATATATTTACATCATAAAAAGGAATAATAATATTTCGAAATATTTTAATACAAACACTCTGTGCCCTCATATATTTTTATGCGCCTAAGTGTGACAGTTTAACAATTCTTCCATTCAAACTTCCGTAGAACAAAATCCATTCTTATTTAGCTAGTTTTGTTTAGTTTAAATTTAAATTTTGAACTCTACCAACAATGTAATCTTCTAACAAAAAAATAATAAGTAATTATAAGATATTTAAAAAAAAATTATCGTCATAGACGTCTCCTTGTTATGCCAATAACGTAGGTATCTCTTCCATATTTACTCTTAAAACTATGCAGTCCAAAACGGAAGATACGTCGTCGTCGGTCCACATAGAGGGTGGGAAAGGCCTCCCTAATTATGGGATTGGCGATACGATCATATTGATGGTCTATTATGAATTTTTCTTCGTAGAATTTTTGAACCGAAACTGTCGTAGGTTTTTCAAACGTTACACGAAAAACTTCTCCAACTCATAATGAAAATAGTAAAATATTAAAAAAATAAATGATTTCATTAAGGGAGAGCGCCGAAAAATTAATAGTATTGGCAATAAATCATCACAAACTAGTACTCAAGCATTACATACAATTTGAAACCGACTCTCACAGATGCGATATTTATGAAAATTGATATATTTAGGGAAATGACATTGCACTGCAATTGTAGCAATTGTTTACTGCAAAAATGTAAATACTTAGTATTTACACTATTTCACACTTTTTAGTAAGATTTTTCATTCAGTGGTTATTAGATATTAGTAATTTATATTTAAAAGTTTTAATTTTCCATTTTTACTCCTACATTAGACAGAATATACTTACGAAAAATTTATTTATGCCTGATATATTACAAACGAAACAGACAAATGCGGCATTTTATGTACATGCATATATTCATAAATACCTACGTATAAACATACATGCATGTATACATACGGCCATACAAATACTATTTTCCTCTTTTGGCGTTATCATATTCCATGTTTTACGTTTTTCTACATACATGTTTCCATACCTATCTATTAAATATCGTAATTAATTATTCATCCTTCGTATGTACGAAGGATGAATAATACCTGATTACCGATTACCGGTATGTACCGGTAATCGGTAATCAGGTATTATTCATCCCTATGAACCGGTAACCTGATTACCGGTATGTACCGGTAATCAGGTTCTCTCCATATTCACAAAGGACCTACTTAACATGTAATGATATATCACTTACCTACTTACCCACGTTCCTACTTTATGACCTAGGCATCATACTTAAACACGTGCAAAATGGTATGTACCCTCAATCCTGCATATTTGATGATATGCTTGGACATACTTATTTTCAACTGTGTACTAGTATTTTCGTTGCTTTATATCTTTCCATTAACCTGTACATACCTACTTATCCACATACCAACCTACTGATCTCATAGTTTATTTATACCTTTGAATGAACTTGTACGTGTTTACAAGTTCAAAGTCAAGTCAAAGGTATAATGTACCTACCAAATTATGTATCGCACTGTTCTCGGTCTCAGTTAGTACAAAATTTCTTGCCCTTTCTCCCTGCTGTCCGCAGTTTGTAACTTTAAAACTTTTAAGTCTTTTTGACATATTTTTAACAGTTATTTTATTAGGTGTGTGACCCCAAATGGTATTGATGTTTTTCATTGACTTTTGCATTATTACTATTTATTATTAACTAATTTAACTTTATTGCATTACTCAGATATATATATATTTGGGGAAAGAAGAATTCGATATTAAAAGGGTATTAATTAAGAAAAAATTGGTACAATGAATGGCGAAATCAAACTTGGCGTTGAATATTTAAAACATTTGAGAATATACGAGAAATTATAATTATCTATCTGGTTATCATATAATAATCATTTAATAAAAATATAATTAATTATTTCAAAATTTAATACTTCAGGCTATTACGAAATCCAAGAGTATTTATGAAAATGTTGCATAGTTCTTTATGAAAACAAATTTCTAGTATGTAATATTTAATTTCCATTGATGCATCGTGCTGTATTCTTAAGATGTCTTTAAAATGATTAAATACAGCAGATCCGAATATAATATTTCATAGTAATAATATTTGCATAAGATAATTTTCCGCCTAAATGCTTCGAGACCATTTTTAAGCGTATATTAGCACGTTGACACGAATATCCGAATAGAGAGGAAAACCGGAAACTTCAAAGAGATTTATATGAATTTCCATACTTCAACGATAAACATGAAAATGGAATTCGATCTACTCTACCACCAGTGTAAACCTTTATTCAAATTATAGAAAAGGGGTCCGCCTCCATACATAGTGCTACACGGTAGGAGAACTGAAACGGCAAAAAATATATTTTTTCTAGAGGCATGGCAAATCAATAAAGTAAGTTAATTTTTTCGATAATTGCAATAATTTCTTGTACACTTTAGAATGAAATTATTTTAATAATGAGTTCAAAATTTTAGCTTTAAACATCTGTACTTCTAAACAGTTTATATAATTACATTAAAAACTTTGTCCCAGCTTTGACAAAATTCTCGGTCTCAGTACTTGTATAATATTGCCGATGGGAAACATTTTAGCTGGTTTAAATATTGGACAGAATATAAAATTATTTTTTTGTTTAAAAGAAAATGGTTTCAAATAGGTCCTTTGCAAATATTGTCAGGATCTGATAATGAACGACTGAGATATCCTAGGAATTCCTAAACAGATTAAAGTACTAAGAGCAATGTGAGCAATTAAAAATGAGTTTTAATTCTTTTTAAAGTTTGTTTCTAAGTACTTTAGTCACAGGTGGTGGATAAAACACAGAACTCCCGAATTTTAAAAGAAGTAGAAACATTCTGTCTTTGAAATTTAGCTTTTTCCACTTTCCTTGGTGAGTTTTGAATTATCTTAGTTTTTTTACTTATATTGATGAGTCCTTCGATCACAAATGGTGATCAGATTCAGATAAAGGACTCAGAAAGTGGTGACATGAATTCGTCTATAATGAGGGCTAGATTAGTAATTCTTGCGCTCATTTTACTTTTGTGACGAGTTTTAAGTCACAAATTGTTGTTAAAATCTGATGATGCAGACAAAAACATGAATCCACAATGACATCAGTAGATTGGTAGGTAAAGAAGAAAATATGTACAGATATATTCAAAGCCACGAAACCACTAAAATTGGTAGGTAGGTAAATAGAAATTTACAGGTATATTAATAAACACACAGGCAAATATGTAGAGATATGTACTATTTTACACGCGATTAAGTATGAAGCGACTGGGATATAAAGCAGGTACATAGAGATAAGCACGTATATACAAAGACGTAAAGTACTAACTATGGTAAAGCCCACACACACACACACACGTACGCGCACACACACACACCCACATACAAACAAACAAGTATTGCAAATAACCTTGTTACTTTCAATAAATGAGATATAAATTAGGTCAATTATTTATTTTCGTAGTATATGGACTTAATATTTTTTGGCCGATTCCTATTTTAATTTCAAGTAAAAATATATAATTGTCATTGAAAATTTCATAAATCTGAAATTGAAAAAAATTAGAATGATGTCAGATTTATTTCTTCTGACGATCATTTAAATTTTTTTTTAAAGATCTTTGCTAATAGCCCACCTGAAGATGTTGTAATACAACGAAACCTAGGTCGTGGTAAAAAACTTAAAGAGAGTAGAAATAATACTACATTACGTAGTTTCATTTAATTATGAATAATGAATTTCTACAAAATTAACGCCAAATATATTCAATAAATTACCCAATCTATGATGATGAACATCGGGTTATTTAAATACCTCAAGTTTTCCTAAAAAACAAATACTAGAAATTATTTAAAAAATGATACAAAACAAACCGGTTTGCTGATATTTCTCAATGAAAGCATTCAATTAAAACAATTGAATGAAATTGATGATTAACTGATATTTAAATATAAACGTGCATTATTGTGTTTGGGTTAGGCTGTTTATGGGGTTAATTACATGTTCGAACTCTGTAGATAACAGTATATTCCTAATACAATATTACAAGGTATTAAAGACGAATTGTTAAGTACGTGTATATTTTGGACTACCAGTACAAGGGTCTTGAAGTGTACATATTATTTCTATTAAGCTGTTTTCAATAATTAATTATATTTTTATCTACGGAAATATAATGTAGAGCATTTTTCCATATAAAAAAAATATTTTTCATTATATGTTAACTATTTTCCGCATAAAAATTCTTGTGGCTTATTAATTAAGTACATATTTATGTAATATTAGATATTCGGAGCGGTTTCCTTGGCATTGTCTTTTTGAAACAAAGCTCGCAAAATTAGCAACAGCCTGTCTCAGCCCGCACCTGAATATAGGGTTCTCCATCAATTCAAAGTCAATTCCAATTTTATTAAAATTTCACACATCGATATCTTCGATTTAAAGTAAAAATAGAAATATATTCGAGCTCTGCCCAAATAGACTGTTTCAATGACACTTTAAAATCCTAGGGAAAAAATATATATTTTATGTTTACGACAGCAAAAACCCCCTTTCGGAATAAAATTAATCATAATTTTGCACTATTATATGCAAAATATAAATATTTTGTTACTATGCACTCAGCGTACAGAAATATATTAATGTGTTCGGCTACTTATATTATTAATAATATTATGCCACCTGCCAGGTATTTTAAAATTGTACTTGTGTAGTAAAAATGCAATAACACATATATTTAGCTTATTAAATTTCAGTTAGAATATATCAAAAGTAAAAGATAATTAATCTGTTAGGAGAAACCCGTTTTTCTCATTGATCACCCGATTTGAGGACTTACACAAAGCTACAAGCAATAAATCTTTCCTTAAGAATATTTAATGTGTACGCGGTGTGTTGTACTTAACAATTCCCTTTGGGGCAAGCATATGCACAGAAATAAGTAAGCACAACTTTACCACACTCAAAATGCAAGGCTTTGTTAGCGGAGCGAGTTAGAAACTTCGCGTTGTTGGATTTCCGTATGATGCGGATGGATAATAATATGGTTTTCTCGATAAGTCTTCAAAGCTAGCAGTTCATTAGATGTTAATCATGCGCTCATATTTAGATTACGGTTCCTTTATTCTCTTCGCTGGCTTGCTTTCAATCCCTGTCGAGAAATAGCTTCTGTTTTTAGTTCTTAAGCATATAAGAATATTTAAACGCAGCTAGAGTCATTATTACATCAAGTAAATTAGAATGTCTTTATTTCTACTTAATAAAAACATGGTTGAAAGGTTCTGGGTATTGGAGTGTAGATTAAAATTTTTATTTTAGATTTGTAAATTCAATTCTATAGTTTATTTTTAAAAATGAAACATCAGTTGATACCTTGAAACTTAATAAGATCTTTATTAATTTGATCAGGCTATTAACCTGAAACGACGCATAAAAATGATAATAATAATTCAGCAAAGAGAGATTTTTTGAAATTAAATTTTATGGAAACCCGTTGTCTCTAATTTCTCCATCCCAACAGGTAAATATTTATTTTATAACAAATTACGTAAAAAGTTTAAGCAACTACAATGAATAAAATTAAGCAAAGGGATATGTACCACTTCAATAACGGGTGACTTATATTACGTCAGCTCTCGTTAAAGTGGTACATTTCTCTTTACGATATTTCTGCTTTGAAGAAATGCAATATTCTTCAATCTACTGATTATATAAAAGGAAATTTAAATTATAACAGGAAAAGTGCACAATAATAATAATAATAATTTATTAACACTATATTATATCCGATACGGAATCATCGAGTAATACCAAAATTATCATTCTGAGGTCGATAACGGTACAGGCAAAACTATCAAGAACTATTTACATCTTTTGAATTACCTAAAAATAATGCTCTTTATAAATAAATTAGACCCACGTCCATTTTTTTCCTCTGTTGGGTTTATTTGCCCATAAACTTGCCAATTATGTTACTTGTTTCTTTTCTTGCTTTTAATTATGTTATCTGTTCTTCGTTACTCACTTGGTATGTACGCTTCTTTGGATACTAAATATAATATAAAACGGGTAATTTATCACAAAATGTAAAAATAATTATTGCATTGAATTAAGAATAAAATTTACTTTATATTAGATACTTTGAAGTAGAATTCTCTTATTTTGTTAAAAAATCAACTTAATCACAGAAATTTTCCAACGTATTAGGGCCGCCGTATAATTCCGCATTATAAGTGTCACGTACAAAACCTCTTTTATTATAATACTTTGTTATGTATGTGTGTGTGTGTGTGTGTGGGTGAGTGTGTGTGTGTGTGTGTGTTTGTGTTGTGTGTGTATGTTTGTGTGTGTGCGTGCGCGTGGGTGGGTGCACGATGGCGTGTGCTCGCGGGTTTATGGACGTGTGCTTGTGTGTGGTGTGTAATTGTATGTGTTTAAAGTGAGGCTGTGTTATCTAAAAGCTTATTATTTTATTATTATTTTATTAATTATTTTATTATTTAATTACAGTATAAAAACATTATTCATAATATTGCGTAGAACTTCTTCATGGCTGTTGGTTTACCTTCAAATGAATTCTGTTAAACTTTTTAATTGTTGATGTGAAAGATCTAATGGCGCGCTTGTATGTAAGTTAAAACGTTCCGATGACACGTCATTACGCGCCATATGGGCAGCCTCAGGTCTTATTGACTCTTTCCAACTTCATGCGGCCAGCTTCGCGTCTTGTCCGCTTTTTCTGTCTTAACGTTTCCCTTTCCACTACAGTACACAGACGCTACTTTACGTTTATATTAGTGTTTCAGCATTGTTTCTTATTTGCTATCGTTTAGTACTTCACTCGTATGTATATTTTTTTTACAAACTCCGTTATCAAATATACAACGTTCTAAAAAGATTTAAATTTAAAAATATGAGAAAATTTATATATCTATCTTCTGCTAAATGCCCCAAGATGGTTCACATTTTTTTTCTTGACAAAAATTAAATAAAGTCATAAAATTCAAGCTAAAATAGAATGGAATTATGTAGAGAAATGTGTAGGCTTATAAACATTTATGGATATAAATGAATCTGTGTATGTATCTAAGTACTTGTATGTAAACGTACATTAGGTTTGTGAATGTAGTTATGTATTAGTGTAATCTATAGGTGTACATACTTTTGCACACGACGTAATAGAGGAGGTATAAGGGTTTAGGGTGAGAGGTTTTTTTGTTGGGGCTCTGCGACATTTTGTTGCAAACGAATGTCACCATTTATCTTCAAAATGGTTTGACAGATTTAGGTACAGTTTTCTGTAAAATATTTAGGACTAACCGGCGATAGTTCTTTGATAGGTTTATGGTGTTAACTTGCCAGATATCACTGCAACAATAAATGTTTCCATTTATATGAAAAAAAATAAAATAAAAAGAAAAATTTGTCATTTTGGAAAAACGCACGACGGATGTAGTCGTTGTACTTCGATGTAGTCGTTGCAACAACCGGATCATTTTTACTTACACAGTAGTATATAAAACTAATAAGCACAGACACGTAACGACGTTATAAGGATTCAATTTGTCCCCACATGCCTACGCAGACCTAAAAAGAATGTAAATAAAACAATTGGAGTTTGGGAATAAAATTTTGTGATTGTGTGTGCGTATTCACCAAAATTTTGTTGAAATAAAAATTATTATTAATATCATCTGATCTAGAGTACACTTACAAGGTATTTAAATACAATATGGAGATTATTCATCACAAACTTCTCACAACTATTTTCATTTTGAAAAATTATTTTCTTATATTTTGGAATCGGGATATGAGACGATCGTGTTACTCATGTTTTCCATGTGTTTTCACACTTACTAGACTTTAATACTTACATTTTGGAGTATATACTCAATTATTGTGTGAATAGGAACATAAGTTTTCATAAATAAACATAGCAAATAGTAAACGATGAATCGGTATTCCATAATAATCTCAGTGAGTATCGAAGATAAATTCAAAGAAAACTGAAATAGACTGACTTAAAAATGCCCTTAAGATAGCGTATGTGTTTTAAACACCATGCCATTACGACTTTCGTTACATCCATTATTGAAAAAGAAGTTTTTCGATCAAAAGGGTGTGGCAACTTAATTTTAACAACTATTTAATTTTAGATTAGGTGCTATTTACGCCCTTTCGATATTAATGATTATTCTAACATTTTTATGTATTTTGGAAGGTGGCTTGACAAATGTTATTTGAATGTTAAATCAAATTCATTGTTATTCAAAAAATCATTGTTATTCAAATGTTTCATGTGTAACTCAAATATCAGTCAATTATATTTTGACGAGTTTTTAAAAGACGAAGTTTTAAAAGATGAAATATTTTTCCCATTCTTTTTTAACAATGTGATATCTATACAGTAGCAATGTGACTATATCGAAATATATTTTGAAACGACCGGAATCGACAGTACAGTAAATGCAGATATATTTTTCCGCACCAGGGAGACAAGCAAATGAAATGGTTTGACGAATAATTCCGCTCTTGAATTATAATGGTTTGACTTGTTCTTTATGTTTGATATATAATATAATTTTCGATATAATATTTCTCAACACAACCGACGAAAGTTTCCTTAATTTTTCTTCCTTCAGTACGGCTCAAAATTCGACTAATCAAGTCAGTTCAAACAACGAGATGAAAAATGGAGAAAAAAATTCTTTCAAAACTACTTTCCTACATCAGCAATGAAAGAAAAATTTCCAAGACTGTTAGAAATAAATGAAACGTGAAATTAAGCCACATATTCGCGTTATATATTTGGTTGCTGTCCCTTTATTTTTTTCATTGATACTTCCTAAGAGAGGAAACATTATATAAATAGATGTAAGGACAAATAATATGGAAAAGAAGATAAAAATCCGAACGCTCAGATGCTAAGTATTGAGAAGTAATCAGTAGTGTATAATGATATATATTTGTCTCGCGTATGGTGTTAAATTGTAAAAGGTAAACCTGTTAAGTACAAGTCTTCAAGTCATACTCGCATTAAAAAGGTTTCTTACATACTGAGACATATGTAAAAGTTCTTAACATTTTAATTAACATATAACCCAGATAATATTTTTATTCCTGAAATAATATTTTTTTGTTTCAAAATTTATTTTACGACTGAAAAATCTTATTTTATGGCGTAAAATTTTGAAAAAAGTTTGAGACGTCGATTATTGACTTATTCAAGAAATTTGCTGTGATACATCAGTATAAAATGAGTACAATAAGAGTAATTAGTTTGAGAAATAAGTATGATAAAACTAATTTTAAACAAAAATTAACCGCTGTCTAATCAGAACACTTTATATCATCTTAAATGTCGTTATTTCGGTTCAAAAACAGGTCTCTTTTTAGTGCAACGCATTTTTTGAATTTCAATAGATTTATATGGCAACATTTTACACTAAATCCATGAAATTCTTCCTTGTAAAAAGGTAGAGTATACGTTATTTTGCGGTGAAATGCGTTAAACATTTATGAAATCGTAACTTGTTTTGTTGTAAATATTTTCAATAATGAATATGAAAAGGAATTATCGATGACATAATAACGCACAGTGATAATTTAGACGTGCGGCGTATATTAAAAGTAAACTCATAAACATAGCATGCGACAAAAGCGACTAGAAAACTGAAATGACAATATAAAAACAAATCTGGTATTACAAACAGAAGCGAACCATTTTTCAAACATGTCAAAACCAACTGATTAATTTTATTAATATTTCAAAGAGGACTTGCTAATTATACTCCATTCAATGTAACAGGTTGTTTCTCCTTAGTTTAGCTATGTGTTTATTATAATTTTATGTGAATTAAATTATCCCAAAAAAATTTGATTTGTATTAAAAAAATAGCAGTTATTGCCCAAAATATCAAATATATTAAATCATTTTCAATCATTTCCATAATTTTTTCAAAACATATTTATTATAAGTAGTGATGATAAAAGTGCCTACAAGTGTAAATAGTACATAAGAAATATTAATATAATATTTCTTATGTACTATTTACATAAGAAATATTATATATAGTTGCATAAGAAATATTAATTTTAAGTAATTTTTTTAATTTCATAGTGTAACGCCTTCAACTAATTATAAATATTGTTATTATTTTTCACTATGGAAATATTTTCCACAGTATGCCTTTTTATTGAATTGTGTTTAAATATTTTTTTTTATTAAATTATGATTAAAATAATTTTGTATTTAAATAAGTTTTTGGCAGTTTCGTTTATGGAAGTGGATGTACTGCAATGCTGACACCATCTTATGAAAGAAATGCCGCAATAAAAAATTACGTGTGTGAAAAAAATCCATATTTTGTTCCCCTACCTCGTTATATTGGAAGGTACTTAAATATATACATATATATATATATATATATATATATATATATATATATATATATATGTATGTATGTTTATAGGATTTCCAGAAACCTAGGCAATCTTCTTTAAAATTAGAAAATACCACTTTTAATCTAGGTTTGATAATGAGTTAAATATGTTACTTAATTAAAATGTCACTTATATCAATTAAAGAAAGGATAGTTAAATACATTTAGTTTCTTGGAAAACACACACAAACCTTCACACAGTTAGAGCCAAATAAAAATTGCCAAAACTGTTTTAGGTTAATAATTATAACGACCATGATAGCGTTAGATACTATTTTCAAAGGTACCCTAAAATTTAAGTCCAGTCATTAGAGACAGGCCAGAGAAAAGAAACACAAAATATATTATATATGCTAAAATATAAAAAATATAGAACCTAAAATGTTATGAGTTACTATCGTAAATAATCACATAAATCGCTGAGAAAATTAAGCTGCCAAGTGCGTATCTACTTGCGCACACAGTAGATTTCCCTAATTATCTAAACCACCTGAAAATGTTTATAAAAATTAAAAGCGATAATTTTGAACAAATTCTGGTGCTTACCCCAAACTGTTTCCCGATTTTTAAATCCATTGATGAAAAATTATAAGTGAGTGAGATATAAAATACTGCAAGTCGTTTTCAAACGTAATACTTCGTAAACGGGGTCAAAAAAAATAAGTGAAACTTCTATCTTTATTTTTAAATTAAATTGTATTTAACTCGATGTGATACGTGAATTTTATTTTTGCTCTCCTTAATATCGAATTTAAAATTTTTGTTTATGCGCCAATAAAGATAATATTTTAATGAATAAACGCAATCGGGCGTAGGGTATGTTACACTATATTGCAATTTCATGGGCCTGAAACCAATCTAATTTGATATGAAACTCAAGTGTCTGCTTGGCGACAGAGGTATTAACCTTTTCCCAAATCAAGCGTTACATGACATATAATAGCTTCTATAGTTAAACAGGAATAGGCAAAACAATATCTATTGTAAGAAAGCTATTGACAATTTTGAAAACTAATTATTAACTAAAATATCAGCTGTCTTATCTAATTTAACGTAAATGATCAATTATTTAATATTTTTAATAACTAACTATTGGGTATTCGAAAATTATATTTTACGTATAGTATTCGACAGTTACTTCACGCTATTTAAAAAATTACACAATTGAAAGTTACAGTGATAAGTAATACTTCATATATACTACAATATTCAACGTTGCAAAAAAATAATATTTTTGTACGTAAAATTTAAGAACCAGATCTAAAGGATCTGATTGTAAAATTTCATGGGCATTGTATAAAATGGCAAAAACCTTAAAGACATAAAAGGACGCAAGACAAAATTGCGTATGCTCATAATTCAAATTCTAATAATATCAAAACAGTTGAAATTTAAAGTGAACGTGTATGCAAATTAACGATCAGCATATACAACTACTTTGTTTCTATTTATACCTTAATTCTATTAATTTTATATTAAATCCTTGTTACGGAAAAAAGTTTTGAAATAATCTACTTTTCTCCCTACCTATCCTTATCTATTATAAACAAAATTAACCAAAAGCACGCATCCATAAAATAAATTTGAAATAATCGTGAAATAAACTAAAGAGACAAGACTTAATTTATTCTATAAATAGCCCCAATAAGATTTATTAAAACGATGTTTCAATATAAGACTCAATTTATAAATACGTAACCCACAATTCTCTGTCATTTTATCTCTAAAACTCCTTTTGAAACGTATTACACAATATAATAAAACTTATATCAGCTAACAAAGAAGGAACTTATCTCGATAAAAACGATATTCTAAAAATATTATTTGCAAGGTTCGTACTTGGTAACACGTAATAGGTATTGTACCTATTTTTATCCTAACACTGCATCTCAATTTAGTTTTCATTCATGTTAAGCAAATTTATATCAAAATTACAAGCAATTTTGGAATGAAGTTCCGTATGGCACGTCACACGCTTGGCGAATGAGATCTAACCCGAAAGAAGCGTAAGATTTTCGAGTTTTGCTACAGTATAGGCGTGTGTGTATTTACAACCGTATGTGAAATTATTGTTCTGCTGGCTTTTTATTGTAAGCCAATCATCTGCCAGACTACAACTCGGTCTGTATCTATTTGCATAATAAGTTTTAAATTATTACTTTATCATTTATTAAATACTTAAAATTAATCAATTACAATAAATTATCAGGATATTGATTTACTTTCATTATTCATTAAACTTTATTAAGATTTTTGTAGTAAATTTAATCTTTCATTATATTCATTTCAATTTTAAAATAAGGATATTTGATTTTAAAATAATTACATTGCATTTTAAATTAATTTTACGTTTAATTTAATTAATTTATTAAACTAATTATTAAATATTTAACTTTAAAAAAGTAAACAAAATAAAAATAAATAAATTATAATTTTTAAAACAATTAAATTGAAACTTAAAATTAATTTGAAAGTTGTTTTAGATTCAATTTAATTTTATAAACAAATTAAATAACAATGATAAATAATAATATTAATAATATTATAATAACAACAATTTCACAGATGAGTGGACCTTTATTTTTCTGCTCGTTCTCCATTGTAAGCCAAGCATCTAACAGGCTGTATATACGTGTTTATATTATACTGAATGCTTACTATTCATTTAAATATTTAAGATAATTACATTTCACTTTTAAATTAGTTTAAATTTAATTTAATTACTTTTACACTTAATTTAAAGTAATTAAATAAAATTTTAACTTAAATTTTCGTATCACCTTTCATCTGCACCGACAAAAGTTTATACATTTAAATTGATTTCAAAATTAAGTCATGAAATACTGTTTACGTATTATGCGGGTTTTGTTTAATTAAAAGGTGTTGCTCAGATCGTTTCATTGATATTATTAATTGTTCATATCTTACAATAAAAAAGGTTTTATAATACTAAAATATTTTTATTCATGTAGATTATAAATATTTAATCCCCCGACATCTATCGTTAATTTTTTTTTCAAAATGTCTATTTCTAATTTTCAAGTAAATAAATCTTTGTCTTGCATTTTGCACTTTTTTCGTTGCTAAACAATCATACATTTGTAAGTTTTTACGTTATTTCAATAAAATGGACGTAATATTATTATATTTACATGTAATAAAATAATATTATTAATTATATCATATGAAAATCTACAAAATAATTATTAATCAAAGTTTATGTATATCTATATACGTTTTCTGAATAAAAAAATTCGAGGAGATAGTTAAAAGAAGTTTCCTCAGTCCCTTGGGAATTTAATTTTTTGTCTTGTAAAAACGGTTATTACGAAAATATTTATTAGCTTCAGATAAGTGTCTGACAAGTATATTACGATACATTACGGTATTCGTTTAAGACGCGTTGCGAGAGTGGTTGCGTGGTAAGGACTTGGTATTGCGGTAAAGTGGTTGTGATATCTATTTATTTATATATTTATACACATTTTGATAAACTAGGTTTTATATAATTCTCGAAAAGTTTGCTAATTAAAAAATGTGATGAAATTTTTGACTTTTTCAATTTTATTCGTTTTTGGACACTGTAAATGGTATGAACACTATAATTTTGATACAACGCATTTCTCATGTCACTGCACAAACTTATGTAAGCCGCTGGAATTTTTCTCATGAGTACATGAGAAAACACTGCAGGAAGTATTAACCTCTCAAAAAATTAATACTCCAACAATACCAGTTATGTAATTAAATACAATAAGCTTTTAAACTTAGAACGTCATGTCAATATCCTTTCGCTAATTTTTTCATGATGCCAGAACAAACAGATACGAAGTAGACAATATCTTCAAATGCGTTCTTTACACTTCTAAATAAATTTACTACGCGAACACACCTTTGTCACAATTTTATAATTGAATCGATATAAAAAATAAAAAAGATTTGATAATGAAATTATTAGTTCGTGAGTTCTTGGATGTCAAGGATTTCCTGCCTTATGAAACCGTTGGTTGAGCGATCTGGGATTACTAGCAGTCAGTTTTATATTCCAAGGTTTACAACGTAACCGTTATTGTACGAACAAGGGGAAGATCGCACAAATAGTGATTTTTTTTGCAATGTTGCAGGGTAAAATAAATTTTTTGTCATTTTCTTCTATACACACACAAATATGTGTGTGTATGTGTGTGCGTGCGTGTGTGTATGCGTGCGTGCGTGTGTGCGAGTTTCGGTGTATGTGTCTGTGTCTGTGTGTGTGTGTGAATGGGTATATGTATATATTATCTAAACACAGTTTGACATGACTGAATGAGTTATATGATTCTGAAGAAGTTTCACTTAAAAAATGTAATTTTGTTTGTAAATTAATATCGTTTCGTAATTTTGCTTTATTTTGTGTATATATGTATATATATATATATATATATATATATATATATATACACATATATATTGTATAAATATATAAATCATACGTATGAGCACATGCGTGTGTGGAAAGAAGGGCGGATTGGTACAGTTATTGGAACTACAATATATACTGTGGGACATTTGCTACAAACTACTACATTAACTTCTTTTTGTAGGTGTTTACAATAGAATTTACATAGGAGCAACCTAGTTACATATTTGAAGGCAAACTGGGTTTGCAGCGCCCCTATCCCCTGGACCGTTAAGAGACTCAAGTTCTTTCTCTATCAGAGTTAATAAAAAAATTATTAATGGAATTATACACTAAATTTTATCTCACAATGAAAAATTAAGCTTAGACAAATTTTAATTCTTAAGTTTTTGGGAATTTATATAAAGTATGAAAATTATCGAGGGTGACTCCTTTTGAAACTCCTTGCGCATTTCTAAAAATAGGGTGTAAGCCTTACCCACATAAATTCATGGATGAAATTAATCTGTAATTAATATCTCATAAAACGGTAGTAATCTAGTAATATTAAATATAACTAGTATAATATAAAAAAAATTTCTATGATTAAAAATAAATTTTCACTAATTCACAATAATATACTTGACATATTTTCACTCGAAGCTACTTAATGATTGTTTATTTTGTCACCGTGGTGTATTGGATTGATCACAAGTCTTTGACGGCGTGGCGCATCCTGGAGCCCGGATTCGATTCCTGACTCCTTATCGAACGGAACAAGATTGGTGTTCTGGTTGGCTATAAAAGATTATAAGTATATAAATATGCACTTTGATACATGGTTTAAAATACATAGATAGATTTTTCATATTCTCGACCGCCATATTATTACCGCTCGGCCAGTTCCGCGTCCAGTCGGATGCGTTCGCCATTAGTTATATAAATACAAGTTTTACATGCCAGAATGAGTTAAACGTTGCTGAAGAAGTTTCACTTAAAAAATGTTATTAATCATAATACAAAATAAAATGTGAATTAAGAAATAAAATGTAATTTTTTTGTAACGGTAGTTGTCAAGTAGAATGCACTGTGGATGAAATTTGGTGATTTCTTAATACATCATATAAACTACAGATATCTAACTAATTTTAAAATTAAGAAATTATTTACCGTTTGTTTTTGTGAACATTTTTCCCAAAAAATGTACAATTAACATTAAAAGATACATACAGAAATAGTCAATTCACTACACTTTTCATTTTCACATGCCAAAATCAGTCAACTTTCATAAGATATTTCTATTCAACTGATGAAAAAATTAGCCTTGATAAAAAAAATTATTTGCAAAGAGAAAGCTGGAGTAAAATAACTAATAATGTGTAACACTGACTGGAAAAATGTAGTAACAAGGAATACCTTAAGAATACCAATTCACTTTCTATATGATTCACTGGCAATATCTCGGGGAGTCCATTCCTGACCGAACTATATACCATAGTTTTAACCACTACACATACCACACACACACACACACACATATATATATATATATATATATATATATATATATATATATATATATATATATATATATATATATGTATGTATATATATAGGTATATAAAGGTATATATATATATATATATATATATATATATTTATAATGTACATATAATTTCCCTTTTGACTCTTCTGGAAAAAAATTAATAAATTTTGAAAAATAAAATATTCTCTGTCACAGTTTGTAATATGCGTGTAATTATGTTTCGTTATTAAATAACAAATTAACTAAAAACCTTTATATCCAATTAATAATATTATAGTAAGTGTATCATTATAAAGATTATAATGTAATATTTTAAAAAAATTGTTCTTATCTTCGATGAAAACTATTCTAGAGATTATGTTATAAGAAGTTATATCAACACGTAAAATTAAGTAGTTAATTTATTCCAGAAAGGTCTATAAAGTAACAGACACACGCTTTTATATTTACGCAAATATAAATGAGGATGAGTAAACTAGTGGTTCTTAGGGAAATTTATAAACTCTGAAGGCATTTTAGAGATCCATATATATATTTTTGTTTTTGTAACTGCGAAGAATGTTTACAGATTTTTTTTTTATAATTGATTTGACTCATTACTGACCTTGAAGGTCAGTAATGACGCTTCTTCTACAAGGTGGGGAGAAAATAAAAGAGCACAATATGGTAAAAATTTAAATAGTTTTAGGTATTGGACGAATTTAAAGACACCCGTTAAATAATATGTCTTTTCCAATAACATTAAACAAGTTAGGCAGGATTATTATGAACAAGCAGTTAAGATAAAATACATCGATAAATTTATGTTAGGATCTTATATTTCATTAATATCAACATAATCCTCTTATTCAATATCCTATACCGATTTCAATTAATATTGCTAATTATAAATTCATTCGTTAACCTAACTCGTTAAAGTGCAGATTAACCATATATTGCTGACTTTATTAAATTCAGATAAAAATCAGACAAGTTAATGTATTTCGAAATTATTTTTCTTTCCAAATTCTTGTTTTGTAAGAAGAGAATAAAAAGTGTCAACTCCTCTAAAAAAAGTTTAGCGTGAAATTTCTCTTATTGGTACCTTTTCCTTGAAACAAAATTTATATGCGCTATATAATTATTACGAGACGCAATTTTTTACCGAGTTTATAATATCTGTCATAAGTTACTTTAGACACGACTGTTAATACAGGATTATTTATTAGTTTTATCATCGTATATATTTGATATTTTTGTTCTATGGGTGAATTATTTTGCTTTTCTCTTTGGAATATTTATTACCTGTTAAATTTTCATTTTTATCTGGTATTTTTAGCGAAGCAAACTAAATAAACTTTTCCTTAATTTAACAAACATCGTCTTATTGACATTAATATCATCTAAATATAGTCTAAAATCAAATTTTTCTGGCACTTTAATATGAAAATATTGATGATATTAAAATAAATACTTTAAAACAAAACATTATCACATCTCTTCATAAATATGTAATAAGATATGAAAGTCCGTTAGGAAAATGAAATGAAATTTTTGATCGTGTCAATATTCTCTTCAATACAAACGTTGTTCAAAAGTATAGCATTAAGAAATACATAAAACTTATACGTTAACTTACTGCAAAAAATATGTTAGATGAAACATTTATCGCATTTTTAGTTAAATATTTACGTTGAACGAATTAATATGATCAATGCAAATAAAGTCATATCCATACTTACGATCAGTGCAAATTTACATTCGAATATAATGCACTAATATTTATATTATTGTATTTTCCCTGATTAAGCTGGATTAAGCTATAGAGTCATATTAATGACTTATAATAGCCACGTAAGAAATTAGCATAAAATTTATTTTTAAGGAAGGAAATGGAAAACCAGAAAGATCACTCATCCGTATCTGTCTGTCTGTTTATCCTTTACATTCATTTTGAAAGAGAATGCAGTTCTTATTTTTTTTAATTTAGTGTAAGATAGTCCTATATGTATTGTTGAAAATAAAATTTTAAAAAAAACAAAAAGACGAGTTCCCCCTTCTGTCTCCGAAACTGTAGAAATGTTTGTGTATGTGTGTGTGTGCGCGTGTGTGCGCATATGTGGCGAGCGCGAGCCCGTGCGCATATGCGTTTATACATATGTGTGTATGTTCACAACACAACAGAAACAAAGTTTTTATGTCAAACTTCTATTATTGGAATTAAGCAACAACAAACGACAAGCTTCAAGAAGGAAACAAAACAGGCTTAAAAAGAACCTTTCGGGCATCAAGTCAGTACGTAGGCATCGTTTCAACAATCTTCATCTTGACAGATACAAAGGATAGATATATTCTAAATATTTGACTTATTTATTTATTTATTATTTCTGAAAGCTTAGAAAATAAGTATACAGTGGCAGACTTATTGCTACAAGAGCAATTTCTTACAGCCAAATACAATTAATTAGATGAGAATATTAACTGCTGCTATGTGGCAGACTGTGATATTTAAACATTAATTAATTATATTTAAAATATATAATATTGTATGGTAATAAAATAAAATTATTGAAAAAACGACACTTTAGGAGTATGGAGGGACAAGGATGGATTATAATGGGAGGGATGAGGATCTGCTAAGTTATGATAGATAATGTATTTTCAGACGACTTTTGGATGCAGACTTTGTATGTTTGTAAACATTCTACAAACAAGTAAAACATACGGTGAAGGATTCTCCATAAAATTTCGTTCTATGTTGAGGGATTAGGAGGGTATACTTATTTTTTGATCGTAGTTCGAGGTCGTGGGATGACAGGTATTGGAATCTAGATTTAAGGTATGAAGGTGTAGTGGGATTATTAAGGATATTATATAAAAAATGTAGAAGATGAAGGTTGCATCGTTCAATAATCTATAACCATTTAAGATGTGAACGATACTCGGATATATTGTCAAATTTTTTAAGGCCGAAAATGTATCGAATACAAATTTTGAAGTCGTTCTAATTTATTGAGTAAATGTTCATTTAGTTTAGAGTAACTCCCATCCTTATAATCAAAAATAGGCAGAAGTAAGGCGTGAAAAATTTGTATTTTAGTTCGCAGTAGAAGAAAACTTTGGAGCCGTTAGAAAGAGTGTATTTTGAAGATAATCTTATGAATAAAATGATTTACTTGAGAATGTTTTGTAAGATATTGGTCAATTAGTGGGCCTAGGTCTTTAACAGTTAAAGTAAAAGGAATAACATGATTGTTAGTTAATAGCTGTGGTAAGTCAAATATAAGTTTTTTTGACAAAAGTTTCTAACCATCAATAATAATAGCCTGCGATTTAATTGGGTTAATCAAATGATCCTACATACAAGCCCTCTGACCGATCAAATGTAGGTCTGCATTTAATATATCAATGCATAAAGAGATATTAACGACATTGCAGTGAGAGAATATTTGAAGATCATCAGCATATAAATTATAATTGGAGGACAGTTGTTTAACTACGGATCGATGAAAATAGAAGTGGAGAAAGAACACCACCTTGTCTACCACCACCACTACCTTACCTTTTAGGTACTTGGGCAATTAGGCTGGTCTACTTTGAGTAGTTTTCATATATTTTGATTGCCTGTTTATAGCTACAAAGATAGGAATTATCAGTCAACACATTATTGCGACAAATTTATTGATTTAAACTTATGTATCAAAACGTCAACGTCCATAGAATTGAAAGCATTACTGAAGTCCAATGATATAAGGACAGATAGTTGGGTATTGTTCTCATCGCCAGTCACTTTCAGCAGTGCAGTTGAAGTATTATGCCCTGACTTAAAGCCAGATTGCAGAGGGTCAAGTAAATATGGTGCTGAAAATGAATTTTGAGGATAACTTTACTTCCAAACGTACAAAATCGTCTATTCTTTAACAATTTTATAACGTTAATGACCTATTTTTGTCACATAATGCTAGTCTTGATGGAATTTACTGGCGACACTGAAGGCAAAAGAACATGAAGTCAACCTCTGACACGCTGGTGAAGAAATTTAATTTGAAGTGCCAAGTGAAAGAATTTACTTCCTTCATCACACTTCATGTGGTGGTGAGGTTAACTGCGGACCGGATTTCATTGAGATATATTATACCATCATATAAACCTTAATATCGCGATCCTCAGTAATAAAAGTCAAACCAAAGAGACCGATAGTATCCTGTTTACAAATAGCACACGGTTATTAGGTCACTTGCAAGTTTTAATCAATATTAAACAAATGCTCGTCGAAATAACAGATATGTGAATCTAGCCATTTAACAATTTTACACTTAAATTTATAATCCATATAATTGCTAGTAAAATAATGCATCCAAAATTATAAAACGTGCGCTCTAAATTTATGATCAGACCGTAAAATGATTTCTAAGTATTATATGTAATAAATTGATTGAAAAAGAAGATTGGTTTTCAAAAAGGCAGAAAAAATTCGGTGAGATAGAATAAGAATTTCATTTTCTATCCAAATGTACGTAACCACCACACACCTATAATTTGAATAATGTCTAATGAAGTTCTAGCTTTGAAGTCTAATAATAAATAATACCTTTAATAACTAATGAACTTGTAGCATTGAAATCTTAACTTGGAAAACTAATTTTACATTTGTCTGCTTTATATGGAAATGTTACAGCGCAAAGTTTCTAACAACTTGCTCAGTTATCAAGCCTTACACCGTGCAGTGAATTATACGTACATATATTCATGTGGGTGTTTGAAATGCTATTGGTGAATGTAATTTATTGCTGAGAGACATTATATTTTTTTTCGAAATGAATTTTTTCTGGCAATGGATATTTTAAAGGTACAAGTTTTTAGCACAGAGTTTGTAACTCAAGAGTTCACAGTAATAAGATATGGATTACATATAATAATTAGACAGGTAAAATGCTAACGACCTAGTGTAGAAAAAACAGGAATTATGTAACCAAAATCTAAAGTGAATATCAGAAAAGTAATTCTGGGATGCTGAAGAAATACTAAAGATGTTGTTAATTAGTACCTTCCATAGGAATTTGCGGTTAGATTAAGATTTACTAGAGTCAATAATTAGATTGATTAGCTAACAGAGTGGTCAAAGTGATAATTTTTTTTCCTGTGTATGAAGGCTAAATAAAATATCAAGGAATAAACAAGGATTACAGGTATTGAGCTGGATTCTACTGGTATGTTTACTTAATTCACTCGACATTATATGCCTTCTGATCATCACTTATTCAAAACTTTAAGCATTCATTTATAAAAAAAAATCAGCTATATTGAAGATCTTCAAGAAACTTTGCCCACATTTTTTAATCTAAATTCCCAGATTTTTAAGCTGAAGATATATTGAAACTAGAGGTAGATTAAAACTAGATTTCTTTCTAACCCTACCTACTCTTGCAGTAGATCTACTAACTTTCGACTTCAAACGGTTTTTTGCTCAAATTATTCACTTGGGACCCATGGTCTGCCAACGTTTTAAGTTTTTGAAAATCAGAATTAAACTCGTATTAAGTAATGATATCAATTGATGAAAACGAAACAAAAATGAAACAATCTCAGAGGGCTTTCTTCAACGTTTGTTTATTTAAGAAAAAATATTGATATATATTTAATTATATATTAATAAATACAATAAAATACAACTACTGCTATTTTTCTTGGAGAATTATGCCCTGCGAATTTGATTGAATTGGATATAGAATGGAAAATATTAATAAATATTGAACTTCCTTCTTTAACTGATCAAAATGTTAAACATTTCTCTCATCACATTTCTGAAATTAAAAAAAATACTTAGTTGTAGCAAATGTTTCTATTACTGAGTCAATTATTAAAGAGTTTACTTCGTTGCCACAGAGGTAATACCGAGAGGCTATTTTCTTCAATAAATTTAGGGAAAACATGTTCTCAAGATAGACCTACAGGGTTGCTCAACACCAAACGTTTCATTATTAAAAATTATGGGCGTCCCACTCAAGAATATTTAAATTGATTTATAAATGTATTTGTTATTTAAAGAAACAAGGTGGTCTTTAATTTAATTTTATGTCTCCTTATCATATTTATATATTAAATCATGAGAAAAGTCAAATGGTTAATCTACCAATTTTTCATGAAGGATTTTTTAGGAAACTACGAACTTTAGAAATCCTTTTAAAATTTTTAGGTTTGTAACTATCTCTCAAGTAGCGGCAGGTCATAAATAAAGATGCTGCATATATATATATATATATATATATATATATATATATATATATATATATATTAGTTACCTCGTGACATTTACGTTTTAATTATTTTAAGCAGGCCGATGTTAAAAACTTGTAATACAACCCAGTAATTTTATATATTTCAATAAACGCTAAAGATTGAATAGGAATTTGTGGCTTTAAAAAATATTCCTGTACATTGCACACCTTCCTATCAAATCGTTAGTATCTAAACCAACATTATCACATTGTCAATAAAAGTTTATTCTTAAAATAAAGTCAAACATTTTAAGAAAGTTAATGATTATTCGAAGTTCTACAAAATGCATATAGATTTATTAACTGTAGACGTAATAAGAGATTGTTACATTTGCAAATGTTCATCGAGCAAAAATAAGATCACGAACTCATTAATACAAAAGACTGAAAATAATTATGACGCAATTATCATTTCAATCCCTTTGTTCCTTTATCATCTTTAGCAATGATTTTTCAAATATTTTTTAAGCCATGATGATCCATGCAGTAAAATCTTTGTTATTTTAACGTGACTTTGAGTTTCACTCGATTACCACAATATTTTTGGGTTGGAAAAAATAGGTATCGTATACATAGGTTCCTTTATTATAAAAATGGGTGTATATCCATCTATACCAAAATAATTATTATATTATTAGACACAGCTGGGTTTCGTTTTGAAAATTCAGCTCTATTATATTTACTAATATATTATTTTCTGGTATAGACAAACTTTGATGTAGTTAGAATGGTATCATTATTTATTCCCAATTTTTGATCCACATTTACAAAATCACATTTACAAAGTCTGAGACTCCTCATTTCGGTATAACGTAATTTAATTTTTAAAATTTAATTTCTGCGTAACATATCATGTATTGAATCATTAAATTGAAGTAGGTCCAAGCCGAGTGATATTGAAAAAACTCAATATGTCAATTTATTAAGTTTTTAATTTATACTAATAGCTTATAATTTTAAATCCTAATTTTGACTCGCTTTTTATTTTAATAATGGCCTCAGTAAATTGATTTAGGATAAATCACCTGTCCAAATGTAACAAACATAAAAAATATGCATTAATGCTTTTCCTTATGTTTGTGTGTGTGTATATATATATATATATATATATATATATATATATATATATATATATATATAAACATATAAAATAATACTAATTGACCGTTCACCTAATCACAAATTTTGCCAGGCCACATAAGCCCTATGAAATTTTCTAATTTCGTAGATCGCAATAAAACCATGAAATGAATAACTTTAACAACTTTATCCAGAAGTTACGCAGCCACCCTTTGTAGAGTTCCTTTGAAAGTTCGCTTCACTGTATCGAGCTGTAACCGTAAATACGCCTAATTAGTAACTTCTTGGAAACATACTCCTTAGTATATATACATTAAAGACACGCGATGTTTCTCCGTATATTTGTTTAGGATCTGTTATTGGAAATTCGATACTACTTCCTGGTTTCCGAATAGTTTCAATAATTAATGAAGGACGACAAAAACACCACAAATAGTAATAGGGGAACACAAGATACACAATGAATTGAAATACAAGTGATAGTACCGTATGATCAATGAATGAGTACTTCATGTGTTAACAGGTCAGTAACTCAAAAAACCTGACAAAAATCTTAACCGCAAACAAAATTATCTAACAAAACCCGAAAGCAAAATTTAGGACAACCTCAATATAAGATCAAAGGAACATTTATAGCAAACTCAATAGAAGATGAAAGCAAATTTTGTAACAACCTCAATATAAGGTAAGAGCAAAATTTATAACAACCTCAATACATGATGAGAGCAAAATGAATAATTACCTCAATAAAAGATAAAAGCAAACTTTATAACAATCTCAATAAAAGGTAAAAATAAAATTCATGACGACCTCAATATAAGGTAAGAGCAAAATTAATTATAACCTCAATATAAGGAAGGCCTTTATTGACAACGCAACGAACAGTGTTTAAAAGATAAGGATTAGACGTGATGGTACGCAATACACTGAATATTTTCCGATCTGTAGAGTTTATAGTAAATGTAAAAAAAGGATAAACAAATATTATTCAACCCAGTACGGCTTAAATAATAATGTTTATCCTCTCTTTTATGAAATATTATATGACACATGAATACGCGTTCTCGAACCTCAACATAGTTCTAATTTCTCAGTATCGTTTGAAAGGGTTATAAGGGTTTCTAAAATATTTTTCATAATTTTTGGGTAATATGTTCTCTAAGATTCACTGGAAAAGAAGCAAAAACAGAATTATCCCATCCCCACATTTCTGAAACCACTAAATAAAAAATTATGAAGAAATAGGAATTTTAAAAGCCCACGCAAAGCCCTAAGAAAACTGTCGTCAATTCAAAATGTTATAATTTTTTTAATAAACAACTTTTTTACGCTTGTGACATATATAGCAATTAATATATTTACTATATAATAAATACAATATAATAATTTAACAGAAATGCTATGTACCCTAAAATGTTTCTAAGGGCTAAATATGCCTCGTGATCCAAGTTTTACTAGTACTTGACAGATTTTTTAAAAAGGAACTTCAAAAAGTACTCTTTGGAGTTTTTTAGAAAAACACAATTATTGATTAGATAAGATCCTGGATTTTTCTCTACCAGTGTTCACCTAATTTCATAAAGCCATAACTGTAAATAAATTTGGTCTTTGTTGAACATTCCTAAATATAATCAGCAAGTTAAACAACATTGCGACAGGTAAAAATACATTGATGAAATCTTATCTTCATGTGATCTGTGAATCGTTAAATACAAAACCATACCCATATAACATATGTAATCATATACAACCTCTTATCCAACTCCTTTTGTGCTGTACCGTTCATAATTTGCAAGCAAGCAGAGATTTCTAAATATAAAGGCGCTGCAGGTAGTTCAAAACTCTCTTTCAAATTTCGCTTCATCTCTTCGAAGTATTGTGCTGAGATATTCTCGAGCCTGCTGTAAATTAATGAAACGAAATTCAACAGGAAATTTATGCGGAATCTCTTACTCCCTTACTACTGGTGTATTTCCTTTCTGGTGCATTGTGACGTAAATTGCTTCGTCTATAAGAAAACGAAAATTGCATAAATATAATATGCATAGTATATTATGTAATTTAACACATAATACACTAAATTAGTATGGTAGATGATTCTGCAAAGGGGAGTCTTTGAAAAGAAAAGCTTCGATATGTGAAAAAAAAATTAAAAGCTGAAATTTGTCAATAACATTGATTAGAAAAAAATATCTGTGAAACAAAATAATCACACGTTTCTCTTTTCCTGATTTTGAATTTAATATTATCGTAAATATTTTAAAAATTTTCCATCGTGTCATGAGATTATCTTGAAAAATTGAAGGTTTCGTATTTCAGACAATTTGATGGAACCTTGAACGAACCTTCCAAACATTTCAAAAATATTTAAATTAATTGAAAAAAATGATAATCAGATTTCGAAATAGTCAAAACTAATGGTCTGCGGAAACTTAATATTTAAGAAAAACCACTAAGCTATCCGTTCTTCTTTAAACTGATCCGAATAATTAAATCCAACCATATAGAAAAGTAGTATTAATTGACGCACCTGCTATATTGAGAGCCTCATATCAAATAAAAGTACCTAATGGAAATGCAAGCAATGGCGATAACGAAAACCGCTTTAATGCATACGTGGGTTTCGCAATCATTGAAAAATTTAATTTATTTTTAAAACCTGAGTAAATTTTAAGTGTCTTAGATAAATATATTTCGTCCTGCACTCTTTCACTAATACTTAAAAAGTTTACTCAAATTCAACAGTATTATTTAATTTTAACAGAAGTGTATAGGTAATGGCCAGCCAATTAGAATTAGCTATTTTACAAAAAGCTGTCTGATTCTGGTATTACGAGAAACATTTATTGTTCTACAAATTTCTCATAATCATTTACAATATAAGCCAATTTTTACCATCCACTTCAAGTTTAGCTAATTTTCAATACTGGATTATCGTAATTTTTGGAGACATATAGCTCGAAATGAGAAAAAAACGAGACTATTATAAGATAACTTGCGCGAGCAGTATATGTGTCACAGTCGTTTTTCTCAGAAACTGGTGCAAAAACATGAAATTTGACATAGTGATATAGCATATTAACTATTTATTAACATAGTTATTATAATTTATTAAATATATTTAAACAGATACTGTTCAAAAATATGCATATCCTTGAGGGGACAAATTAAATAGTATTTTTTTTAATCGCTTAAAAGACAAATCTACAGATTTAACTAAAAATATCCATAAAAATCATATTCCTTTTCCCCCATCGGATCTCCAAAACTACGAAATAAAAAATTAAGTAGTTTTTTGAGAAAATCTCAATACTTATACGCCTATGAAAGTTACACTTGATAATATACTCACAAGGAAAAAATATTATTATTTTTAAATAGTTTAATAAAAATACTAATCCTTGAACCTAATATGAACCCAACTGGTCATGAAATCCTTGTTGTATTGGTTTTACATATACTTAGTAGGTTCTATTTATCTCTACTATAAAATAATTATATAATATTACTAAGAGCAATGTGGGGAAATGACCAGATAATATAAAGGAAAAGAAAAATTAGGTGATGACAAGTTGAAAAGTAAGGACTCTACCATTTCAGGTCATCAGCGTTAGTTCATATGCAAACAAAGCAGAATATTTCTAATTCCTCCCCAACAAATAAAACCGGTTTCTACTGTAGTGTGAGTATAACCCTGGCGGATAATATAAACTTAACCTGTTATATGTCTAATTAAGCAACATTTCCTTTTTTGAATTTTTGGAACCAATATTCGGCTCAATCATAAAAGAATACATCTTTCCCCATCGGTATGTATATGTTTCGTGTTACTTCGCTCGCTTTTTTCCCTACATCGAATTTATAAACCCAAAGCAATCTAAATTATTGACTTAAAATTTCCATAATTTATTCTTTATATGCTGAAATTCAGTTAGCAAATGAATCGATAACCCAACACCGCTTTCATTATATACCCTAACAGAGATATTCAAATTTTCTTAACATTCCTGAAAACACTGAAGAATTTAAGGTTTATCAATTTTTAACTAAATACATCATTTTTTACTAAATACATTATCATCATACTAAAAAGTCTTATAAAGGCATAATTCTAAAGTTTCATTTGATGCCGTGAGCTTTATTGACGTAGTAACTTAATACGATCAAGTTTATTCAACCAAAATCGTATAACTGAGTAACCTAATTAATGCAACGTCCATGAAATGAAAAATCGATGGAGTAAAATATTAGTTACTCATGTGCAGTACTCAACTAACAGTGAACATTTTGATGGTAAATGTCTGTTACTTGGCTTCTTGTTAACCTATGAAATCAAATTATCCAATAAAGTATGTGAATTTACTACCAGAATGTATTAAATTAAAAACTACATATTTAATCAAGAAGAAAGTACAAACGAGTCCATGTCTGTGCGCGCATGAGGCAAAAACCACTGATAATTTTTTTTTAATGTCTATGTCCTGGAGATTTGGTAGACGTTTTATGTGTGTACATTAAAGGTAATAATTATAATAATTGGCGCCTTTTACCCAAATAATTACTCGCACGTATGATGTCTTCTGTCACTACTCCATTAACATAAAAATACGGACGAAATGGTAATAACTGGAAAATATTACTGATGCATTGTTATCAATAATCAGAAATATATTATCAGAATTTGCAATTAAAGCAATTTATACAAAAAGGTTACATTACTTGCATTTAAAAATAATAATTAATAATCATAATATCACAAGCAATACCCGAGTATTTATTTTATGTTTGTTTCGTAGCGACATATTTGAGATATATCGTATAAAACATATTTGAGATATATCCTTTGACATTTAATTAGGAAATTGTGCATTTGTAAAAATTTAGTTAAATATATTTTCTCTTGTAATCAAAATTTTAATATTAATTTGACACGGCACAAAGACCAGATAACGCCAGATACACGCCACGCAATATATAACAAATTTCATCAAGTATAATTAAAGATAAATATTTTTTTTTATATTTTATCTTGGGACACCTCGTCTATCAATTTATCAGTTTTTGTAGTAAATCTATATTTACACCATTAAATTTCTCTAAATTTGTTTTTCTGGACATATTAGAGATGAATGAAGATATACTTAGTAGGCTGTAACATTAAGCAATAAAAACCTATGGGTTTAATATGGAAAGCAGCAATAAAGGTTCCCCTTCTGTTTCATATTTAGATGAGAGGATATAAAAATACGTATAGCGTATAATTGTAAATGTCAAACCCACTGGTATCTAAATAAGAAATTTTACTTTTTTCTTATTTACGTTAATATGAGTGACTGAAACTGATGATTAAAAAAAAGTTGAAAGTCGAGTATAGTATCACGGAGTGATATTGAAGGCTATAGATAAAATAATCCATCACTAAAATTAAACACATAAATAACATATTATGACTAATAAGAAACACTATCTAGTCTATGATAAAATATAAATCGACATAGAGTTCAACGTAACTTTCGTTCAAATAATAATTTTTGTACTATATGTTGTTAATATTTTCAATTATAATATTACAAAACTGGGTGCCAAAAATTAAATAAATATTGCTCTAGTGCTGTGTTTGTAAGTGATTATTATCAAATTGCTACAAAACTTACCGGAACAAACATCATCAAAAAAATAACATGACACAAGAAAAAAGTCGGTAATATTTATTCTTGTGCTGAAAACACTTCATTGAAATGTGGTGAGTAAATGGAATTACATTTGCAAGAAACCATTTTTTTTCTGTTACACGTTTGCACTGTTCCTTGATTTTAATTTAATTTGGAGGAATTAAAACTAAACCACTTTGTATTAAAAAATACCAACACAATATTCAATTTTAAGTATGTTTCAAAAGATGGATACCGAGATTAGGCTCATGCACCATCATATACACCACTAGCTTTTGTGAATTGTAAAAAAACAAGGGCGACTGACAAAACATTTTATAATCTTCAAATGTTGTGATGTCACTCACTTCTGTCAAAGTTTTCGTTTATTCTATTGTTCACCTCGGTATTTTGACAGAGTCAGAAGGATATTGATGTACTGTAGCAATCGAAGCACAACTGGTGTCAGTATTCCAAGCGCCATAATATGTATGCCTGGTTTAGGCATAACGAGATGACACGCAGTATACTCTCCCTTGGCATATCTCTCTTGATTTGTATCTGCAATCGTCATAACTCTTTTATATGGAATCTTTTATATACGTTTTGGCTGACTTCGCACATTGAATATTTTTGACTATTTGTTAAAACTAAGAAATACTTATGAGACAACTGTAATGATCTCAAATTCCATGTACTTACTATGTAACGTTAACGACATCCTTTGTCAACGTTTTATCTACGCATCTGATCCTTATTCTCTCTCCACTGTACATTAAATATTTGTATTAGAAAGTATCTAAGATGGACTATAAGCCAAAACTCTTTTTTTAATTATTGACACTCTGTCCAATTTCTGTTTATTTATCAGAGCAGTCTAAAAAATAATAAATCGATATTAATGAGACTTTGTCCAGAAGGAGACTTGGAGTACAGATTAAAATCTATGCTATTCTTTGTTGCGATCGAGTATTCACTTGCGAACTTTTTTATTTTAATAACAAACTAGCAAATAGGAATTTGTTCACACGTGCTTTCCGCATTACGTTGCACTCTAATGCAATGAAACTGCACTCGCAATATTGCATTTCTCGACGCTCGCTTCGACCACACCATAAAATTCCTTTAACGCTACGGCGAGAAGTCATGACAAGCATGCACTCTGGCATTAGCGATAGATTTTATTTTAAGGCATTTTGATGTGAATAATCGTTTCAAATTGATAAAGCTTTGGAAACCAAAATTAATACTAAGCTTAATTTAAATTAAAAGTAATCTGAAAAGTGAAAAAAGAATAATCGAAATGATCCAATGAATAATTATTTTGCACTTATCAAAAAGTGTGATTAACATTTTTGACCTTAATGTAAAATCTACTTTCTTGATTATATTTAACATATGATCAGTTTGGTAATCGTTGGAAATAAGAATTTCACTAACCTTTTTATTTATATGCATATATTTAATGTACAACACTACTTTTATAACCAACCTTAAATAAGATAATTATTCTAAACTCTACTGATTTACTATTGCATGTTTTTTTTATATGAAAAGATATTTAAATTCAGAAAAGTAGTAGTGAAGTTGCATGAACTTAATTATTTTTCAATTTTAAAAGTAGATTAACGAATAAAGTTCGATAACTGAAAGAATAAAGATACGTGAATAACATTCGGATAGTGATGCGCTCAGTAGGTTTTGAAGGAATTCCATCAATATAGGCTCAATTCGCCCCGTTTTAAAAAAAAATTAATAAGTGCAACTTTGCAATCTGTCATGGCACGGTGTTTGTTTTTAATATTTGTTAATGACTATCTATAAAATATATCAAACAAGGGAACAACACTTAAATTTTAATATTATTTTGCTGAAGAAACAAATTTATGTTGAAATTAAAATACGGAATTATCCGACAATTTTTCAAATTTCCGCCAATATATTCCCGATGACCAGCAAGAAATATATCAAACCCATAGAACTAGAAAGTGCAACATGTTAGCTTCTCGATTAGTGCCCAATATCTGGGTGGAAATTTAAAGTGCCAAATATCTGGATGGAAAGAAAAAAAATTGCGAAAGCGAAATAAATTGAAGTAGCGTAACTGGCCGCCGACATATAAATTATATTTACTGACCATAAAAAAATGACTTGCATTTTCTTTTCTTTATCTAAAAATAGTGCCGCTCTTAATTTTAATAATACGCTAATGTTTATTATATGTCCGTATATAGATAACGTAAAACGAGTCTGTAGACAATTTCTTTTATTCAAAATGTTGAGATCAAACTCTATAAAAAAGGCTTCCTAATTATATTATTAAACTGTGCTCCAATGCTTCATTTTACTTTTTTATAGAGATACTTCATAAAAAAATTAAGTAGTAAACTTTACCGCTGGAACCTTAAACAAATAATTTTTCATTATTATATTATAAGATTTTATATATATTGTGTTTGCAAAATTTTATTAATATTTTGTACCAAGTTTTGAAAAAATTAAAGCAAAAATATCTGAAATACATTTATTTCTAGACGATTACTAAAAATAAAATTAAGTAGGATAACATTTCTTTGAGTCGTAAATCCAGAAGGAAATTATATGATTACCATTTCCATGTACGCCGTGCGTCAATATAAAAGTCCTTGATACACTTGTTAAAAAACACATAGATTTTAGAAAAAATCGACATAAGTAAAATATACTAATTCCATCAAAACCAAAGGGATTTTCTCAGGAATGGGGCCGCAAACTTTATGAAATCTAAAAAAGTAGGGTTATCTTTTCAATTTCTGTGGGGATAAAATAATTTTTATTCGAGCAAGCGCACGCGCACACACACATATATGTATATATATATATATATATATATATATATATATATATATATATATATAATAGTCTCACTTTCACACCATGATAAAATCATGGATGAAATAACAACATACTTCCAAAATCTTCTAGCTTCTCACGACGTCATCGTTTCTTCACCGCTACCCGAACAATTTCCGTCAAGAAAATTCAAGCTGCGATTTACGAAGAAAATAGCAGGAAATTTCCTGCTATAAAAATTTTGCAGAAAATATTTCAAGCAGGCAATTTTATTTATATTTATGATCTTAGCTTATACTGGCTTCTTACTATTGGACAATATTATGTTGTATATCGACACATTCCAATAATTACAAAAACAATAGTTCCTTAACATTTGCAAAACATTTGAAGGCACATCGTATAGTACTGCTTGTTACACCTTTACGACAACTTTCTTATCCTGGTCTTACTATCTCTTCTATCTTTTTTTTCAATTTTTTTTAATGACAGTGAAAAAGGGAATGCTTTGAAAGATATCGTTTGTATTACAAATGTTTCAATATTTCTAATGTTGCAATTCTGAAATAAAAATCAACTAAATACGAGTAACATACACTACCATGGTTCAATCTTGATTAATATATAAATATTGAACAGAATATTACATATCTATTAAACCAACTACTATCATTTTTATTTTTACCATGTATCAAAAACTATGAGATTCAGATTCGCCGCAATTATTTTTTATTATATTTTAAATAAACTTCTATTGGAATTTTTTCATAATCTAGACTCCAACTGTGTATATTGATGAGAAGGGGTAGACATTTTCAACAATCTCAAGAACTGTTTTCCCTAAAAGAAAAAATAATAGTTTGGCATAATCGTTTTTTCGACTGATACCATACGCTATATACAACATTTTCAAGACAATAAAATACTTTAATAACTATTTAAAATTTTCAAATGAATATTTTTAATAGTTTACTGCTAAGACATTGCCAAGCGCTATGCTAGACTAATTTCTATGCCGGATGATTTCTGAGAAAATTCGCAAAATATTTTAAGTTTCTTTTATATTTTAATCTTTGCTTGAATCATTTTGTCTATTAATGAAAATTAGAACCAAAATCCGTTTATTGCTTACTGAAGTCGTAACAGTCAATTCATTTTTACCACACTAAACAGAGTAATGCATTATATATATATATATATATATATATATATATATATATATATATATATATATATATATATATATATATATATATATATATCAATAGTAACTCAGTTGAAGAAAGACCTTGCAATAAAATATATAGGCCTGAAAAATCAATTATTAAATTTACCATGATTTTCAAACATCTGGCATACTTATTATCAATATTATAAACTAAAAAGTATACCACGTTAATGAAAGCAGAATTATATATATATTTACTTATTATAAATAATTTAAACACACCTTGTTCCGGATTCCTTCTGAAGACATATTTTTCTCTATTTAAATGGATACATTTCTATATATAAGGAAAGTCATAGATGTAGAATTGAAACCGATATATATATATAAATATATATATATATATATATATATATATATATATATGTATATATATATATATATATATATATATATATATATATATATATATATATATATATATATATATATATATATATATAATATTTATTGATGCTATATGGTGAAAATAAACGTTGAAATCCTAAATTCTGTCTAATTACAATAAGGGGGAGAGATTTCTTTTTATTTTAAAATCCTCCATAGTCATTGATAATAATTGGACAGATTTTCTGATCCATTGTAATGTTTAAAGCATAAATTGGGACGCGGAATTTGGGGAAAAACGTTACAATTCTTGGAAACCATTGCAATATTTTTAACACAATTAAGTTAAGTGAAAAAGCAAAATTTAATTTTATTTCCTCAACTCATAACATATTTGCCATAATTTCTCTGCACTCATTTTCAAGAAGATTTTCTTTACACAATCAAAAGTGACTCTCTTCGATTAAAGGGTGAATTATCTCTATTATTTTATTCTAAAGATGGTGACGAGAATAAGACCAGGTTGCTTGGTATTATTCGAACGCAATTTATTTATAATGCAGCTACCACACCTTAGTATTACAAAGACTTAACGTACAACCAACCACAGAAATCATATAAATATCTGAATATATGCGTATAAAATGACGAACAATTCCTAGTCGACCATATTTGTTTTCAATTATCTCATAATCAATTATTTTGCAGTCGTGAATCAACTGTTTTAATTTTCCCTGATAAAACACTGCACATCTGCAAAATGTACAGGTAAATTCATAGCAAGCGCCAAACCTCAGACTCTCACTGAAATTAAATTTTTGAATTGACATTTGAATTTTGAAGATTTATTTTTTATGTCCTATTTTCGTAAAATATTTCGTAAAAAATGTTCATTGTGACATCAAATATCGGGATTGAGCTACAGCGTGTTACGTCTATGAGGGAATTCTGAGAGAGTTTTATTCAAAACTGAAGAAACATTGAAATGCACATTAAAATAAAGTTAAAATAAACTCACTAAAACATATATTGACAAGAAATATTCGTGCAACTTTTTTGAAAATATTGAACGTTGCTCAAAATAACTATAGTTCATATTATTAACATTTATTTGAATAAAGTTGTCTACAAGTATTTAAATAGAAAAAGGAATGCATTTAAAAAAAGTTCAATATGTGTAATGTGCAGTGTAATTTCATAAAACAAATCGTGGAATATAGCGATATAACTTATGTATTATATTGATACATTACAATTGGTTTATAGACGAATACATATAATTTTATAGAAGAAATCATAAAATTAAACCTGCATTGTGGTGAATTCACACACGTCCATTTATTGTAATGGTTTTGTAAGAAAACGTCATTAAGTACAAGAGATTTCTTAGGTAAATTTGAGAATCCTTCAATAATCAATTCTGACCAAAAATCTTTCTACCAATAATTACTAAAATTTGACTTAAAACTATTATGTAATTAATGAAACTACTGCCTAACTAGTTTATTTATATCCTTCAGGTTTTTTTATCTCTTTTGGGCAATAACGCAACAAACAACGTATCAACAGTTTCCTGTATACTTTTTTAAGCCATATTTTCTTTCGATCTATTAAGCCTATTGGTAAATTTTGATTATACCTATGAACCTTAAGATAGATTTGAACAATCCTTACTTTTAAGCCATACACTAAAGGATTTAAAAATAAAAGAGAAATTATCATTTATTAAAAGAAATAAATTATTTGTAAGTAAATAGAATATTATTTACGCAATAGATTAGTAATAAATACATTGTTGTCCATATTATGGAAATATTTATACAAAGAGCCCACTAATTGGTAAATTAATAAACATAATTTTAGACAAAATATCATATCTCTCTGAATGAGAAATAAACCCTTGCGCAATGTCATTCATGGGTTTGTTATTTATACCACTATACAAATTTATGTACTAGACCATATTTTAATAAAAAATGAATAACGCAAATATAAGCAAACTTTTGGAATTTTAGTCTCTGTTCCCTCTACCTGTGTACGAGGAACCCAAAAAGAGATTAAAGAAGGTAACACAAAGATGGTTCAGGTTAAATGAAATGAAATATTTGGTGATACTAAACAAAACCTTAAATAAATTAATGAATTATTAAAACCCATGTATTATAAGGACGTTAATGAAAGTTTTAAAATAAATACATTAATATTCTCAAACTAAAGAATTTATTTTCTGTTTCACAGAAGTCATTACGCGAGAAAATTTGTTGACAAAATGTGAAAACTTTTTTAATACACATGTTTATCTATGGCATAATTAACTTCAAAAAATTTAAAGCAACTAAATTCTAACAGCAATTGATTATCAAAATGAGCAGCAATAATAAGTACATGTAGTCTCCGTGCATTTGTAATACTTTCAATACAGCTGCGATTCGTAGGTTGTACTACAGCTGAAACTACGGAAACCACACAATAAACGACTGAATTTTTTTTATTTATTTGTTATTACTAGTAATGAAATACACATTATTAAAATATTAACTCTTAAATTTCGTTCGTAGAAAAGGTAAAAACGGAACCCTTCTAATATCGCTCACTTGTCTGCCCATCTTTCACAGCCATTTTGAAAACACCACTGCATTTTTCGCAAAAACCGTTTGAAGTCGATTTAAAATTTTATACGATATTTTCGAAGTTTATATTCAATATCTATATAGATGTTTTAAAGCACACGAATGATAAGAATATTTCTTTACTTTTATATATCGTACAGGGTATAAATTAAGAAAGAAATTTATAAGAATTCCCAAACATTTTTTTCAGAAATTTCTGTAAGAGAGTTCTAAAGAAATTGTTGAAATGTTCACAAAAATATGCGGTTTCGACCCTCCTAACTATCGGAACTACTAAAGTCAAAATTATGAAAGAACACTGCTTCTGGAAGTTAACCTAAAATTTTCCGGAAAATATAGCGTTGATTCTAAATTTGAAAGTTTTTGAGAAACTCGTGGTATTTTACGCCTGTCAAAGGTGAACTAGACAATGTATTTAAATGTCGAATTTTAGTATTAAGTAGTAGTCGAAATTCGACCGTAATTCTTAACTTTTTATACGTAAACCCAGTGGTAAAAATTCGACCGCAATTCAATAAGTTTTTAAGGTTGAACCATTATTTAGGATCATTTGTCAAAGGGCTTCTATAATCATTGCATATAGTTTTTTTTTAAATTGTGTTGTATTATGTCAGCTACGAGCACATACAAATACATTATTAGCATATGTTGTTCGCCTGAATTCCCTGAAATATCTATTAAATTTAAAATTTCATGCTATTACGCAGATATCTATTACACAAAAAATAAAATAAATCCTTCTTCGCCACGACCCACATTACACAGACTGTTCTCGCGTGTGTACACAGTTTGTTCCTCGCCTCTGGCATTAACTGGAAAAATCCACAATGCTGGCTTGTTTGAAGTATATGAATAAAATGAAAAGTTTTCTTATTAATTGACTGATATCTGTAAACTTCATAGGGGCAGTAGCTTTCCTAGTTTAGTGCTATAATTGTTCTAAGCACTGTCAAGACGGGTGGAAAGAAAATTTCTTTGCCATACGAGAAAACTATTTCCTATTATTCTTTATAAAAATTAAGTTTAACAATATAAAACATAAAGAGAACGCGTCAAATGTTTAGTCTCCCAATATTTATTGTTTTATGAACGGTCTAAAGGGATTAACCTTCGAGTTAGCAAACAACGTTCAGTAAACATATTGTTTGTAGAAAATGCTCAACAATCGACGAAGTTGGAAAGTTTATATTAACGTGAATTATAACTTATTTTTAAGTAAATCGCTTTATTTAATATACAGTCAATATCAAAATTTATTTATTTTATTTCTAAAGATATGTCTGTTTAATAAGGCGTCCAAGCTTTGTAAAGAGAGCTACAAATTTATTCATGAGTCCACCTGTTATTCCAATTAATATCGGAATGACTAGTGAACTCAAGATTAAATTTGAGAACTCACAAGGGTGAGTAAAATCCAACAACCATATCAATTTCTCCCTACTTTCCATACAGGTAGATTACAAATTATAAAAAATTTGAAAACATCAGATTTCATGAAACATTATTTCGCAATACAAATTTAATTTTTATCGTCCTGCTCCTGCATCCCATGTCCATTTATGTCTCGTCTTATTCATAGTTTTCTTTACAGTATAAACTAAGCAAAATAAGGTTATGTAAACTGCACGAAGGAAGTAGAAAAGCTGTTGTTCTTGTTGCGTGGCATTTAACAATTAGAGTTTAAGCGTGTGTATATTTTTTAGCATTTCATACATTAAAAGGAAAAACGAATACTTCCATAAAAGATACCCCGGGGCAGGTATCGTTTATAATGACTTATTATAAGAGCCTCAACAATACTTTGTATAAATAATACCTATGCATATTTACATACGCATGTTTGTGTATTTATGAAAGAGAGTGAAATAACTTTGTGAACATTCTTCAACTCATATTTCTTATTCGATCCGGTTAAAAATGTTAGAAATATAATTTCAGCTAAAATCCATATCACATTTCTGGAAAATTTCTTTCATAGTTTCTTAAAATAAAAAGAGAGGCTGTCGGAATCCCAAAAATTTACCTTAATACATAAATGTATAAATGACGAGCCGTTAAGAAGAATTCATAAATCCCACATCTTTTTTGAAAACAATTCATTTTGATAAATATTTATTAAAATGAAATGAGATTTATTTGATTCCACGTTATATTGCATTTATAAACAAAAATATCACTAGTTAAACTAGACACGTGGAAAATATCATATAATAAAATTAACCGAAACAAATTAAATTTCTGCTAGAAAAATTTAAATAAAATATCTTAAATTTTACGCAAATGTAACTCTTGGAAAATATATCCTTCAAATATCAATTTTCCTTCGAAAAATCATATATGTCACTTTCTTTGATTTTATGCATATGAAATAACACCCTACGGATTACCATTCGCAATAAATTATTATCACCCTTTATTTTTCGTCGTTTGATTTACTATCATAAGAATTGATTTTCACAATTATTTGTCAAGTAGTTTCAAAAGATTTTAAATAATTTTCTATAAAAGTTTATACCTTTTACGTACGGCCACTGTTTTCGACCTCTTTTCTTTTGTGCAGTTTTTCTATCCCCTTCTCTCTGCTTCCTGCTCTTTTTACCTATTGGACTGTTTCTTAACTTATATTTAACCGTTTTTATTTTATTATCTGTATGGCCAAATGCGCGGCTGATAACTGGGTTTTCATAGATTTTTGCATGGTTAATTAATGTTATTAACTATCCTATACTTACTGCATTGCTTAGATACACAAATGTATCGAAAAAGTATTGGATATTTCAATGATGTTAATAAAAGAAAAGAAGGTAGGCGCGCTCTTTTGTTATTACCGACGAGTCTTGATTTTTAATTGAATGGTTACCAAGGATATTAAATTAAACTAGACTTATTTGTTGTTTTAAAACGATTGAAACCACAAATATAACTCCAAAAAATTATATATCATGGAATAATCATTTATTAAAATATAAAGTCGGAAGAAATTTGAGAAATTTCAATTTGTTGAAAGGTAACAAAGAAAACATTCGTAAATGTATTATTCATAGAAATATATTCACTCTAAAATTAAAATAAATTAGATTATAAATAATCCAATAGTATCTCCGATAATTTTAAATAGTTTTTAATAAAACAAATTTGACATCGCATAGAAATATATAATATTTACTTTTTATCGATTCATTATATTGTATTCTTAAAATATAGACAATAATAAAGAAAAACCAAATACGATAATAAATAGTAATAAAATACAAACCAAAAAATATTGCGCCTAAATAATACCAGCCCGTAACGTACGTTGGCATACTTAAACGTACGTTGGCATATTGACACGAACATCAAGATGGAGAGAAAAAGTCAAAAGGTTCAGGCAAATTGTAATAATTCCAATACATCGACAATAAACACAACAAACACAATAAACAGAATTAAATTCAGTCTACTGTACCACTGCTGCGGCATTGATACTCAATGTGGACCGTTATTAAAATTGCTGAAAAGGAGTCCCCTTTCATACAGAGTGCTAAAGGTATTTATTTTCAAACGCAAGGAAAATCAAGAAAATGTGTTTATTTCTTGGGTACCTGAGATACTTTTTCATTTATTGATTTCATTTATTGAAGTTATTTGAAAAATCAATTAAAAAAATAAGTTTGTACTTTTGAACCAATTACACAATCTGAGCGCATAAATATTCCGAGCTTTAAAATATTTCTGGCAAGGGTTTTTAACAAACTAATAATTATATGACGTCTCTTGGCCATATGAATGTCTTTTGGTGATATGAAATCTTAGTGATTTGGAATAATTCTGATTCCCTTTTTAGCCCTAACTTGAAAACCTCACAATATTTTTTTTTACTTGAAATAAATTGTTTTCGGAACGGTTCCATCTAAATATGGTATAGATCTTAATATATACAATGAAGATATCCTAAGGAGTTTCTCAATAGATTAGAGAACGAAGCATTTCTTTCTAAGCACTTTAACCACAAATGGTAGACAGAAAGGATATATACAGTTAGTAAATAGTGAATAAAAAGTAAATAGTGAGTTTTGACATGAATATATCACCAACGGTTGACCTATTTTTCGTATCAACCCAGGCTCCATCAATTCTAACATAATTATAAATCTAAATAAAATAATTTTGTGAAAAAAAATTAGTCAAATATCTATTATAACGCATACACATACCAATATCCGTTTGCGATCTCGCATAGCTATTTCTTGAATTAAATTGATTATTTTAGTATTCAAGTGTTACCATATTTTAACTTCTTTCGCTGTAAACTGCACCTTGGTATAATATAGGGTGTCCAGTGGCAGATTTAAATGTTTGAAAAACTGTAAAAAAGAAATTAAACCTGTAATACAAAGTAGGTTTATTTTAACTTTATAAAAACAAATGCGTATTTCATTTTTTAAAAAAACACGTTTTCCCAATGGCGGCCATCGAGTCTGACACACTCTTCGAGTCTAGCACGCATGTTTTCAAAAACGCGTTTGCAGAGCGACTGGGGACTTCGGCTCGAATAGTTTCTTTAAGTTGTGTCGCAGTGCTCGGATTTGTTGTGTAAACAACGGATTTTAAGAAAAAGCCACATGAGCTTAAATCGGGTGACCTACGTGGCCACGGTGCGGTACCGTTTGGGGATATGTTTTTTTCTGGAAATAACTGCCGCACTGCATTCATGGACTCACTAGCAGTGTGAGCTGTGGCCTAGTCCTGCTGGAACCATGTGTTTTGGTTGAAGGATGGACTATTCTGTAGTTCTACTCTGAAAAAGTAATTTAACATCTGGGCATATCTCTCCGAATTCACAGTTACAATTTGACCACGTTGATTTTCAAAGAAATAAGGCCCTATGATTGCAGATGCAGACATGGCACACCAGACTTTAGGCTTATGTAAAGGCTCTTGATGTATTTGTCTTGGGTTGTGGACATCCCAGTAACGAAAGTTCCGCTTATTCACATATCCTGCAATGTGAAAGTGAGCTTCGTCACTAAAGAATATGTTGCCCATCCCGGTACCAGTACGAAATCTCAACAACATCACCTCCGCGTAAGTTTTTCTTAATTCAAAGTCAGAATCGTGTAAATCTTGAATAATTTGAATTTTATATGGATGAAACTCGAGTTTTTTCGCATTATTACCTGTAAAGTTGATTTTGGAATTCCCAATATTGATGAACGTGTACGCAATGATAAACGGGGATTTTCAACGACAGAAACCATAACACGCTCTACACTTTCATCCGTGGCTACCAATGGTGTAGGTCCTGGCCTATTAATGTTGATCCTGTAGCTCTGAACCTTACTACCCATGACTGAATGAGGTTGATCGATGGTCCATCACGTAATCGACGAATACTGTAACGATTATTAAATCGACGGTGTGCTACAGACAGCGAAAATCCACTCGAAATGTACGCCTCGACGGCAAAAGCGCGGTGCTCTCCACTCCACTGTTCCATGGCTACTAAAACATCCGCGCCGCTTGCGCTTCTAACGACGCCCCCCCGCGCCCCTCTAATGCGTTGCGTTCAGAAACTATGTTTGTTCAAACTTTAGAATCTACCACTGGACAACCTGTATATTATTATAGTATTAGGGTGGGTTATGGCTCGCTTACAATTTCTAGTTATTTTCAGCATTAATCGTATTTTTTGTACAGTAGTTTCGGTTTATTGTATGTTGTTATTTTTGTATGAAATGTTTTCTTATTTTCTACCAATTTAACCAACATGTTAATATTAAACTTTAATGAAATTATAGCTTTTAATTTTCAACAAATTAGAAAGCAATTAATTTAAAAAAATTAAATACAACAAATTTTAGTAAGCTAAGAGCATTTTCGGTTTTTAAATTTTCCTTATTAGATAAAACATATTAATAAATTAATTTCAATATAATAATTTATGTTTTCTTCCTTCAATTCAGAACAACCAGAAAAATAGATCGGCTTTATGATCAAGTCAATACCAATTTAATTTTTTTACTCGTATTTGGAATAAAACATACATCAGAGTAAAAAGATGTTTTCTTATCATAAATTTTACAGAATGAGAGAAACATATTGATATACCCAAAACCTGGAAAAACGTCTCCTCTGCTTTTGACGCGATTATAGCAAGATCTCATTTGAGAAATAATATCACTCGTTTCACACAAAATTCATTTTCTGTACAAGTTTAGAAAATAACACCGACCGTACTGTTAGTGACTTATATAGGTGCGGACGCTTCACATAAATGTATGATATTTGGGAACGTTAAACAAAAATATTCTTTTTTTTTGCAAATGCAAAATAAATAAAGTCTTGTCATACTCCACATAGTTGTTTTGCTTATTACAGAATTCTTATCTAAAGATTAAATTAGACAGTTGATTACCCTATAAAAAGTATGGCGGTAAGTGGATGTTTTTAAATGTAATGCTTCTTTGTTCTGAACGGAATATTAACGAATTTATTAATAATTTTTTTTCATACATCTAAATATCTAATTAAAAAAAACTTATCGTAACACATTAACTATAATATATACACTCATAAATTAAAAAAAAGCTTTGTTAAATTCCTTTTTTAATATGTTTCTTCAATACAAATCTACTATAACTCCTTGTTTTAGATCTTCAAGTTTAAATTTTTCGTGCAGGCGTCATTAATTTTTTGCAAATATATGATTTCCTTTCACTTAAGGTGTTCTTTTAAACGATTTTATATATTAACAATCAACTAAGGCCCACTTACTATTCTCATAACCATATCGTTTCTTATATTTAGGAGCTGTAGAAATAATATGTAAAAATGAAATAACAAAAAAACTAGGAATCGAGAATTATCAAAAACACTTTCTCGAGGTTCCATCGAAAGGAAATAAAAAGTAACTGTAATATACATGGAACATTTAAAATATTTATGACTTAACTATCACTTCTTTTTGTTTTCTTAAGCTTTCCTCATGCAAGAAAAATTCATTTTTAAAATTTGTCCCAAAATTATATATTGATTCGAAAAAAAGTTGAGGATAGCCTCAAAACACTTAATGACTTATTATTTTAAAAATATGGCAAGGAATAATGAAAAAAACATGTGGTGATTTAATTTACTTTCATTAAAAATTTTTTAACAAAAATCTATAAAGAAATACCATTACATATTTTAAAGCCGAAAATTTTTTATGCATATTATTATGAATATTTTTTGACGCAAAATTATTAGAAATTGGTACTGTTTAAATACTTTTTTGAAATTATGGACAAGATTCAGGATGGCTTGAACACAAATTAAATAATACACAAAACTTTCTTCTTGTTTCCCAGAAATGTCACAAATCGCTAGTATCAAATTACATGCAATAATTTTTAGATATAAATATTATTGCATGTAATTTGATAAATAATATTATAACTATTATTAATATAATATGAATAATTGTTATTAAATAACATTAAATATGCCATAATTTTATGTTTTAAAAATGCTATAAAAAAACTTTTTCTGAAAATGTTCTGAAATTGGTTCATGAAAATATTTTAAAAAAAAATTTCTTTTCTTTGAAAATGTTAAATCTGTTAAGTAAAAGTGGAACTCACTATACGTAGATTCCATAAACACTTAATCACTTATGTAACTTCAAATATTCAAGTGTATACTATATTTCTGTCTAACTGTTTAAAAAAATTAATGTCATTTTCAAGTAATTGCCTAGTTTATCTATATTCATTTAATTTATTAATACGAATTTTCTAAATTGAATTTTGCTTTGAAGTACCTAGTTTTAACTAAATGGTGTTTTTTTTAGGTTTTGGACAAATGTGGTAGAAAATAAAGGAGAGGACACCTTGAGAGTACAACTTGTAAAATAATTTAGACACTCATATTTCATGAAAATAAACCGCATGAAAAACCAATTTTAAAAATTTTCGGATGCATGTAAAAAAATTCTGCAAAAAGTCGAGGATAAGAGCAAAAAAATAACTTAAAAACTTTTCATATTTAAATTAATATTATATCTTAAGTTTCCGTGTTTGATATACTTTTTTCAATTGCATAATCAAAGAAAAACCTAATCACATTATAATCAGTATTTAAGGAAAACAAAAAACGTCTGTACATATAGATAAATATATATATAAATAAATATATATATATATATATATATATATATATATATATATATACATTGAACTGATTACTTAGTCTAGTTTTATTTTATGTTTTATTGTGATCTTCACTTTCCAAATGCCTATGGGACATCAAGTTCCTGACTTAATTCAAAGATTTGAAATTACCAGATCACAATGAAACGTTGTCTATTGGATCCTTGTCTAGATTTAAGCCTTTCCTAAGCGCCTCATAATTTAGGAGCCTACAAAGGAAGATCGCCTTATAAAAGATCTCACTCTTTTTCCACTTTTTAAATTATTATAATTACCAGTCTAAGAAATCTATCAGTGAATAATATGTCATAGTTTTAATTATAACGACTACGAAAATAAATGATGTACGCAGAATAACTAAGTTTTTTTAGCTATCACATTAAATCATTTCTGTTACCAATTAAGTAACATAATGAATTAAATGAGCGCCATTGTTCAATTGCACTCATTCGTTTGTTATATTGTATACACAGAAGTTGGAAATTAATTTTGAGGAACATTTTCGTAAAGACATTCTGATTGTCCTTGGAAAGCACGTGTTGTTGTAAAAAAATAGAGCGCAGCTTCGAAATAGAGCGCAGCTTCGAAAAGCTTAAAAATATCAAAAACCCCGCCTGGGCGGCGCCAATCCAATTAGGCTTCGGGTGTCAAAATATTTTTTATTAGTACAATTTTGACGGGGAAATCAATCCATCGATTGACTTTGAAAAATGTTAATAAGAGAAATAAATAACACCATGAAATCGATTAAGTAAATATTTAATTAAGTAAGAATCAAATTTCGATCCAGAAATTGTTGGAGATCTAAAAATACAAACAATAGTCATAGCTGAGTCTGTTATTAAAACCTGCCCTAATTAAATTGCTTTATATATTGAAGATAAGGTCCACTGCAACTGAATAGAGTGTAAAGTATACCTACATACGTATTTATTTAAATGGGTATTCTTTCAAAATAATATCAATAGAAGATTTTATATTATTAATATGTTATTTGTATACAATAACACCATAACTTTAATAATAATAAAATACAATCATTTAATAATTCAATAACATTATTGTACATAACGTCGACACATTTCATGAAACTTACTTTCACTTATCGGAAGTAAATTACACTCAATATAAATGTATTGTAATTGCAATCAATTGGTTAAATAGATGAAGTGAGAAAGGGGAAAATTTCAATTCGTTTTTCTTTACTACCGAAATAATCTATTTGCATACTTACAGATTTTAAAGAAGATAACAAAACAAATTATAAACACAAGAAACAAAAATTTCTAGCAAACAAATTTAAGAAACTTATTTCCGCTTATAAGAAATCATACTAATTTGCAATCACCATCAAAAGATTGAGTAGCTTAAGAAAGCCAGTGAAGAATTAAGATATTATTATAAGATATATGCTGCTATTTCAACAAAATACCACGACCACGCGAGCTCAAGGGTCTATGATATATAAAATAAGAGCTTTTCAACTAGACAGGCAACGAAATCTCTCTAGCTGACAATTGGAAAAAATATTTTAAAAATTAATTTTTTTTTCTGTGTCAGGACGAATTGTAACTTGATATACCTAGGAAAAAAATTGTGTGTATCAGCTCCGACGCGCGACTGGAATTTTTCCCTTAAGTACGATCGTCTTGGAATGTATAAAATAGGTGACACTGTATATAAATATCAATATCAATACCACTATAATTATTTTCAAGTAAAACACAAATAAACATGATCAAATTTATACAAGAAAACTAAAAAAAAATATTAAAGTCAGACTAAGAAGATAAAATAAAAAAGAGACTTTTTTTTTTTAAATTATGACAGAAGCTATATTAAGTACAAATTCTGTTATTGAAATGCAATGTATGGTTCAATTTGCTCATAACTTAAATAAAAACGTGCTTTAAATGAATTAAGACTAGGTAATACAAATCATTCTTTCATAGGGTTTCAATAAGAAAATCCTATTTCGTCGTTTAATACACCATTTCTTTGACCAATCGTGTCGCCAATCTCTTACCGAATTGTAATGTATACTTATCGACCCTTATTAACAAAGCTTGACAACATAAATGCCACCTTAACAATTAGTAAATAATTTCCGCCATTTTTATGCAAGATCAAAAATTAATATTTTTTTAGGCCTTTCTACACAAAACAAAAAATGACTATGTGATTTATTATCGAAAATTTATCTGACTGTTGTGAAATTTACAAAATATAAAATAAAACGAAATATGATCAGAAAACTTAATAAAAATAAAAGTATTGAAATTAAAAATAGTACCAAAAGTATATAAAAAATGAAAACGAAATAAGAAAAAACAGTATTTTAAAACACAAAATAAAAATGTCTAACTAAACAAATTAATAATCTAAAAACGTATCTTATTATTTTTCAATTCCTCTCCGCAACTTCAGCACGAGCCTCCCCTTTTCAATCTCAACTTAACAACATTTCCTTGTGGGTTTCATGGAACTCGTCTTCAAACGTTGTCTCTGCTTTCATGCCTCATGCAATTTCTTTTAATTCTTCCACCGGAAGTAATTGACGTTAGTTGAAAATGAGCCGCATTTACATGATTTATTATACATTCGTGTCTACATCCAACATGGTTCCTGTACCTCACCCCTAGGCTGATCCGCAGGAACATATTCCGTTGCTTCGGACGATGTTCGCAAAGTTTTCGCAGCTTCAGCAAAAACTTTGCTTCTACTCGTCGATTGTTGCTGAGGCGGACTGTAGATAATTGGCTCTAATTAATGCAATGTCAATTGTGAGTATCACAAATTTTAGAGTTCTACATATTTTCGTATATCATTCTAAAGAAAATAAAATAAAAGTCCAATGGCCTGTCCATTCTTCTTGAATTAATTTTACAATTTGCAATTTTAAAAGTGATTAAATTATAAACTACTTTCAATTTTATTACTGTTTCTTCATTATTAAATATAAATTCGAATAAAATTCACTTTAAAAAATAGCCCTGTTACTATATTAATCAGTTTACCTCATTTTGCATTTATGTACATAATTTAGAAAACACTTTTGGATCTAAACTGTCACACAGTTGTGAGGCAAGATTCAGAAAAAAGCAACCTAATTATAATGTCCTCTAAAATGTAAGTTATTTCGTATTTAACCCCCTATGTCAAGATTGCACCCAGAAATTTAAGTAATATGTTTCATCCATCGTTATCAAGTATTGCAATTCATATACTATTCTCCCAGAAAAAATAATGCTCGACCTTTGTTATTATTCGATATTATTTTACATTCAAAGTTTTTAAAGCAATTAAAATATATAAATATTTTTCAACGTCCCGAATATGACATCAATATTTATGACGCGCTAAAATGATTTGTGATAACAAAAATACCGTATTATTCTATGTATTTTTCGTTAACAAAATGAATAATATTTTATTTACTTTGTATTTCCATTCCATTGGTCATTAAAAAAGTATTTATTTATTTACCGAGAATGATTTGAAAACGAGGTACAATCGCAAGTTTGTTTAACAACTAGAAGTGTATTGGAGTTGCATCCAAGTTTGATAGCTTAGTGGTAAAAAAAGTAGATGGTGAAAACCAAGATAAAATCCAATATTATCAATAAATTACGTAACGGTATTATACTCCTAAGGTATAAAAAACGAGTAACCAAAAATTTTAAAAATATGTTTTTTCAAGATCTGTTATATGGTCTGAAATCCTTGTATAAATATCATTATCGTTTTTCTCTACCTATTCGAAAGATATTTATAGGATATTATCCTCCCTTGCTGATCTGTTCTGATATTCTTTATGACCTACGTCATTTAGCCAAACTCTATAAGGCAAATCCGAATATGTCATGCCGGGGGCTACGAAGCTCTTATTGATTGTGCAGGAATACCACAATGCCGATTTTCGTGATGGTTTTTAAATTTTTTCCAATAATATATAGAACGATTTCTCTCAGTCTATTGAGATGACAGCGGACTTAAATATGTTCAGAAAATATAATCAACGGTGACTTTCGAAGGATCTGTGTAGTTTCAGAAATAATATTTTTAAATAATTTTTTACTCTTTTTCACTAAATTCTCGATAGATTCTTGTACATATTAGTTTACATATAGTTTTTGGAACGGTAATGTGAATTAAGAAATTAATAATAATAGTGCGCATCAGCTGAAAACAGCCCTATTGTTGATGCTCACAGCTAAGCTAAAGTAAGGTTAACTATCCTTTTGCGAATATTTTTAAAATTAACTTTAACTTATAATTGTTGTAATACTTATTCTTTTATTGTCTTGTTGTTGTTTCAATATTATTATTATCGAAAATATCATTTTAGTGGTTAATGGAGAGGAACAACTTTTGTAGGTCCATTTCATCTGAGATTCGCACGCAGCCCACTAACCGTCTGTCCTTTTCGTTAATACGTATCCCTTTATATGTCCTCTCTATTATCCTGTAATTCTTGTGCACCAATAAATTCAATCCCTTTTCAAGATCTATCTTTTTATTAGTTGATTAATTGGACTCATTTAACTTGTTTTGACATATATATATACATATATATATGTATATATATATATATATATATATATATATATACACTCAGCGCCGCAAATGCCCGTTTCTAGGAAACAAATAAGTTTTATTAATTTTTTCGCCATTTCATAATAATCTGGCTCAAATAGTACACTGACAATGAGCGACAAAAGAAATATATAAAACAAAAACATTTTGCCGATTTCAAATAACAACTGATTGGGAAATGTATTGAAAATATTAAATGGTATTAATATCAAGTACCCATGTTTTTGCATTTACTCGTAAACTTTGAAACTGTAGCAGTACAATATTATTTCCGAATATAAATAAATTTCATAAATATTGTTACTTTTAGAGGTTTTAGAGTTAATGACATGTTAAATGTGGTGCCGACTATGACTGTGTATTTCTAATGCTATACACTTTTCAGTGCATTTTTATTCAATGGTTATCTGAGTCGGTTAATTTTTTTTTTCAATGTTTCTTTTATTGAAGTCAGTGTTAAATGAAAAATTTCTCACTAAAGGTTTAAACACCTATGATAACATCAGTTCAAAACTTTAACCAAGTTAAGTTCGAACTGTATCTTCAACGTGGATGTTATCACCAACGGTGGACTCCAAAACTAAGGAGGCTATTCCCAACTTATAGCGTATAGACGACGACGTCACTCTTATTATCGACTTTCATGATCGCAAGAGTAAATGTCTATGAATTGCTTAGACTATTCGCAAAACCCGATGATATACATGATGATAAATTTACCATAAATATGTGAGAGAATTGTTCATTAATTTTTTTCATATTAGACGATTAGAGTGTTTTCAATTTTGAAAGGAAAAAATTTAAAACTAAAAGTTATATACGGTAAGAACCATACTAAGGATATCCCGTGTAAGCATAGGTTCATATAAAAATTTAAAGATACGTAGTTTTTCTTTTAGATAATTGGAAATATCTATATTCCTACTCAAAAAGTTTGGTTTTTTGTTAAACTGAGAAAAGTCATCAATTTCAATAACTATGCTTTAGTTTTGGAATTCGTGTAAGAAATTAAATAAAATTTGAAATAATAATTTTGGAATTCCTATAATTGTTCCTTTTACCTGATATCCTCACTACACAATTCATTTAAAAAAATGATTTCAGTAGTCGTCGTTTTCTGCCTCGAAAATTTCTGAAAAAAAAGAGTTGAATTTTAGCAATATCATTACCTGATCTTATATGAAATTCTAAAAATATAGTTTGGAAATCCCAACCATTCAAAAAATATCCCGTACGATATGTGACATGAAAAACAAAAGTTTATTTTCTTTTCCCCTCCTATTATATTTATGATTGTTGACAAATATGAAGATTATGATATGCTTTAGTATCTACGTAAAATGGTTTCTGGGGAAAAACAACTGCGTCGACTAAGGTTTTTAATGCACTAAACCCTAAATATGAGCAAACCTTTTGAATTTACGATATTGGTAATAATGTTATGAAAGCAGCTAAAATTTTATTAATCTTACCTCCATAATGTTAAAATAAATAGATTTTTAAAATATCTACATATGATAATTCAATCTGGACACGCTTTTAGAACCACTGCAATTTGAAAATGAAAATCTTCAATATTCCATTTTACGTCATGATTTTTTACTCTCCACCACCCGCTGTGTCGCGCAATAAGTTACGGCGTCGTGTCGGAATTTGTCTTGTGTCACGTGCATCAGATGGAGAAGACAAAAGGAAGCGCGAGGCCTGATGTTGATGATGTGATTAACGAAAAGTTTCCATTTCAATTAATAATTGAGACAAAGTTCTGTTGTTTAACTCTTAGGAGGATACATGCAACATGCTTAGTGATAGTAACAAGTTTTATTTTTGTTATATTATGAAAGCAAAAATTAATGAAGTTAAGGAAATTTTAGCAGACATCGTTCAACCATTGAAATTCATTAAAAAACGACGTGCAATCCTTAGTTAATTTATGCAACCTACTGTCCACCAAATTTTAATTCACTATCAAGAATATAACCGGAGTGAATTGTATTTATTTACATTTTAACACGCAACCCTTTTTAATCAATTCTTTCAATTACGATTTAAAATAAACTAAAATATAATGGACCTAGAAAATTTTAAATTCCTTAAAGGTATGAATAAGCCGTCTAAATATTGACAATAACGTTAGATGAGCCAACCATGGCGGCTATTCTAATAATTTCTCAGTGCAAGCTTCCTTCATATATTTAGGATCAAAACAAATATCACGAGTCTAATATAATTATAGGTCTAAATATAAATGTATATCTAAATATAATCATACGAATAAAAATATTTAAAAATATTTCTTCTAACGCATATACGTACCAACTCCGTTTGCGAAGTCGCATAGCTATTTCTTGAATTAAATTCATTATTTCAGTTTTCGAGGTGTTCCCGTATTTTGACTTATTTTGCTGTAAGCTGTACCATGATCTAATATGCGAGTAATACCGTTAGGGTCGTACAGCATTAGCGTGGTTCATTGCCCGTTTACGATTTCTTATTTTCAATATTTTTCGTACCGTAATTTCGATTTATTGTCTCTTCTTATTTTCCTCTGAAATATTTTCTCATTTTTTTCTAACTTACCAACGTATTAATAATACTTAACTGTAAATTAGTCAATTTAGTCGAGTTGAAATTTTTAATTCTCGACAAATTTCAAACCAATTAATTTGAAAAAAATTATACATATATCAAATTTAAAATGGCTAAGAGCGTCTCCCATTTTTAAAGTTTCCTTACGAGGAAAACCATATAAATCAATTAATGTCATTCGTTAGTTGTACATACCAAAGAATACGAGTCAGGTAAAGTTGCATTTTGGAATAAAATGGAAATTTCTCTTAGTATTCAATTTATTCCATTAAAAAAATTATGTGCCAAAAGTTTTTAAAACACTGTGACATAAAAATTACAATGTTAAAGTTAAACAACCCATAAAACGGATATGAAATTAAGAGAAAAACAATGCAGAAAAACGTCTAGCCTGTATTGACGCGATTATCTTGAGATCTGCTTTCAGAAATAATATCACTCGCTTCACACAGAATTAATTTTCTGTACGAGTTAAGAAAATAACACCGACTCTACAAGCAGTCTCTTGTATAGGTGTGGAGATACCACATAAAAATAACGAGATGCGATATTCCGGAACGACCAAAAAATTAACGTTTTTTGCAAATAAAATTTAAATCAAGTCTCATTTTACTTACTTGTTGTCTTCGTGATTTTGTTTATTTTAGAACTTTTATTTTAAGATTGACTTAGACAAACGATTATTCTATTTATGGCTAGAAGCCTAGATCTTTAATATAAAGCTTCCGTATTCTGAATGGAATATTAACCAGTTTATTCATATATCTACATAGGGGGTTTTAACAAAGACGTCATAAACACATTAACTACTTACACTCATAAATTTGAGAGAAAAAAACCTTTCTAAATTTCATATATATATATATATATATATATATATATATATATATGGGTGGAAATAATAAATGACAATAACATGCATGAAATAATTACAAGTTTTTGAAACTTAGTTATGATTCATTTTTGGTTTTTTAATGTTTCCCCACGTGGGACAAAGAGACCTATATAAAATTAGTCCCAATTTATAAATATATTTACTCGAAACAAAAGTGAGAATAACTACATAATACTAAATGAATTATAAAAATGCCCTGCATACTTAAAAAAAACATATGATATTTTTATTTACTTTTATTAAGAATATTTTACAAAAATTATTTTTTAAAAATCAAATATCAATATCCGTTCTAAAGTTTAAAATTGTTAATGCGTATTTTCATTATTGTATTTTGAAATGCTATAATTTTATTTTTGGAACTACATTCCACTAAAAGTACCTATTATTACATTTCCATAAGAAAGCTACAAATTTATTTGTTTAAGTTTTCGCTATAATTTTAACAAACGGCGAAATATCGTATTACTTATCATATTATATTTGAATATACCAATGAAATTGCAAGTTTACATAGCTATATAAACATAATATTAAGCCATGTTACACCGGAAAACATTCCACCAAAGTCTAATATACCTCGACATGTCGACACTTGTATCCGGGTAGAACGGAAGAACGTAAACGTTCTGAAATATTTTACTAATTTTAATACAGCGCCAATAAACATAAAGATGGAAGTCAGTCCATTGTGCTGCCATCGTGATATTGATATCCTATATGTACCTTTATTAAAATTGTATGAAACGAATTCACCTTCACACAAGAGGACTGATAAATTAAGAAAACCAAAAATATTTTAGTTTGAAACGAAAGCAGAATCATGGAAATATATAAATTCACTTGCTGAAACTCAAGTACAACTTTTCATCCGATTTAAAGGGATAAAAACATTTTATTATGTGGTTTGCGAATCCTATTTGTCGTTTCAAGAGGAATATTTTTCTTCAAGTTCAGCAAAAATTTATCGCCGCTTCAGTAATCATTTCACTTACGGATTTGACATAACATGCTAAATGATGTCTCGGTGATTTATATAATCACATCGATATGAAATATAACAAATAATATAATGATATCATTCGCTTAATCGTGGTCGTTAACCAACGATATATGACATTTTGTGAGAATGTCAACATGAGGTTCTCACAAAATGTCCTATATCGTTGGTTTAAAGCAAACACGACACGGTTCTATGATTAGAAAGAAATTACATAAATAGGAAGGCTATATGACACTCGCCTACGCGCTTTTTAGACTCATAAGAAAATAAATTGAATAGACTATGCTTATATTATCTGGAATAATATATGTATGCAATAAATATTTTGGAGCTAAAGAATTCTTTGAAAGTTTTTGCTCAGTGGTAGAAATAAATTGGAAATAAAATTACCGTTAGGTAATGATTTTACGATCTACATATTATATTTACTGAAAATAAATGGAAGATAAAACTACCGTGCTATTAATAGTATGCAGTCTCTCTTAGTAAATAAAAAGAATAAATATTTAGGTAAAACAAAAATTTATTTACGTAAATTCAGAATTGTAAATATAAAACGTTATGAATTTCTATACCATAACTATAAATATAAAACGTTGGAAACGTTAATGAATTCCTTGTCCAAATTTGCAGAAAAAAAGAAATGAATTTTCACCATTAAACATCAAAATATAGATTCGACATTGTATGCAAAATTTCATACACCTAAAATTCTGATAATCACGCTGAGCGAAATCGTTTCTTATTTACGTTAAACATTGTTTTCTCTCAAGGCTAAATAACAAAACAATTCCACCATATTATGTCGGCCACTCATTCTAACGATACGAGCCTAAGGAACGTTCGCCGGAGGCTGTAATGCAGTTTTATCACACGTGAATTTGAGATAAAGATTGTGATAAATGAAATAATTCATACCACATTTAGTTTTTGTCTTATAAACACGGAAACTATGAAAAACTTTTACAGTATACCTTAAGAAAATTGCAAAAAATTCTGTTTTGGTAGATTTTAACTTCAATGTTCAATTTAAAAAAATAGTATGTAAAACTAAATAAATATTCAGTGGCCAATATAACAAAGAATAAAGATAATAATTTACAAACGAAAGAAAAAAATTAATTTGTAATTATTGGGTTTTACTGAAATTAAAAAGTAATATAATAATATATATGATAGCAATGATATGTTGCATAAACATTTAATTTATTAATTTATATAGAGCACTATATACATATATATATATATATATATATATATATACATATATATATATATATATATATATATATATATATATATATATATATATATATATATATTTAGATATATATATATATATATATAAAACAATTTTAGATGTAGACTATCGCGGCCAAACCATCATGCCCTGTAAAATGTGGGACATTTTATATTTAACTGCCTATATCTGAAGAGCATCGAGGAGCTTAAGCCAAGGGTGAAATGTTTCATTCATAATTATTAGTTATTCCAAATTCATATATTTATTTATTTACTTCAATTTCTAAGTGCACATATGTATACATTTGGTGGACTCATTGCTAGAAAAGTGATCTCTTCCCGTCGATTACGTTTGTACATTTTGTAATGTGGATGACTGTAAAAGACACTAACAAAGACAAAAAAATAATTGTAGTATTATCAACAAATTACAAAAATATTATAAAAGATGAATAAACAAAACCAAACTAAATATAAAACAACACAAAAAAACAAGAAGTTATTAAAAAAATCGAAACATTTAGGGAAAAGGAAATGGAAACATATTGGAATTAGAAAGGTAGGACTAAAGGATTACAGAGAGTGAGTTCCTGGTATCAGGATCCAGTTATTTCCACTTTTTTATAGCTTAGACGGCGAAGGAATTTTCATAAAAGGTGGTACCATGTTAAAGAAAAAGAAGACTGATCTTGTTTTCAGATCGTGGTCTTGTACCGTGTGCGGATAAATAATTAAATATGTTTCTAAGGTAATTTGGATAAGCAGAATTATTCAAAATATTATTAAGGAGTGCCAGAATATATAGATTGTGTCGTTTGCGAACCTCCATCCATTTATGTTGCACTCTGAGAAACATGGTCACATTTTTCGTAACCAAAAACATGGCGTATGCACAAATTTTGAAAACGTTCTAATTTTTTAAGTTGACGCTCAGCAAGGTCTGGGTAGCATACATCGCCGTAGTTAAGCAGCGGCAATAAAAGTGCTTGACAGAGATGGGCTTTAGTTTGAATGTCTAGGAAGAAGCTTGAGGGAGTGCATTCTGCTGAAAATACAATAACAAACATCATTTAGTTGAGGTCGCTAGCTAAGATATTGATCGTTTAGTAGACCCAAGTCTTTAACAGTTGGTGAACATGGAATTGGAGTACCATTTAATATTAGATACCATAGATCCTAAAGCCTAATTTTGGAAAGCAGTCTCTGTTTATCAATTATGAAGGCTTGGGACTTAACTAGATAAACCAATTTATGAGCCGGTTGACCGATAGAAGCGAGGTTTTTATCGAATGCATTAATGACGGTATAGGCATATACTATTTTGCCAAGAAAAGAAAACTCAAGGGTTTTTTATACGATATTATTTTACCTTTAAATAGATGAACAACAGTTTGATTATTTTGTTTCAAGCTATAACCACGAAAATTTATAAAAGTATTAACAAATCCAGATCTTTTTGGCATCCCGAATATAACAACAAATGCTTGTGACGCGTTAAAATCATTTGCAATAAGAGTATGCCGAATATTTTATATTTTCATTATTGATAAAACTCATAAATTTTGGTTTATTTAGTGTTTTTATTCTATTTATTACCGAGAAAGATTGGAAATGAGTTACAGTCCCGAGGTCATTTAAAAACAGGAAGTGTGTTCAAGCTTTATCCGAGTTAGGTAGCATGGCTGTAAAATAAATGGATGATAGGAACGTAGACCCAAAACAATATTATTATTAAATATATAAATTGATAACGTAACGGTCAAGCATTTCTATGAAATAAAAAGCGAGTTGCTGAAAGTTTAAATAACATGTTTCTGCAAGATCTGCTACATGCTTCTGAAATCATTCTACAAATTTCATTATCACGTTTCCGTTCCTATCCGAAAGATATTTGTAGGGTTTGTTCTCCCTTGCTTGTCTACGCGGCTTTGGTTTATGACCTACGTATTTTAACCAAATTCGAATATGTCACACCCACTGCTAAGGAATAGTCACTGATTGATGAAACACCCTAATATGCTGGTTTTACTGTTGTTTTAAATTTGCTGCCACTATGTCATAGTACGACTTATTTTCGCCTTTTAAGATGATCGCAACCATAAAGATTTTCATCAAATATAGCTAAAAATGACTTTCAAAAGAACTGCATAGTTTGGGAAATAATACTTTTAAGCGATATTTTGCACTTTTTCAATAAATTTTCTATAAATTTGAAAGTATGTTTATATATAATGCATTAAATATATATTGTTTTTTATCCATATAAGCATATGTACATGAATCAATCTGTATTTTATTGATTATATTCGTATCTTGTGTCTGTTACGCGTCTGTGCATGTTACGTTTACACTTAGTCTCATGAAATGATAATATGAAATAAAAAAATGGTAACGACAGCGCGTATAAGTTGAAAACGGTCGATGCCGTATTGTTGATGCTTACGGCTAAGCTAAACCAACGCTAACTATTCTTTTGTGAATGTTTTTAAAATTAACTTTAATTTTCACTTATAATTACTATAATACTTAAGGTTTCATTATCTCTTTGTTGCATCCATATTATTATTATTCAAAATGTCACTTTAAGGGTTACTGGAAAGAAATTACTTTCATAGGTGGTTACTTTCAGGCCAATAACTGCCAGTTTCCACCAAGATTCGCTAAACGTATGTTCTCTTCGTCAACATGTGTCTCCTCGAATGTTCTGTCTCTGCTGTAATTCTCGTGAACTTGTTATATCCCTTTTCTAGACGGACGGTAGTCGGCCGGAGTCGCACGTTTATTTAAAAGGCCCACTTTCTCAGAGTATTTGCGTTGAAATATTAAATAGCACTCTGCATTGCGTATAATCTTCAATAAAATCACCGGAGTGGTTATCGAAATGTTTTCCGAGAACTTAGGTGAAAAATTTTAAAGTATGTAATTACCAATAATTACCTAAAATAATAATTACTATTGCCTGGAATCATTAATCTCTTAAACAAAATGCTCAGGTAATTCGTTATCAGAAATAATATCCTATTATTTAGTAATTGGAAAACAAATTAGTGTACATGCGTATGTCCTTTCAGGTAATTTTTCAGTTGCTGTTACCGTTAAATTTTAAGTTGAAGTTGCCGTAGATTATTTCAGTTAGCTTGACATTCTTGGAAATAGAAGAGAAATACAATAATCTATACATATAATATATTACGGGCTTTGCGTATATACGTTGAAAATGTTTAAAAAAAAGAAGATAGGCAATGAAACACATAAAGATTATTTTTATAATTTTTGCTTGTTTTTGCGATTGTTTGTATGCATCTCATTCAAAAATTACTAACGTAATTCGAAAAAACAATTAAGATTGATTAAAAGTAATATTTGTTTTATTTTATTTCATCATAATCAGTTTATTCAATCAGAAGATGTGCAAAGTTATCAATTTCAAAAACTCATTAACATTGCATTGATACAAAAACAAATAACGGGCTACTCGACGCAAAATAATTAAACAAATTTATAATTTATCGATATACATCAGTAGATTTGTTCCCCGGAAATGGATTGATGAAACGGGTGCAGTGAGAGATGAAGGGCGGAAGTACACATAAAAACGGTATAGCCCGATTCTTCATAGGTCTGCGCTAATGAAGTTCTGAACAAAGCTAGTATTATATAAAATGAACGTCTCAAATAGTAAACAATAATAAGGGTTTACCATGTTGATAAGTAACGACGTATAAATTAATATTATTGTAAAAAACCATGATACAAAATAAAATATTTTTAAAATTATGTTACCTAAAAAAAAAGGATACAATTAAAATAAGTCCTTATAATCTGATGTTATAATTACACAACACTTAACGATAATGAAAAGACATTTTAGCCAGACAAATGTTTGTTTATGTTAAATCTTTCGCAATTAACACGGTTCGGAAATTTAAATCTGTCCGGCAATGGGAATTAATGAATGAAGTTCTTGAATTTTTAACCTGGTGTTGTATATTTTACACCATGAAAATTTTACAACTCTTCTGATTTTATAATTTGAACGAAGCAAATATTAGCAAGGAAGCAAATCTGGATTTCAGTTTGTCTCTTTAATAAAAGTTTATGAATAAATTTCTATTAATTACAATTTTTTGGCAATTTCAATACTTGATTCGCAGTTACTATCGCCTGAGTGCAAAGATTTAAAAATTTGCATATATGCAGTAAACACAAATCTATATCATAACTTGTTTTCCTGGAAAAAATCCAATGAGAGTAGTACCATGGTACCATAGTTGTGACGTTTATTGACGATTTTATTGGCATTATCGACTCTATATTTTATGAATACCTATATAATTTGAAATCGAACTACTTAATATTGTTTATATATGTACTTAAAACTACGAACTTCTTTACTTTCTTCTTGAAAGGAGATATAATCTCCAATATAAAGTAAATTTAACGCATAAGCATATGTTTAATATATATTTTATCAATTTACCCAACACATTTTAGATAATTTTAAAAATTATTCATCTCGAATTAGAACAAATTCATTGCTCAGATTCCACTGATTAAGATTTTTTTCTGCTCTTTGATTATCATTCAGTCTTCTTTGATTATAAAAATAAATCTTACGTTGATCATGAGGTAGAATACTTTTATAAATCTTTAAATATATTCATAATGGTACGATATAAGTAAAATAGAAAGAAGTACACTTTCGATAATTGGCTAGGAAATGAAAGTTTCTTTGTTTGCAAATCGTAAATAACTTTAATAAAACAAATCTCACCAATATCATCATAAATTTAATACGTGATTAAAATTGTATCACCAAAAATCGGTAAACCCCTTTTTTCCTCAATCGCAAAATTTCGGCTCTATGTGAGGATTACGCCGTAATGACTCTGGTCATAAGATGAACTTTGTCTAGTCGACAATGTTAAAGAATGACTGTTATAAGCAGAAATGCTCCAGCTTTTATGTGTAGTATTTTTTAATTACTATTGAAGTGTTGTATTCTTACCGTACTTATCAAATATCCATAATCCTTATATTTCTCATATAGAACATATAAGCTACTAAAGACAGAGAAACGTAAAATGTTTTTGAGAATCGTTAAGAAGAATGATATGTGAATTTACTTCCTCTGGGCAATTTGTTCAGAAAATCTTATTAAAAAATATCATTCAATTATATATTGATGAAATCACCAAGTCAAATTACCTACAGCTTGGCGATTTTATTAACATTTATGTTAGTCGAATTAGAAACCTCATAATTGTTTTTTCCAAAGGGACAAACTGAAATCCAGAATAATGAAGACAATATTACAAGCAATCACTATATGATAGCTGTAACGCGATCCATACATGTGTAGAATTGACAGCAATCGGTTAAGTACTATCCGTATATGATAGTTCGTAACGCAATTTACAAATGTGCAAAATTGGTAACGGTCGCTTACATAGTATCTATATATTGTAGTTTATTACACAATCAACACGTATGCGAAATTTGGTAATATTATAGATATTAACATGATCTACGCATATGGAAAATTTGGTAACGATCAGCGAAATGATTTACCAATGTTTACCAAAAGGTATTAAGAATGTTTTCATATATTTTTAAACTCCGCCATCGAATATTTAGAAAAATATAAGAGAGGATACAGCGCACGTAGTTTTGAATCTAAATATTTTGCAAATCATATCTCCATTTCTCTTTGAAAGACCTTTCCGAAGATACAATTCGACAGATTGAACGAAGAAAATGCCCCCACCATACGTACGTGCTTTACAAACATTAAAATTTGTCTTAATATCATGCTGTATTTTAAATAAAAATCTCAAACGTAACATATATTTGCAAAATTTAAAAAATCTAAGTATGAAATTGTACAAAATAGCCCTAGTATATAAATAGCCATAAGTCTTAGCCCCACTACGACAGACGGGTGAATGCGAATAAATTGTAAGGTTTCTTTGTTTAATTACGAAACTCCCTCATAAGCCATTTTGTTATTTTAAGCTAATTGTTTTAATGATATATTCATTAAACAATATTTTCTTTAACTCCACTGTAGCCGGTGCATTGTTCTCACTTAGCTCCCACTTTATTCAAACCTAGTTAAAACAAATTTAACAAAATATATCAATATTGGGATTCATTCCATTTATACTTACATATAAAAATAGCAAAATCAGGAAGAGACTTACCCCGGATTTCCGTTCGCTAGAAGTAGCAACGATAAAATATGATGCGATCGTGCCTGCTTTTTTCCTGCTGAGTGGCTTTGACGCAAACGTGAGGCGGAATAAATCCTAAGGCGGTTAAGGCGTGTGGAAATCACACTACCTTAAGAGAACGAGGGTAGCGATTTAAATAACTAAATGAGATTTAATAATATGAAAAACTTTTATTTTTTTTTAATGTGAAAAGATGAATACAAGATTTTTATATTATAGTTTAAATTTTAAACTTAATCAAAAATGTTAAATAATATTTTCCTCACATTTAACGTCCCATGTAATAGAAAACTGCTCCAAAAACACGAAGATACCACAACTACTTCGTCGGTTTGTATCTACAAGAGTCGATTATACATAAGTATCTTTTTATTTATTCCCGTCATTTCTTATAAAGGAAGAATAACCAGCAACGTGGCAAGGTTTTCTACTATAACATTAGATTGCTTTTAACTGTGCATCTCGGTTTATAATCTATAAGCTTTTTCACAGAACTTGGCCCAATTGGGTTTCTAATGAATTTGTTGCTAACTTGATGAGACTATCGTAACAACTTTCTTTTAAATATACATGTTGCAGCATCTGTTCATATACTGTAGAATAAACAACACTAAATTGTATACTACGGAAAACTCTTCCCGAGTTGAGAAATAACGTATACCTAGATTAGAATAAAGAAGAATATCTCTATCAAGTTTTATAAAATATTATATCAATAATATGACAAATATTTTGTGTTTGTTTTACAGGAATAAATTTTTAAAAATTTAGCACATTTATTACATTATTATTACATGAAAGTTTTATACTTACCTGCCTTGCTTTAGCAGTGATGTTCTGATTAAAAATATCACTGCTACAGCAAGGCAGTTTCCAAGTTTCCAATTTCATAGTTTGTTTGAATTTCAATTAACTCAACCAAACTTTGAAATTTGAAAGAAAGTACCGTACATGGAAAAATAATAACTGAAGAAGTTTCCATAATAAAATGTAATTACTAATTTTTACCCTCGGCTTTTATTCGGTTTTATAGTTTAAAACTTTTAAGGAGAAATTAAAATATGCAGCGCCATCTAGAATGATCAAATGACATTAAATGCTAAACCTTTATTTTCATGACTTTATAATACAAATGACAGTAACATAAAACATATTTCCTCTAAATTAGGGATTAAATAAAGTGCTTCTGTTACTACCTTACATTGCGTTTCAAGAACTAACGTCTATCTGTGACTCCATCGCCACGTTGTTTCTTATTCCCCATGCGTCCTATTTTGTTCCAAATAATAATTTTCCTGGATTAATGAGATTTTCGGGAACCAATATCACTTATATTGTTATTCGACTTTGGAAACATATTTCTGCAAAAAATCATGACAATATGTTACTTCGTTCCACCGTGAAACAAGAACAAACAAGCACACCAGCAAGTTGGAAGTAACAGGATTACAATATTAGTTAAGAGGAGATTTTCCGAGATGAAAATAAATCTGTTCCCGGTCCGCAAATCATCTTTGTGCAAAAAATGTTGTGCTGTTGATGTCATATTCGAGTTTTTCTATTTAAATAGAATCATGAGCTGACATCACAGCTCCAACGATGCAGGGTTTCATCACTCTGTAAGTTAGTTTTTGGTGAATCGTTTTATTTTATAAGGTGATCAAGATGATCGGACGATGACCGGAGAGGCGCATATATGATTGGGCGTAAATTCTGTGAAAGATAAATAATGCTTTATAAGAAAGGAAAACTTTATATTCTTTTAGAAAACTTGTGGAAAGTTTAATTTTAAATATTATAGACTAAAACACTAGTGACGAAATGTTATTAACATTACAGGCTAAAAAACTAGTGACACAAGATTGTGAGCAATATATTGAACTATTTGCAAATTTTCATGTTTGCGTGATTTTCAACACTTTTTTCTATTGTATTATTCATCCTTAGACTTCCTTCATTTCTACTTCATATACAAATCATTGCATTGCTATGTTGTTTGTGGTAAAGGTATAATTGATGAAAATGATTATTTTAGACTATTTTTAACTGCACTGTGTATATTTTCAAATCACGAGTGAATTAGTAATACGCAAGTAAGCGCAGTACCGATACTTAGATAAATCGATGAACCGACAGATCTGAGAAATGTATTAGAATTAAAGGATAATAGATTAGGGAGGGAAAAAACATCACGTTTTTTACTTTCCTTCCCCCTGTTGTTCGAACTTTACGATCTTCATTTGTATGTTCTTTAATGCATTAATAACTAATATTTCTCAGCGATTCAAAATTCCACATCCACGCAAAAAATCCCAAAGGATGCCCAAACAACAATTTTGGATATGAATAAAGAATTATCTAATAGAACCGATAAAAAATATAAGGAGTACGAAGGCTTTTGGCAGTTATACGAAATCTAGTTGTCCGAATCTATAGTACCCTTATCTACTTTTAACTCTACATACACAAAATGATGTATTTTTTTAACTTTTCATAAAACCACGATAAACTAAGACACACAATCCTCAACTTCTCTGAAATATCAATAGGTACTCCCAGCATTGTCTGTAATTCATACACTAGGTACAACTTGTACACTCCAAGATCATGAAAGATGTAAAATGGTGACCTTGAAATTTGATTGAAATTTATTTAGCAATAACATTAATATATATTACGAACATAATAAATTTCTATTTTATGTCGATGATCTCAAACTATTTACACTTCTAAGAAAAATACATGATTGTCGAAATACGCGATATTCTCTCAAGATGTTCCATACGTACAACTTTCAGAATAAAAATATAAGTGAGACATCTTCAATCATGAGCGTTTATTATTAAAAACTAATGGTTCTTTATAACATCTGCCACAGTAACTACATTAGAACTAATGGATATGGTTACGCGCAACTATAGTTACTGTGCAGGTGGCACTGTAACTATATTAGAACTAATGTTTCTTTATGATTACGCGCAACTATAGTTACTGTGCAGGTGAACAGTAACTACAGGTGCACGAATTGTTGTCTGATATGTTTATGGAATAAGATAAAAATTCGCGCACCTAGACTTACAACTCATAACGCGCATCTATAAAGCGCGAACGAATACCGGTGTTAAAACGCCGCTCGGACGGATATACAACGTTTCTAATAATATGACGTCTCTCGGTATTCTTATAAAATTCGCGTATTCAGTGCAAGAGATGCGTGAACAACAGACTTCCTGTGATGCGTGCACGACGGGCAAACATATAGCCAGAACTCTTGGTTAATTCAATATTTCTTTTATTTTCATCGTCAAATTATTATATTCTTAGATATTTTTCCTCATTTCATTCTTAGTAAAAATAGCAGAATACAAGTCCATGTACAATATGTTGCTTAGAAGAAAATTCTAATAGTTTTTATTAGTATTTTTTTAATTGAAATAAATAAACCTAGTTATGTCTATTGCACAACTTCTCGAGCAAAGATCGGGTATTTTCAGTTTCCTTACAAAATTTACATATCCATATAAGTTACAACCGCAGGAAATAAGATAACATCCTGAGTACGAATCACCACTCAATTGGGTCGAATGATAAGGCCAAAACCGTATGCGTATTATTATATTTCAAGGTATCGTCCAGAGTGCTATACTTTAATTCAATTTTCACAGTAGTACTCTTTAGACTTTTCGAAGAAAAATTTAATATTTTGTTCTACATAAGCATCTAAATTTTAAATTAAATAATATTGGGCCCTCGCAACTAACAGCGACCTCAATATACGAGGTACAGTCTGTCCAATAAAGTAACGTCCCTGGATTCCTTATTGCTTTTGACTTTTTTTCAAATTTTTGATAATGCTTCCTTATTCAAACCAGTTCCTAAAAGGGTTTCTATTTTTCATACTGTCAGCAGTACACCACAGTTCCTCTCAAGTAAAATTACTGTTAAACTGTCGAAACATTATATTACCTTTATTATTACTACAACGTTAATAAATGGCGTTAGCAGTACGGATATAGCAATATTCACCAAGTCAAGGTCTTTTTAATCTGTAATATTCAGATAAAAAGTGTTGCCGAGGGTATAAATTATTACCGTAACAAATTTTATCAAAATTCTTCCAGTAGACTTTTCGTGATCGAAGAACAAATAAAAACAGGCAGACAACATTTCTAAAAACATGTATTCTGGCTTCTATCATCATTCTATATGTTAAATCAAGTACTCTACTTAAAATATTTTCCATGTACAGAATTTACGCTGTTACAATTTTATTGTGTGTATAGATTTAAAGAACGTTAGGTCGATGAGAAAATCATTTAACCAAATTCTTTGTCATCTCCTTTACCGTTTATCAGTCGCAGTGAAATATAATTTGTATAAGTATGTTCGTAGTCGCTTTCTTAGAACTTTTTCATATCTCTGTGTATGTGATGTAAAATGTCCAGTTAAATTGAATTAATTCCGAAAATACTGTTGAAAAATAAGTGTATAATTTTGTCCTCACTTGTTTGTTCCAACTTAGCTGTGTTAATGTGTACATGGGCATGTGTCAAAGTAAAAAGAAAAATATGATTCATAAGTGATAAGTCAGGGTAGTATGTATTATTGGCATGAGAGTTGTACATAACCAGACTATAATGTTAATAAAAACACACCCAAAAATTTTTATTTTCTTATGATACAAATGAGATAACCATTCAGTCACGTTTAGAAGTATTGGAAATTTTCTCACATCAAAGCTTGATGTGAAAAAAATCATCAACATAAACTTTAAAAAACAATCCAATTTCGTGATAAAATTCTAACACTATCAAAGTAAATCTGTTTCAATATAATTTTTCCTGAATAGATCATTTATTTCTAGAGCCCCACTCTAGAACATTTGTAGTTTGTAATTTCTCTTGCGCATCACAAAATACAAATAAATTTGCGCACATTTCATTCACAAAATATTTTCAAACAGTATGGAAAAGATAATTTTGAAGAAGACTACCGTACAAAAATCTGATTTTCTGCAAAGACTGTACAATCATAACACATACGGAAAAGGAAAAATGGATCCCTTACAAAATCAATCAAATATCCATCTGTTGCAATTTAGTTATAAACAGTAACCGCCTCCTTGAGGTGTCAGCCGAGATATATATTAATTTATCGCGATAAATACTATTTTGAGAAAGTATTCGCTTGAAAAAGGATCTAATTTATAAAACAATCTTCACGAGTGATAACTATTATAAACAACCGTAAATATAGTGAAAAGCGAACAGTTTGTAAATCAATCATATTCTATGTTGGCAATAAAATACTTAATAAAGCAAAACGTAATCAAAAACAAATAAATCCTCAAATTTTTTGCTTATTTTATTAAAACAGCTTTATTTGCTCATGGCAATCGATTTACAACCGCAAACAAAAATGAATTAAGTTAAAATTCTATTCCATATTATATTCAATATAGACGAAAGGAATAAAAAGCAAAGAAAAAAAAATTCTGGTAGATATATAAATATATATATATATATATATATATATATATATATATATATATATATATATGTTATATATACCAAAATAAAGCTTGTTTACGCCATACCATTTTCCGACTCGAAAATGTGGTCGCATAATATAATGCAATATTTTTAGAGTTCCGTAGGTACCACAAAGAAATAAAACGTAATCCTTACAAGATCACTAAAGTATCCTTCTGCTTATTCATCTGACAGAGCCGTTTTTCGCAGTAAACCCTTGACAAAGAAATTTGAAGCTTTCCCGAGTGAGAAGTCATATTACCTCTTAAATATTAATTGTCAATATTACAAAATATTGGTATGGGAAGTTGAAAGAGACAAAACTAACTGATATTTTTTTTACTTTCAATATTTTACCTAAATATATAATAATATAAAATAACATAAAAAAGTTATATATCCTTCTCCCGTCGCCAAAAGTGTCAATGTTAAAATTATTAAAAAAAAGATGGTTACAAAAAAGTTACTATAAGTTTACTGAAAAACTGAAATAATAACTCTAAATCTCGTAGTTTTTGACAATTTCGTGATATTTTCACGCCTAGAGAAATGTGTAGGCAATATATTAACGTATTCGCAAATAGTTAAATAGGAATACCGTAAACTATTAACTAATATTTGTATATACAAAAGTGTATAAAGAACATAGTGGTACTATTTCTACTCATGGGTTTTATTTATCAGTCAGTCCAAAATTACACCTCTGTAACGCCAATAATTTTATAGAATCTATATTATTTAATACTTTTTTATATAGGTAAAGAAATTTATGTTCATCTTCAAATAATTAAAATAACTGTGGTTACAGAGTGATAATTTCGATTACGATACCTAGAAAAAAGAGAAGTAATATATCCACACAAAACCAATTTAAGTAAAATTACGATTCAACTATCACAAAATTTCTTTTGTTACATGCAATAAAATATTTTGTAAAAATAATTGACTAACAAAAAGTTAAATATTTATCCATAATATGTGTGTAAATAAACATGATTAAAAAGTGTAATGGCCCATATAACAGATTTAAAATGAACCCATACTGATAGGTGCCCCCACGGTTTGGTAGACTTAAAATGTAATGATATTTTATATATAAAATGTTGTTAAATCAGCATAACTAGCCAGATTCTATAGGTTCGTCAGTATAAATTAGACTATAATAATTAACACTTTTTCGAATCGTATCATGTTCTGGAGAATAAAATACAACAGTTTGAACTTTTTATTGAAATTCGGTTTTCTTACTCAAAAGAGAGAATGGTAGTTCAATATAAATTTATAAGTATTTATATATTTAGGAAATATAAATATAAAGGTTCAATAATGACTTAATTACATATGCAACATATTAAATTATGAATCATATATCAGTCGATTACACTCTGAAAATGATTTAACCGAACCTTGGAGCGCAAGTGCAGAAAATACACACAAATTATAAAAGAGTAGTCTGCTTTATTAACTGCGCAAAAATGCGTCATAGCCTTTATAAAATAAGCTATACAATTTTAGAAATTCGTAAAAATTAAATAGCAACAAATTTGTTCTATCTTTTTTTTTACATTTACGATGCGAACTCCCTTTCTATCGATATAGAATCATAATATGGATCATACTTAACATATAATACGTTTAAGGGATCAGTGGTTAAATAAGTGAAAATTTTATGAAGATATACCATGTAAAATTCGGTTTAGTGGTATGTGTAAAAACAAATTAACAAGCAGAGAAACGAAAAGAGATAAATCAGGCTATATTATTGTATGTCCTTATGTAGACTGTCGTCACCTTATGTGACCGTCGTGGTAATTAGTAATTTCTGTGCTATGTTCTATAAGTTTTATAAAAATACTCATATTTCATCGAGTAGAAAACTTGACAACCCAACAATTAAAAACTAAATTACTCAGTCTTTAAAATTTCTACGCCTTTCAGCTTAAATTTCTCTTTAATAGAGTAAATAACTTTTGATTTTCTACCTGCGTAGTCAGTTTCCACCTAACTTATTGAAGAAATGTCAGTCGACTTCTTACAAATTAAGTATCATTTTAAGGAAACATAATAGGCAATCTTATTGAAGCACATTTTTAAGTACAGTACAAGTTACACAAATGTGAATTCTTTGATAATGTCAGGCAGTTCTATTGTATATTAAAAACATTGAGGTAAACATCAAAACAAATATTGTGGGGGCACGTGCCATTAACACTTAGTTGCACGTTGCTTAGTTGCAGATTGGCAGATGCAAATAGCGCAGTAATCATTAACTTTTAAGGGTACGTCACCGGTTTGTCGTAAATTATTGCAACGGAAATGCTACCCATAGATAGCGTGGAACCGTTAGCCTTCTCATCATTGCACGGGCGATCGACATCTTCATAAAAATGTCGATAAAAGATGTCTTGATACTTGACGATAATTAATTTTCATTAATTATTTTCGTCGTACTAAAAAAAGCAACTTGCTAGTAACAATATGTCGGACGTCTGTCTAGCCATATAATGCGGTATATAATACGGATTGACCGTCAAAAGTAAATTTTACCCTATTTTGATTACGAATCTTAACTGGATTTTCTATAAATTAATTTGATTTTAAGCCAAAGCTTTGTCGTTGTTTCATATATCATCCACATTATTTACCTTCGGGCATGCGCTTCGCCAAACAGTAGCAAATCTAGTTAGCCAGCCAATTATTAACAATCTTTTTGTTTTCAATCGCATTTGAAATGATAACAACTTAAAAGCGTAAAAATGATATTTATTTTCAATATTAATCAGTTTAGAAAATAACTTTCTAAAAGAAATAATTAAAGTATTATTTTTCCATAACTAATATTATTCGCTATAAATTCGTTATCAGTACCTATTATATAATAATAAAAACCTAAAAATAAACAAAAATTAAAATTTATTTTATATATTTTAATTTTTTTACTCAAACTTGTCAAATGTTTTCTTGCATTCATATATTTTCCAAAAATTATAAATACTGTGCTCAAAAATAACTATCATAGTATTGTAATTTTATTAAAAAAACTATTGCTTTAAGAACTGTATTTAACAAAATATTTTAAAAAACTTTAACTATTCGCAGCCTGGCAATATTATATTCACGTTATAATCCCACTAAAATTAAATGAGGAAAGTTTCTTTATTTATATGTTTTTTTAGATAGTCATGCAAAAACTATTGGCCTAGTTGGTAAAAGTTCCGTAATATGATTGCTTATAGCTTATATAATTACCATAGGCTACTCATATATAGTATGTATGTTGTTATTTATTAAGACGTAATTATAAACGCCAACGTAATCGAAGAAAATGTCACCCATGTAGGTGCTTTCATGACAAACGCTGAGAAAACTGTTATAGGTACATAACACTAGTAATAGGGAAAGCACAGATATAAAAATGTACCTAGAAATATCTGAAATGGCATGTATGTAGAAGTAGTTGTCATAAATAAGCAATTGTAATAGTTTTTAAGTTAAAAAAGTGGTATGAGGAGAGAGATGAAGTTTATTAATTCATATTAAAATAATTGTTATAAGTAATTTTTATAACATTTATGGAGATAAAAATTTTCATCTGTTCTGAGAGAAATGAAAAAAAATTTAGAGGGGAAATGGGACACACTTAGCGCGTGAATATGCGAGAGCGAGATTAAGTTCATGAAAAATACATGTAAGAAAACGTTAATAAAACAGTCTAATTGTACTCTTATGAAGTCGGGGTAGAACCCTACTTTCGAACTTTGTTCCATGCCGTTCAGTTGTAAATAAACAAATTGAGATTTATAAACCAGTCATCATATCATTTAAATCTTATTATTATTCAAAATCAAAATTCATCAGGCAGGGTTCAAGAAAAAGGATTTCCAATATTTATTGATCTCGGATACCGCCGAATAACAAATTCTAGAAGGAAACGGTCATAAAATTTAATTAGTTTTTTCTCCCAAAGTCTCGCCCAACTAGCCCAATAATTCGACTTTTAATTGTGATTGCTTGCTAATCCAAACGGCAAAGAGGTAATACCAAGAGTCGTTTGCGTCCATAATTAGTTGCAGATTGCTACTTTTTACCAAAATTTTATTTTTTTTAATTGCTTCTTCTACATTCAAATTGGCAGCAGAAGAAAGACATTATATTTCTAAAATGCATTTCCGCATTTGCCGTGAGAATTGACCCCCAAAAAATAATATTCCGCATCAATAAACAAATCGCACTCTTCAGTAACCATATTTTCTTAGATGCAAAGCTAGTTTAGTGTAGTTTGTTTATTATTGTTACCATATTTTATGGACGAAATATTGTCCAGTGGAACCGTACAAAATCATTTTAACGAGAAAGCTCAATGAATTTTTTTTTCTTCACTTGCATACCCTGTCAAACCGTGATGCAGTTAGAAGTTTTTCCGAATTTCAAGCCACTTTGAACTATCACTTTGTAATGTTATTTCTCTCTAAATCATCTCATATAGGTTTATAAGAGACTACTTGCTTGAAAATTCAGATTTAGATTTCTAAAGTAAACTATCCCTTATATCAGCTTGTTGACAATTGACTCCATAATAAGCATCTATCAATACACTAAAATGGATTTTTTCCATGGTTATGAATGTAAAATTATTGAAAATGTGGTCAAATACATGATACTGTATACTTATTACTTCCAATCATGAATCACAAAAGTAACCTCCGTTCTTAAACGTAAATATTCATCTTTAACAACTTTACGTGGACAGATAGGATAGAAAGTATCTTTGATTAATGCCAACGAAGCATTGCAATAATTTTGCAAAAGATTATTTTTATATTTTATTTTTTTCACTTTAAAAGCTTTAAATCTAAATTTATTCTCACAATAAGAAATAATTTTTCCGTAAACGAGGATTTTAAAAATTCAATCCGTGATGGAAAGCCATCACGGATTGAATTTTTAAAATCCTCCTAAAGTATTGTTGACTCCATCGTCGTAAATGATCCTTCACGGTTTTTAAATCACACACATTCCGAAGGAGAAACGTTATTGTTTTTTGCTTGAGTATAAATTACACGATATTTAATTTGTGAACACCGAAATGTAGTATTTTTTTTGTATCAAAGCCTACGATAGCAACAGCACCCAGAAGAGTATTGCTATTTTTTCTATATGATCAACACCCATAAGCTACTACCGTTATTTTAAGTATTCCTTGAGCGTTGACATTGCCAATTGATATTGCATCATTTGCCTCTTCCATCTCGGCATGTCTCAGAGTATATTTCGAAACAGTTTGCCGCAAGTCAAATACTTTATTATGAACACGACTATAAAGCTGCCAAGATACCTTTGAAAAATGCAAAGTGGCTGATGTGGTTTCTCAATGTCTAAAGCCGAGGCCAATCTACATAAAACCTAAAACTGCGGCTTAATATTATCCTTTCCTTACTAACATATAGACTTCTCAAATTAAAATTTGTAACACATTAATGGCATTTTAAACTAAATGTTAATGAGAATCCTTTTGCAATCTCAGAAATGATGGGGATGTGTGTTAATCTGCAATTCATGTTTCCGTGTATAGAAATTGATTTAAGCTCGTTGAAAAAAAAATTACTCTTATTCTACTACCACGTTTATTTATGGACACCATATTTTGAAATAATAAAAATATTTATCTACTGTAGTATTTTTATGTGGCTATGAAGTGAATTAATTTCAATCAATAACTTAAAAGGGAACTTATCATTTCATAAGTTACTATAGAATTATTGAACATGAGATAATTCAGCCGCAGGAATCACCTTAAAATATGGTTCTATTTCTAAGTGTCGATCAATTCAGATGCTGATGTGGGACTTAACACAACTTCATAGCAAAACAAAAATAAATTTGAGCACTAAAATTAGCATTTTTTTAATATACTCAAATTAGCATTTTTGATAAACTATTTTTTCTACGTAAACTATATGTAAAATTAATATTAAATTATGTATATAATCCTAACAATTGCCAGTCAAAAATTATGAATACATACACATGTTAATTTTGTTATGTAAGTGTTTTGCTACAAAAAAATTTAAAAAACCGACTTAAAATGTTACATTGTATTAAAATATTTAACTATAAAATGTTCAAGATAGTGAACGCTTAATATAAATAATAGTATATTTACGTCGAAGTACGAAATTACAAAGTTGAACAAAGCGGCTGAAATCTACGTCGTTTATGGTATTCAACGTTGACTGATTACCTATATATTTCTGCGTGTGCTTTATATCAATTTCGTTTCACGATTTCATATATTATTATAGAAGAATTTAGTGCTTAATTCTGGGTTATTTGAATTCGTGTTTATAAAATAAATATAACAAGTATCGAAATTTGGCCTGACAACTTAAAAATAACTATGTTTTTGATATACCGCATGTAACGTTTTATTATAAATTGGCATAATGGTTAAGATTAGGCATCCTAAAATACATCTATTTCACGATTCTTTTGAAATTATATGACTCTTAATTACCGCTGTAAAGATTTTAACTTTATAAGGAATGAGTACATCTTTGTAGTGATATATAATTTATGAACATGTGTTACTTATTTCTAAATATATACATACCATCTCTAATTACGCCTATATCGGCATAATTTGAGTGACGCCCCTTTAATTTCCTATACGTAAAGAGATGCTAGCACTTAATTCCATGTGAGTATTTAAAAAAGCTCAAATATGAACAAATCGTTTCTTTGTTTGGTTCTAAAATAAACAAAATTACTCGAAATATAAATTATGTTATTTGAAAGTTGTTATTAACAGATTTACTTAAGGGCTCAAACAAATATAACTAACGTGAGTAAACGTGTACCAAGAATAATATAGATACATTTTCCAATATACTCTTAAATATTTTGGTTGCGACGTCATCATAATGAAATATCGAAAATTCTGTTAATTTAACAAAACAAACGAATGAAGTCATGAATTTATTATATGGTGTGATTGATTTAGTGTATATTATGAAAATAAAAATCAAAAAAGCTATTTTCTATTTGTTTCTCTGTGTGTTAATTTGCTCTTCAATCGTGCAAAATCTATTCCACGCATTTTGAAGAAAATTTTTATGGTAATATTTTATACCTTCGAGCAACATAAACTGAATATTACAAACAAAAAACAAACATCCTAACTTAATCAATATTACGATATTATTACTTCCAACGTAAGCTATCAGCGTTTTTAATAAACTTTATGCGCATGAAGTTATGAGAGAAAAAATAAATAGTAAAAAATAAAAAAGATTCCTAATAATTTATCTTATACACAAATATACGTGAACATAGTCGCGTCTGTACTGCTAGTGATACACAAAAATGGATATACGCTGTTCTACGAGTGAGAGCCCAATGAAAATTGAATAAAACTAGGCAAAATTTTCTGGAGATTTTCTGTTCACAGACACATTGAGTAAGTAGCAGCGGAGGGTATACTGAATTTAACTATCATTTTCCCAATTATCAGTAAACACTTAACGTTACGATAAATTTTCTCAAATCGAACTTACGAAAGGAGCGTCACTTTAAAAAGACAACAAGCTTATATTATTAAAGCTCCTTCAGATTATTATTTGCTGTTGTTTTTTATAGTTTTTATAACAGAATTATTGTGAAACATTTCCAATAAATAATATTACAACACTTTAGGTTGTAAACCTCAAAATAAATAATTATCACGCACCACAAAAGAATTTCTGAGGAATATTTTAAACAAGAAATTCAATATTAAATGTGCAGTTTGTCGATACAGGCATATTTTCAATTGTAATATCATATTATAATTTCCTATATGTAAATATTCTTATGCATAAAGGTTTTTCAATATAATTTATAATCTTTCCGGTCGTAAACATACTTATATTTTGATTATAACATCAAATGTAATTAACTCGTATTCGTTTAAGGAAAACCCAGGCACCAATTTTCTCGTACACTCATCGTAAAAATAATTTGGCTTCGCATAATTCTTATATCAGAGCTTATATTAAGATCTAAAGAACATCAATTGGATATTATTACTTCGCTAAATCTACACTCAAGTACGTTCAAATAGATGCTTGAATTCCCAAATAGATTAGAGCCGACATGTTCAGTATAAATGGAATCAGAAAGTATTCTTTGAATTGGAAATTTAAACAATTTATTGTTGATATTAGAAACATGCCAAGAAAACAAATTAGAAGTTACTCGAATCGTTTGTGATGGAATATAGTATAAAGGGTTTGTTTTGCCAATAAGGTTAATTCGTATCTCATCTATTATGAATTATTTTTTAAACCCCTTTTGAAGAACAAAACGGAGCACCGTTTTGTCTTTCAAAAATTGGAATAATAACAACGGAACTCCACTTTGTCAGACCCACTGGCAGGAAAATTTTACTTTTATTTAATCCATGATTAAATAAAAGTAAATCCAATAATTCATTCACTCCAATAATTTATCGCGAAGATGGTGCATATAAATCAATATACCAACATGCATAGACTGCTAAAATCATAGCTCTTCTTTTTCTGCCTTGCCGTAGTCTGATGAAAAAGGTGCTCAGTGGATGAATAAGGTAACGCGATAAAATATTTTTGTGGCGAAAGATGGATGTAATGTCGTTTTATCTTTACGAACAAAATGACATTTTTGACCGTTCGTGTTATGATATTGTTTCGTTGCTTTAGAATCGAATTTTAATTTGGTTAAATAAATTTGCTTTAAAATTAATATTAAAATTGTAATCGTTATTATTCGAATCCGACAGGACGCAATGTAAAAATGTATTCTAAAAAATAGTAATAGTTATATTTAATGGTAAAAAAACCCCAATATGTACCCTGTAATTCATAATGTAGTCAGAAATTATAGTAGTAAATAAAACCTCAATACGTACTATGTAATTCATAATATAGTCAGAAATTTTAGAGGTGAATAAAACCTCAACACATCCTCTGTAATTCATAACATATTTAGAAATTCTAGTGTAAATACAATCTCAATACGTACTCTGTCATTCATAATTTAGGAACAAATTCTAGTTGTAATAAACCCGAAATAGGTACTCTTTAATTCATAATATAATGGGAAACTTTAGTAGTTAATAAAACCGCAATACGCACTCTGTAATTCATAATATAGTGGTAAATAAAATCAGAAATTTTAGTGGTAAATAAAATCTTTATACATACTCTGTAATTTACAATGTAGTCAGAAATTGTAGTAGTAATAAAACCTCAATACGAACTTTGTAACTTACATTATAGTGAGAAGTTCTATTGGTAAATAAAACCTTAATACGTACTCCATAATTCATAATATAGTCAGAAATTCTGGTGATGAATAAAACCTCAATACATGCTCTGTAATTTTTGTTATCAGAAATTCTAATAATTATTCCACCAAATAGAAATGAAACCAAAGTAATTGAGCATCAATAACATCCCTTCCCTTTAAGGGCCAATTTCTAAATATTCGCAATAATAGTATTTACTTTTTTTATGCCAATACATTGACTGAATGCAACAAAATAAAATTACCTTCATTGTGTTACGACTGCCATTGCTACGACATTTGCAGTTCTGTAGTAGCATAGGCATTCCTCCTTTGCTAAAACTTGAATTACACTCCTAACTCAACGACGCTTCAGCACACTGAACTTACATATTGTTCTTTCTCTTGCCTTTAATAATATTTACTCGTTACTGAATGCGGTTACCGTCGCGTTAGGAAGCGACACATATTCGATGTAAAACTATATGTGCTAGTGTCTCTATGTCAGAGGAGAACCTCTCCTCCATGTAATGAAATGTAGTAATTCGATATTGCTACCCCTTAAAACTCCCTGTCTGCTGGAAAATAACGTAAATATAACGATTAAATTTAAATGAATTTTTAATTCTTATATTGCACATATATTCAACACAAGCAGCAGTAAATACTGAAATACTGGCATATATTTTACGTTTTAGCTAAAACTAGCATGTAGCATTACAGATATAGTATTTAGAGTAAAAAAACCTCTGATAACTAATAAAAACTGACTAAGTATGAATCTGACTAACACATCGAGCGTTCCTTATTTATTTTTAAAGTGAACTTTATTTATCATAAGTTATCATTCATAAGAAACTTCCCAGCGTTTAATATAATTAATAATACTTAATATAATCGCATTAGAAATTACAACATCGAAATTACCGTTACTAGTCCAGCATAGATTTCTAGGTAGTTTCAGGTATAAAAGTGCAAAACATTTTTTTGTATATATTTCAATAAAACTCCGAAAAGGTATTATATAAACTTATGTCATTGATTTTTCATACGCATCATAAGCCTTACCCTTTTTCAAATAACACTCGACGCTACGTACAGAGTTTTAACAATTAATTTTCTAATATTTAATTTGACATAAAATTTCCATATAAATATTTTTATGTACTAGCCATTAAAATAAATACGGGTTAACATGATATATCGATGCCCCCACGAAGAGAGATCAGGTTTAAAAGATTAATTTAACTGCGTTATATTTATAAAAAAGTTCTACTACATCTTTTTCTTTTTGTTATCTGTGTACGTTATCTATTTAACTGCTCATTTTTATAACATCACTTACAATGAACTTATTATATTAAAAAAAAACGGAGACGAAGTGCATTTCATGACAAGCACAAAATATTACCTAGTTATCTCTCAAATTGGTTGCTGTTAATTAACCAAAAAAAATGTTAATTAAAAGCTCTTATCAAATACCTGTGCATAGAATGATAATTTTTTTTTAATTGGAAGAAATGATTAGAGGAAACACATAACGCAACAGTTTGAAACGTATTATTTTGCATATGGAGCTTGAAATAGAAAATGGTAAATGAAACCTCAATACCATCCATTTTTTGGAAGGTAAAAAAATCGCCTATTTTTTATATTAGTGGAAGTTAAATGAATTTTGTTTATCTCTTACTCCATATTAATTGTAATCTCTGTCTAAAATATCATGGATGGAACATGGATCTAAATCTGTAGTAACTGTTAAGCTGTGATTGACAAACTAAGCTCTACGTTCGACTGAAAAGCCTAAAAAAATTATAATTTTATATAAAAGTTATTGAATATATTTTTCGCTAATTTTGTAGAAATTCATTATTCATAATTGAATGAAACTACGTAATGTAGTATTATTTCTACTTTCTTTAAGTTCTTTACGACGTCCTAGGTTTTGTTGTATTACAACATTTTCAGCAAGAAAAGAGAAAAAAGCCTTTCATATGCACGTTTAGTTGAACCGAATACTTTGTATCATCTTTCGAAATTTATTTCGGAGTCGACGGTAAAATATCGCAATATAACAGTTGTTATTTGTAATTCTTAATACCAAGCTCTCTTTATTCTTGTCACAAGAGATCTCAATTCCCACATTTGACTTAAGTTTGTTTAGGTTAGATTGATGGTAGAATCTTGGACCACGCTAATGTAAAATTGTAAAATTATATTGTAATTATGAACACAATGAATATGATCATGTATGACATAAAAGTAGTAGTAAGCGACCTGTGTGAAACTAATTTTAATTTCTTTTAAATTTTTCATTGTATTTGAGGGTTTTGATTAGAGAAGGAAATTTTAAAATACAAATAATTAGAGATTATCAGGAAGAGATGCATGCTAATACCACAGATAAATGTAATAACGTTAATGACAAATTTTGTTCTGCAACAAATTATTTTGTTGTGTTATGTATACCAGTATGTAGATATATACGAATGTGAAATAAATTTTAAGTCTTAATTTTTGTTTGCTTAACTTGAAAATAAATTATACTTCACAAAAATAATGTCATCTCTCTATATCCGCATTATTTGTGTGCTTTAACTGACTTCCCGAATGGAGAAAATGCAATATCCAAATAAAAAAAATAACAGAACAACCCTTTTTCTCATATATTCGCGACCCGCTACTAGTTTCATTCACTGAGTAAAGTTCAAAAATAATTGTAGTTGAAGCCTTGCCAATTTGCATGTATAATATAATTATGAAGGTGCGAGTTTCTAATTAGATATATATCATTTCTACCATCTTACAGAATTATGTAGTAAAACATAATTTACATATGATGCAAATAATCTTATTTACCAAACGTAACTGTGAGGTCACATCACTTTTTATTCCACAGCAGGCTGAATTTTCGTGGTTGAGGAAACTCTCTCGGTATTTCAAGATGTAACATAATATTTCATCTCGGCTTTTTCGTAATTTTAACAAAAGATTGAAACTAAAAAAATGCACCAAGCGCATTCGTTGAAAGTAAAACGTAACCAAAGAAATGAATGACTTCAATATTATATATCTCATAGGATCATATAATAAAATTATAACAAAAATCAAAAACATATTTACTTATGTATATATATATATATATATATATATATATATATATATATATATATATACTCAAAAAGCGGTACTAGGCTGCCAGTCAAATCTTTGCTTCCCATGTAGTCGTGGCCACTATTTTGACTGGACCTGCCCAGGGAGAAACAGTCTTTTGCCTACGTATTCCATTAATTATTAACGATCTTCCTTAATTAAAAAGTGCATTTCTAGTAAAAGCGTGTTTCCTAAAGTCGCAGGGACAAACATTAAAAATGGCTGGAGTTAACTTAACCCACGACTGTTTCTGGCATGTAAGTTTATCTCACAGTCTATCTATTTTGGTGTCACCCTCAAAAACAGTACAAAATCGAAAAGAGATTTCATAAAAAGTCTTTGTTCCATGCCAACGAAGTCACGGGCAAAAGCTAGTCTCTTTAAAATTCAAGTAAATTTTAGCGCAACAAAAAAATGTTACACTGTTAATTTCATTTTACTGATAGTTAGTTACAATATGGAGAGTAAATATGAAATCATGAAAACTTACATTTTTATCTAGTACAGAGTGATCGCCATTCTTCCCATTCCCCGCCTTTCACTGAAGTATTGAGTGATCAGTAGAGGTGTTATAACTCTTACTACGTCATTTATTTAAAAAAAAAACTCTTAAGAAAGACTAAGACTCAAACTATAATAATCCAGTAACTATTTAGACATAAGTAAAAATTTATGGTTATTACAATATGCATGTTAATATTTTTTTTCACTATATAATATCTAGTATATTACCTATGTAATTATGTAACTTATAACCGTCACTACGATTTTACAGTACAATTACTTAAGAAATATTGTTATTATATGATTTTGAAGTTAACAGTTTATGATAATATTTCTGGATATTTTAACAGTGTCTTTAGAAGTATCCTCTAAAAAAAAATTAATGGACCTGGTGCCGACATGTTTGTAAACAGATCGTTCAATTTATACCCCCAAGTATTATTTGAACCAAAAACAAATTGGGTGCATTATTTTCCCTGTCCAAAATTTCCATATAAATAATTTTGAGTATTAACTATTCAGAACTATGCTCGTTAATACACTTTATTATTATTCCCTTCAAGTTTCTACGTCAAACGGTTTCCAGAAAATTATTCGTGATCATTTTCAACAGTTGAAATGTCGCATACAATCTAAAATGATTAGCCTAAAAATTATTATAGGTCGTCGTGTCATTTAATATTCCATAAATAAACTTAAAGTATTTCATATTCACATACTTTACATGGCTTATGTATTCATATACTTTACATGGCCACTCTAAAATTTCCGCATAATTATTTTCAAGTTAGCACTTAAAATATATGGGGGTTTAACGCTATACCAAAATTAAAGTTTTTGCATTAACCTGTTTCTAAAAAAAAACGGTCGGACAGGTGGGTGGTCTTGTAAGGTTTCCTTTTTTATAATGTGTAACTCTAAAAATATCCAATACCATTAGCTATTACTTCATTTCGATTATAGAACTATAAATATATTATTCCAACCTTAATAACTGTAAAGCATTTCATGGGGGTTTTATTTGCGTCATTATTCTTTATCATTACATAAACATATAATCATGGGGAGAAGACGGATAGAAAGAGTTATGAGCGTATAGAATGTAGGGAAAAGAAAAGACGCACCAAAAGTGTAATTTGTACGATGCACAATTATGAAAATAATAGCCCTACAATATAAAACGTCCGCTGGATTAACATAGTAAACACAATATAAACAAAACAACGGTAAGTATAATCTTTAACGCGCGATTGAAAACAAATCCCGTCACAAGTAAGTCCCGCAGCTTCCCTCCTGAGATTTCTCTTTCGAAGTTTACTTCACCTTGGCAGATCTCGAGCGAGAACAAATTTAATTAGAGACAACTCCTGGTGTGACACAGAAACTCTTGGAAGTACTTCGAATTATTGTAACTAAAGTAACTGTTGATGTTTTATCTCGAAATCCTTGAATTAATGAAGTCGAATATGAATTCTCTAGAAGTTATATATGTTTTATTATGTTTTGGACCAAATTCTTATAATGAACGAGTTCTACAATATATTCTCAAAAATATAATATTTATCTATGTTATAGCAAATGTCAATTGTGTCAGCGCTACATAATCAATTTTGAGACCATTCTAACTAATCCATACAAACAATATCCCACGCTATAAAAGAAATAAAAATAAATTATATCTATTGAAATTTATTCAGAGTAATACGCTTTATGTGCCATATTCGAAAAAAAATTACTTTCAAAAACGGATAGGCATACAGACACTTCGGTCATCTTAGAAAGTTTCACTTTTTATATTTGAGGAAAGAAACCCGAAAAATGAGTTAGTGATCCTAAAAATGGATGATACAGAAGGTGATTTTGAAACTTCATGTATTACATAAAAGCTAATAAATGGCTTTATATTTATCTATTACGAACCTCAAAATCTGAGGAAAAACGTGGGGTAGTAAACTTTTTAGAATTGTTGTTTTTCAGTCAATGTGTATATTTGTGTACATCTTACTGCAAAACTTTTGAGAAACCTTAAATATTACTTTCATATTTACATTTAAAAAAGTTTATAAAAAACCGCTTGCTTTGACCATCTAATCGAATATTTAATAAACTTGCTCTGTTTTTCTTCTTTAAACTTATGATGAGAAATTTATTTACACTTGCCATATTTTATGTACGTCACGAAAAAATATTTTAATAAATAAATAAAGATATACTTTTATGAACTTTTAATCTGAGAACCTTAAGAGACAGTCAAACAATTTACCAAATGGTTTTTTATATGACTGTATATAAGCAAAAAAACAACAAAGAAAACTAAAATAAATATGTCCCACTTCATTGTCGTATGTTAATAAAAAACTGCCGAAAAAACTGCGCTACCAAAACGAGAAATTGGAAGTCCCAAGTTTTATAATCTAAGATATTTTTTTTACTTTCAGTTATTATTGGATATGATATTTGAATTCATCTCAAATTTTAATTATAAAGCTCATATTTTATTCTACAGAAAACTTAACAAGTCAATAACAAAAATTAAACTTACTCACTCGTATAGATTATAACATCTATAAGCTGATTTACTAAAATAGAAAAAAAATCATCTCTTTAAGAACATATCCTTCTTGGGTGACTTCAATTTAAATTGTTAAACGAGTTTCCATCGCCTACTTACTAACCAGGTATTTTACTTAAGTAAACATAATGGGAAACCTTCCACAAGCAAACATGTCACATATGAAGTAAATTACATATATATTAATTCTTTGAAAATGTCAGACAATATTATTGTCTTTTAGAATCTATAAGATAGGCATCAAACAAGTATTGAGGAAGCATGTACAATAAACAATAGGTTAAACGTAGTACACGTGTCTCGAGTAGTAGGTCGATAAATAGGAACGAGGCGATAATCATTATATTTTTAATATATGAGGAAAAGTCTTGATATATTTGTATGAGTGTATTAGCAATTGTGAAGACATATGCTTTCATTTCCTCATAATTTTATTTTACTTTTTAAATAATTGACATTTCTGTGTAACATAAACTATCAAATAATATTTTTCGTAAGATTTATTCAATTGCCTACATAATTATACATTACGGAACATTTTACTAGGACAGTGATGCCTCATTTATAGCTAATGTACTCTTGAATAATTTTTCCTTAAAAAATTTGTGAAAAATTTAATTTGGCTAAATGTATTTAGATCCTACATGAGACACCAAGAGGTATGTCCTGCATTAAATAGAAATAACCAACCTGGTTAAAAAAATTCGTGTGCTGGAAAAGCGGTAGTCGCATAATTAATTTAAGATAGATTAGTATAACAACGATAAAAGGATAAACAAGAGTAAAAACTAAAAGTACATACATACATAGCCTGTGAAATTCGTAACCCTTCCTTTGCCGTAGTCGGATAAATATTGACGCCTGCTTCGTTTTTAAAAAAAGTCACTGTAACGGAAAAAAGGAATTTTTCGTTTAAAATAATTATTTTTGGAATAACAAAAGACTTTTAAAATAATAAAATATTTTATAAATAATAAAATAAAAATATTTTTCAATAATTTTTTCGTGACGTACATGTCACGAAAAAATTATTGAAAAATATTTTAATAAATAAAATATGATTCAATCGTGGGATGTCCATATCATTAATATATATGTTTCTCAAAGTTAAATAAATATATAATTGTTTGTTTCGTAAATTAAATCTTTTACTTTTTCGAAGCCAGCAAATTTGTTTCGAGTTTTTTTTTTCATTAAATTATATGTTGCAGACTACTGTCATCGTTACATCTCCACAGTACTTATATATCCTAGTCATGAATCATTCAATCAACCGAAAGTAATAAGCTTTTTTTCGAATTTTATATGACTTTTTGCCACGGCTCTGTCGGATCTGCAAGTTTCATGGATTAGAATATTACGTCTGTGTATGTAAGATAAAATTAAATACAATCTGCCCTTTGTTTCATCTCTCCTGTTCAAAGAATTGTGTGGAAATACCATTTTCAAATTAAGATAAGAAATAAGCTGATTTCACGAAGAATACAAGATTTCTCATTTGAAAAAAATTCTAACGAGCTTATTTTTGTAACTTTCTCTACATAAGACCGTCAGTCTTATTCTTATAACACCTGGACGCAACATATATGTACTTTTACTGGTCTCCAGTACTATTTTCCCAAGCTATCGTGAAAATATAGGTTAATTAAAAACCAATGTAGATTGAATTTGATATATTGAATGAGTTCGAAATTACAAGCAAGTTATGAATTTCCACGTTGAGTTGTAAAGATATCTCCTTGTCTCATTCTCTTTCATCGAAAACAATAAGAATTACTAATAATAACACTAGCATTCAGTTTTATCGCATTTGTTTATGCGTTAAGTTTAGATCGTTATAAACCCATCAATTTTGAAGATTTGGTAAAAGATGTTTCATTTCTCGTCAGCTTGCCCTTTAAATTTATGATACGTGAAATATATGAAAATAATCAAATAAATGAGCCTTTCATGTATAAAATTAAAAAAATAAATCGCCTTAAGGATGCAGTTTGGTGTAGCCAACCAACGTTTATGTACTTCGGAGTACAAAATAAGACTATTATAATCAATAAAATTTGTTTGTATCTTATTACTTTTTCTATATATTCTATTTTTCGACCTAAACGTACGTGTTAAGAGCCCTATACATTCATACACACCGGACGCTCCCGCCGCGCGACCTCGTCAAAGTAACGGACGGACCAAACGCCTTATGTGACTCTGAATATTGAGTAATATTTCGAGTATTATTTCACAGAAAGATAAGCTGATTTTACTGGTAATGCACAATTTATATATAGTTTTTCTCCTTTTAGCACCGCTTACTATAATGAAACGTTTAAATAAAATTATAACCCAGAAAATTTGGAAAAAAAACGTTTATTGAAAATTAAACTATTTCTCTTCATTTTATGTAAATTCTATACAAATTAATCTACATCTTTATGTACATATATATGTATAATAAAGCCATTTAACAATGATAAGAAAATTACTTTCAACAAAAGTTTAAAACATTAATTGTTGACAGTTCATATGTATGTCTTTACTTTTAATTATCCAAGTAATGGAGAGACACTAGGAATATATTATTAAACGTAAACAAGATTATTGCGACTGTGAACATAACGGAAAATGAAAGGAACTACTAACGCTAGAGAAACTCTACCTACCTTTATCGTTTCCCACTATTCAGATTATTTATACTAGAATTTCTTAAGATACTAACAAAAGAAATCTCATATTAAATTCATTTTTTATTGTTAAATTTGGTTTATTATATAGTAAACCATCATTTTTTGTTGTTTTTTTGATAACTTAAATTTAAATTATTTTCACAATTAAATGAAACTACGTGATGTAGTCTTACTTCTATTTTCTCGAGTTTTCTTTATCACAGCATAGGCTTCGTTGTAATCATTTAATTGCAAATAATAAATTTCTACAAAATTAACGACAAATATATTCAATATTTAAATTATGTTTAAAAATTTCTTCATAACTATCGAATCACATTTAGCAACTTTAATTTCGTTTCGATTTCAAAAGAATTAAATATGCAAAAGTTTTAACAATTCCGTGTTTCACATTCCTTTTGTTAGTAAAAGAAAATACTTACGTTGTCCCTTATTTATAATTGTATACCGTCCTAAATATTTGTTGCAGGTCTTAAAAAATATTGTTTACTTAAATCTTTTTAAAAATAAGCTAGGGAACTATTTTCTTGTCAAAGCAATTCATGACGCGTAATTCTAATGGCAGAGTTTACTTTGAGAAAACCAATTTAATGTTATTACTTTGCAAAATCTACACTCACTTAAATTCAAATATAGACTTGAATTTTAAAACACAAAATATTGAAGCCTGCAAGTTAATTACACATAGGCTTGAGAGAATTGCAGATATTTCGGGAAGTATTTTTCATGAATTATTTTGAATGAATTAGAAATTCCTCAGAATCTAAACGACTTTTGACGAAGAGTAATTTTCACTTTAATAATTTCACATTAGACTATTGACAAACATTTTGAGTCTTGAGAGGAATGTTTGTTGGTAAAATTGCTTCATTGACGGTATAAATCAGCAGTTTTTAAAAATATTGAAGGGTCATAATGTTTAACTTATAATGTTTAATATTTCGTTCCCCCATATATACAAATTGAACCCTTACGGTCTCATGCATTCTCATTAATAAATATATTGACAAACTCACTTCGCAATATTAAGAACATAAAATATATATTAGAAGAAAAAAATTGTTAAAAAGGAATTTATTTCGTTCTTATTTTGTCCTACGCGAAAGGATAAGGTGTAAATAAGTATTCAAAATACCTCTTTGTTGAATTATGCAAAAAGTATTTCTAATAATATTGTTAAATTTATTCTTAAAAATGCGCCCCACAATTGGATATAATTTTAGCAAATGTTATAATTATATGACAGACCTAAATTTTTTTAATTTTGATTTATCAAATTGCGATTTTAGAGATTGGAATGGAGGAAAGCATCGCTTTGAAACTTAATAACTTGCAAGCACGGTTTAGAATTTAAAATTCTAAATGAAATTTATTTAATATTTTAAGACTTGTTTAATATGTCAACTTCAGTTGATGGAAAGCGAAAAAAAATATTATGTTAATTTTATATTGTGAAGCGATTCCTTTTTATATTTTTCGATAGAGTAATTATAAAGGCCTTCACTTTTTAAACACATTGATCTAAATTGTGGCAACTATGACAAATGAAAATGGCTATACTATTACGGTTACTGATTTGGTTGTATAGTGGAAAACATATTATTTATATCCTTATATAATCAAGATGGTTATGTATAACTTCTTAACAAGAAATTCTTGGCAAGGGACTATTTCTATTATTGACACAATTAATCTCGATCGTCATATTTAGATTAACTTTTCATGAAAAAATAATATATTAAGTTTCTTTAAAAAACAATTAAGTTGACCATTTGATTTCAATAAAAATGCCTGTTTCTTCTTTTTATTTGCAAAATTTATTCCGCAGTATTGTTTCTAATACTCTATTTTTTACAATTCTAATCGTACAATTCTAATTGTACAATTCTAATTTCCTCACATTCACCATTTCATCGACAATGATTTTAGAACTTTGTGATATAGTCTAAAGTTTAATAAAAACTTGCCGGTGTCAGCATGTTTTGTGTGAGGACGGAATATCTATTGACTATCGTTTTTCACAATAAATTATGCGTTATTTGCGAACAGTTTTATAACTTTTAATTCTAATTATCTACTCTGAACAAATATTCCACGGTTTTATTTTAAAAGGAATATTTTTGAAATATTTCGCATCAGTTATGTTAACTTTGAATAAAATTATTTCTGACTGTCTACTGCTACTTACTGTCTCGCGGTTTTATTTAGAAAAATATATGTTTAGAACTAGGTTTGAGTAGATTATATTAAAAGATTTTTGGTTAAAAATTCAATTGTTTTTGGTATATCGGTAAAGATCATTTAATTGTAGATGAAATTAGTCTATATTCCTCTGTAAGTATAAACATATCTTCATATTATCTCTTTAGTAGTCAAGATGTAATTAATTGTCTTACGTTGTGCATTTTATCGATTAAGATATAGCTTTTATTCAATATTTATTATAATTCGAACGAATTTAAAATCATTGACCGTTTAGTTTAAACCTACGAAAAAACATATTTCAAAAAACTTTAATTTTTTAGTAGTTGTCTCTTAGGTTTTCACTTTTTTCACATTATTCTTTTCAATGGATTTTAATCCTTTTCCCATACGTTAAATATAACCAAATTTTTATTTCCTCTTTTTTGCAATTATAAATTCTTATACATTATATTTGTCACAGCTCTACACTTTTCGTAGTGGTTTTATTTCAATTACATATTATTAGTTAAGTAAGATATTTCCTTATAGGTAAACATTTTAGTTTGTTATAAAAAGACGAAAAATGTTCGAAAGACGAGAATAATTCTAATTTAATATACGAAACTTAAAGTTTTTAAAACTCTTCTACTAGTTTTAAAACACTTAGCCATTAACTTTTTTATAATGTTTGATTTAAATCACGTACCGAAATATAATAATATTTTAAAACCTATTTGCTATTTAACAGAGGAATGAATTTACTATTTTCCTAAAATGGCCTATTAGCCAGCGTTCTCGCCTTTTGAAATGATGTTAACACGAGGCAATTTGCGGTGGGGTATTAGACTGGCAGCGCTTTAGGACATCTTGGGCGGACGTGTGTACTTGCCGAGGGCTGAATTGATACATATCTTATTATGGATTTAGGAATTAGCATAATTTAAATCACTTTCAAGGCTGAGCCCACAAATGAACTGAATTGGTCCAATAATCTTAAAACTCTTAAAATGTTTGAAAATTTTTCAAAAAATCCATGTGAGAAAGTAGATAAATTATATGTCATCAAAACACATTTAAAAAAAATTTTACGTGTCGTTTGGCTCAAAATTAAAAGATCCTAAACTCAATTAAACTTGAATGTTTAAGTGCATTGTATTAAAACGTCAAAACGAACAAATTTTCTTGGACAATTTTTTCATTTTATTTAATTCGCAACTGCATATACTAATTAAAAATATCTTTAATAAATTAGTAAATTAATATTTTGTCTCATGTGGTGTAAAATAAATAAGTACACCATCTAAATTAATTAAGTAAAGAGAATTAAACATTCATTTAGTCCCTACTAGAAGTTAATTAGATGGCGCTTTATTATATTCCAGAAATATTGAAATCCATTTAACGAAATTTCTTAAGTAAAGCGAATCTACCAGTTCAAAATTGTATTTTAACTTTTGAAATAATTTCGTTTAGCTTTTACGTGGCAAATATTTTCAGCCATTGTTAGCGATCGTTAATTCATTCGATCGGGATTATAAATCGCGATTAAAATATTTCAAAGGCACTACACATAAATTGATTTAGGGGTAAATATTACAGGTTGTGTGACTGGGGCTAAGAAATGTGCAATAAGATTATTCTGCGATTAACACAAATAACGAGAATACATATAAAATTGTTAGTTATTTATGCATGAAAATATGAGTATATGCGAAAAAATAGGTTTGAATTATTCGTTGAAAATAGGATCTAGTATTTTCCTTTCTGTTTTACACGTAACTCTTTTGTCAGCGTAGATTTCATATCCGACATACGGTAGAATAGACCACACATAGTCCCATCTTCTCTATGTACTCCTTCACAGCCACACTGGAAATTTTGGAAACATCCAAAATACATAATCAATTCACTTTTTAATTTATATATATATATATATATATATATATATATATACACATATATATTTGAGTAATAAAACATACATATTTCAATTAAACAATAAAATATTATTTTGATCGCAAGAATTCCGTCTTCATTTTTATGGTCTTATTAAATACGAAAATTCAGATATACGATGTAATCAACGGATTATGACCCTTATTTAAACATAAGAGTTTTTTTTGTTTATAAAAAATATCTCTATTAAATTGCGATAGTGTAAATAATAAACATTACAATAAAAACTCTAAATGGTCAGCTTTAAGCGTTTGTTTGTCTATTTAGGCATCAATGTTTTTTTGGGAAGAGCTCTGTCTTGCAAATCAGAAATCGTTGAGAAATGTCAAAAAACTAAACTCTTATTATTCTATTATGTCTGTCTGTCCATATATCAAAGCATCATAACCTGAAATTATAGAGGTACACGTACCTTAACTAGTTATCCCAGCGCGTAAAAATAGAGTATGCCATATATGTTTTCTTACTATGTAACCTCCTTTGCTCAAAATTATTCTCCAAAATTACAAAAAGTTTCATATCTTCCATCACCCTCCCTAACTCGTTAACTACGATATGAAAAATCTCCAAAAATATACGGCAGGAGAACAATTTTCTTTTCCATAATGAACAATGGAAAAGAAAATAGTTCTCGTTAACTTGCATTATTCAATTAAAGAGACGTCGGAAATGAATTTATTGCGCTTACACCTAAGTAACACACGCTAGGTAATTTATTAACATATGGTAAAACAACACCAATAATTATAATAATTTAACAAAAATGCTATACACCCTTGACCGCTTAACTTGTTATATGTATCTAAATGGATTAAAAACACCCGTTATATGAATTGTACTCATACCTGAAAGGTTTAATATCTATTTGTATTTTCGCCAAGATAGCTATGAAAAGAAATAAAAAATGTTTTAATAATTTTCGCTATAACTATTTGTAATTCTGACCACAAACCTGTCAACCTTTAGTTAAATAATCGAATGTCTGAATAAATCCAAATCTATTAATGTATACTAATAATTTCGGAAACAACACATGGAAACTATTAATATATTAACCATGTAATTTTCCACGAAATAAATGAACATTTTTTTAAATATTTCATGAATATAGTGTGTTAATTAGGCAAAGAATACAATATGTAATGATAGAAAAATAAGTGAATTTTCTGATTCCTCTGAAAAATATAACAAGGATAAAAAATTGACAGAATTTCATGTTAAAATAGAAACTAAGCTAGAAAGCGGCCAAATATGTGTGAAAATATGCATAAAGTATAGCATAGGTTTTCTTACGTATCTATATGTCCTAAATTTATTATTTGAAAGTAACAAAATTTATTTTAATTAAAATTTAAAACCAGAATGTAATTTTTAGCATTACGTACCCAAAGGGTGCCAACGGGAGACTCTAACTTAGCCTCTGCCACCCGTTTATCCGTCCGTATGCCTGTCCGTAACATTGCTGTATCTTTTGAATCCTAATAGGTTGACATTTTAAATTTTCACAGAAAATGTGTTACTATGGCCTCTATCATGACAAATATAAATATAAAGTAAAATGGTCAATAAGGCATATCCCAAGAACCACATATACCACAACCTTAATTATATGCATTTTTCGACATTCTTTGTTCCTGCATCACACATAGGCATCATCTAGTGCATGCTATATAACAAAAAATATTAAAGTATAAGTAACTATGCTTATAACTCAAAACGTTAGCGGTCGGCACACCACGCGGTGCAGCTGTTGCAAGGCGACGCTCGCTGCCCCCTGCGAAGGGAGGCTGTGTGGCGGAACGATCCACAGTATTAAAAATTAGTTATGAATTATAAAATAAATATAAGAAGAAATAATAGATTTCCATTTCAATGACTCTCTAACAACTTAAAGTATTATACCAGTATATATCTCGCCGCGAAAGTACCACACATACGTACTTTTGCGGCGAGATATATACTATATATATATATATATATATATATCGAGATATATACCCGATGGATTTAGCTAATCATTTTACAAGTTTCTACAAATCACGAGTTACTATGGCAGATCTTGTTACTTATCTAATATTTAATGATAGAGTACATATTGCGTTACACTTTAGAGGTTAATATTTTTGAATGGGGTTTAAAAAAATGAGGAATTGCAAATGGAACGTCGATCTTACTTTAAAAGACTAAAATTTTGGTAAAGAAGCAAAGCATTCATAATATTTTTAAAAAATGCTCTGAAAATTTTTGATCTTTAAGTATACATAAACTAAATTTCTTTCCATACGTAATATTGACCTCTTGTCAATATTGAAAATTTCAACTAAAAATTTTGCGGTGCGGCGAGTAGTATGTTCAAAGTTGACGTTTATAATAAAAAGAAAAACTTAAAATAATTACTGCCAACAAAGAACCAATAAATTATTTAAATATCATGTTATGCATCCAAATCAATAAATCATTAAATATCATCTTAGGATAACACTTAAAACAATAACATTACAATCTTCACGCAATTGAAACAATTAACTTAAAAATTGTCGTTGTGTATTTTAAAATTCTTGTCAACAAACCAAGAGTGTGTAAAGTGTTTACTATGAATACTCTCCTACAAAATTTCTTATCTTATACACCTCGACTTGAAATACAAATTTCAAAATAAAAGAAAGGTTTTCTCTACTTCTTGTGTCGATCTGATTAGCGCTGTGAAATTAATGTTTTCATTGCCGTAACGATTTACCAGTTCCCTTGTTACACTGTAATGTTAACAAAAGGGGATTGTATTTCTACAATTTTATTAAAAAAAAATGTCAGTCGATTTATTATGTCGCCTCAGACACAATAAATCTACCTCGATCCTTGTGTTTTTTCTTTCGATGCACTTAAATTGGTAAGAAACTCACTGAATGTTTCCGTTTTCTATTTTTATTATCTTGTCGTGATGCTCGTCGAGGTCGGTTTATTGTGCCGCCTCAGCAACATCGCGATTCGATGTGTGCCTTTAATAAAATAGCAGAATATAATGCGCTTTTGTTCAAATTGCAGTGGAACAAGGAAACTGGTAAATTGATATGGCGAAGAACAATTTGATGTCACAACTAACAGATAAGAAAGTTGAGGTTAATCAGATAAGAAATTTGTAAGTAATAAAAATAAACACTTTATACACTTTTGGTTCGTTGACCTTGTGGTCTTGAAAACGGAAACGTTCAGTGTATTTCTATCAATTTTAGCGCAACGACAATAAACAAGAGAATAGAGATCGGTTTGTTGGGCCATTTCAGCAACCTTAACAATCGATATGGGCCTACAATAAAATTGAAGAAATATAATGCGCATCTCTTCATATTATAGTATAACAAGGGAAACGGTAATTCGATATGGCAAAGAACAATTTAAATTTACAGAGCTAACCAAATCGAGAAAATAAGTAAAGTATAAAATACTTTCCACAAGTCTTGGTTTTTTACAAGAATTTTAATACACTCAACGACAATTTTTAAAGCAAAAGTTTTAATTGCGCGACGATCGTGATATTAGTGTTTTAGATTTATTATAGCACGACATTTAAATGATTTATTGATTTTGATGTCTGAACAGTTGTATTGGTAATACATAATTATTTTAAAGTCTTCCTTTTTACTAGAAGTGTAACCATTGACCTTACTGTTCGCCCTAGCGCTGTATGACCGCAATGTATTCGTTGTAATTTCGAAAATCGAATGCTGTAAGAAATTTAGTTTATCTATAAATAGAGTTCAAAAATATCCCCATCAATATTTTTTTATTTAATGTGGTAAAGTAAATTGGAGTAAAAATCACTGTGCAGCCGCGAGTTTTTTAAAAGTATTACATCTTTAACTCTTTCAAGAAACTTTAGGTCTTTTAAAGAATAATTTAGATTTTCATTCAGAAAATGTTAAGCTCAAAATGTAATGTTACCTCTTTTTTTACTTTTTTATCCATGGATTTAAAAAATTAAGAAAAAATTCGATGCCGATTATAAATTTTAATAAAAATCATGTCTGTTTCTTTCAAGCAATATACTTAGAAAATAATATAACTAGGAAAACCCACTTTACGCATGTACACTGGCTTATTCTTCAAAATGAATTTTATAATCCGATATTTTGCATAAATTTTGGTTTAATAACTGGGTTTTGGCACGAAGTTAAGCTAAATTTAAATTGATAGTATATCGAGCGAATATCTACAGCAATCATTTAATTAAATGTGATATTAGAATTTAATCTCAACATGTAATCTATTTGGTGAATGTGTTTTCATATCAGCTTGCAAGTTACCATGTCAGGTCCATTTCGTTTTCTGTTCATATTGAGCGTATATTCTCATTCGGTCTTAAAATCCGAAACATTTCGTAAGCGATCATAAGACAAAATTTTATGATAATATAAATTTACTAATCTTATATTTCTTGGTCCTTTCACAAAGTTCTCCAGGTTTAACTATACTTCGGAATTTGTGATGCTCTCATTAAAGCGTCATTTACTATAAGTTAAGCCATTTATCTTCTCGCATCGGAAAATTACTTTTATATTCTATGAATATATTACTAGAACTTTCATCACTTTTAATTTGAAAATAGCTTGTGAATTTTACTTTTTGCTCGTGAATTTTTTATCTTTGTTATAATTCTCCGAGGAATTGTAAATTTTGCTCAACTTTCTGTTCTTACATATTGCATTTTCTAGTTTATTTACGAAACATTTAAAAACTCATCGCTTTAGCTGTTTTGATAAGAAAGACGGATGAATGTTTAATTGCAAAATTTCAGAACAGTTATACCGAATCGTAGTATTAACCTATTTAGATTTTAAGCCAGTTGATTACTTTAACTGAAGGTTGGCAAGTTGATTATAAGAATTAACCATAAGTTTAGCAAAAATTAATAAAATATATTTTTGGTAATTCTTTTCAAAATTGTTTTTATGAAAAATTTAATGAAAACTAACGCTGTTAAGTATAAGCACAAACTAAATTACACGAAGTTTGAATCAATTTAGTTACATGCAAAAGTTCAAACAAGAGTATGCAGCACTTTTGTTAAACTATTAGAAATATTAATGTTATTTTACCATATGTTAATTAATTATTTAAGATATATTTTTAGGCGTAAGAAAAGAAATGTTATTTCCAACATTTAAATTGAATAATGCGAGTTAACGAGAACAATTTTCGTTTCTATTGTTAACTAAATGCCACTGTTGTATTTTTCGCAAATTTTTCATATATCTAATTATGTATACAACAAGTTACGAAGGAAGAGAGGGTGGTGATGGGTGGTGTCATACCGTTTGAGATTTTGGAGACTGATTTGTCCTAAAAGAAACGCTGTAATAAAAAATACAGGCAGACATAGGAACTGCGGACAGAAATGAAAATTTTAAACAATGAAATAACAGTAGTTTTGTCAAATTTCATATAATTTTTATTTTAAAATCAAAACATCTAACTTTTTATTCATATTATGAAGAATATTATAATGAAACATAAACCTCAAAAAGAAATACGTAACCCTTACAAAATCAGTCATGTCCATCTCTCTGTCCGTAAACTGCTTCATGTAGAAATTTGAAATAGTAGTAAAGTACATTAACCTGCAAATATCTCAATAACCTTCATTTCTTTTAAGTAATTACGTAGTGAGGGAAATCGTTTGTACGTGACATTTAGACGAGTCTAAAAAATTAATTTTGTAGCACTCACATAATTATATATTCTCCGAAAATATATTATAGAACTCGTTCATTATAACAGTTTCGGGCAAAATATGGTTCAAAAAATATATGATTTCTTCCGAATTTAAATTTGACTTCATTGATATAAGCATTCGATAGAAAACATAAACTATTATTTTGGTTACAATAATTCGAAGTATTTCCAAAAGTATCTGTGCCACACCAGGAGTTGTCTATAATTTGTTCCCACCTGAAACTTGTCGAGATAAAGCAACGTTTAGGAAGAGAAATCTCCGAAAAGAATCTGCGAGACTTACTTTTGATAAGATTTATGTTTAATCACATTTTAAAGATTATTCTTACCATTGTTTTGTTTATGAAATATTTATTAACTTAATCCGGCGGATTTTTTGTGTCGTAGAGTAATTCTTTTCATGAATGTGCGTTGTAAAAATTATAATACAGATGCATGGAACGCATGTAAAAATATATGTTCCACACGTCTGTGGATATCCATATATATCTTTTTAAGCGATTTTATCTGCGAGTTATTATAAATAATAATAACGCAATTGAAACCCCCATGAAATGCGTAACCATTATTAAGGGCGACACAAAACAATTTTTGTCTTGTTAGCAACAAGAATTGATTTATAATGATATTGGTAATTTTTAAGGCTATGTATCTCATAAAAAACAGAAACATTATAAGACCTCCCCACATTTCCGTCCATCTATACGTTTGCCACGTTTTTTTTTTCGGCGGTAAATCCACATATATTCTAAGTGTTAACTTATAAATATTTACAAGGAAATTTTAAAGGGTTGATGGGAAGGGTATTCGATTTTTTATATTTTTCATCTGTAGTGTAGGACATTAATTGAAAAAGCGAGTTATTATGATTTCAAAACTATTTCTCTTTTAGATTTTACATGCAATACTTCAAGGGTCAGCCCTTTAAAAAACATTTTATTAGAAAAAATATGAAGTCAAAACTTAAAAGTGATAATGATAAAACGTATTATCTAGCATCGGTCTCTATAGTTAATACTAAAAATAATTACATGAAAACTTTAGAGAGGGCACATAATGTTTTTTGTTTTTAATCCCACTTTATTTTTAATTCAAGTAATGTTTCGAAATTTCATTTGAAAGCAAGATACAGGGATTCCAAACTATCTATTTTGTAATGTTGTGTAAAATAATTCTATGATATTGTTGAAAATTTCCATAAGAAATATGATCATACTTTAACTCTCTCTTTTGTCGGAAAATCGCTATGATCAAAATTGAAAAAAGACAATGCTCATGAAAGTTTACCGCAAAATTATAGCGATGGCTATAAATTTCTTAGTTTTTAAAAGGTTCACGATAATTTTACACCTTTAAAAATTGTACTAGGCAATAAATGAGATCTTTATGTAGTGAAAAATAATATTAACCTTTATAAATAATTATATTACTGTAATACTCGTAAAATTTTAAATATCAAAGTATGTACAGGATCATCGTGGTTCGAACTCTAATCATTATTAACATTTATTTTAATAAATACTACTGTACTACGAGTTGTATTGCTTTTAATGGATACTCAGTGCTTTAGTAAAATGCAAGGAATCAGAGGAATGTCGATCACCCTACCTATGAGTTAAAAAAGTAAGTTTTAATGCTTTCCACTGACAATCACTTTCTATATTAAAGCTAAGTCAAATATAGTTATCAGTATTAAATTTTTTCTCTCGCTGACTTTCATACAACCAGTCCATACATGGTCATATTTGCTCTCGGCCCCTAAATTGTGATTACTATAGTTCAAAATTCGCTCGGAATTTACATCTTGCCATCTATTTATGGATAGTCACCGTTCCCTAATTTGATTAGAAGATTTCAAAATTGAACAGCGAAGACTTTTTCTGTTAGATGTGCTTTCATATTTTTAATAACTTTTAATAGGTTCACCGAAGATTATAACGAGGATATTTAGTGACATGCTTTGATTTTATCTGCGCGCATTCCTCTCGTTACCACTGGTAAAATTTAGTAAAAGTTTTCTGCTATTAATACTGTCACACCACATACTAAATTGTTGTTACTCTTCATATCCTGTACATTTCTATTCAAAGTTTCAATACCTCCCTTGCCGTAGTAATTTCATCCCATACCAAAACTCATTTTCTCTCAATACTTCTACGAGATCGCTTTGTTTTGAACTGTTGCAAATCAGAGTCTCTGTATACATACAGAGACTTGGCAAGTTAAGAGAAAGTTTCAAGTTAGAGAGGTTAGAGTGGGACCACTAACGCGATGCTGCGAGTACTTCTTAATTTTTCCAAGAGTAAACAAATAAGGTAGATTTTACCGGTGCTACCTGAACATCTAAAATACTCATCTTTCGTTTTCATTTATAACATTGTAAACTGACTTTTGCTTATCTATTAAGTAGGCTTAGTTGTCACTTACCAATCTCACCAATGTTAAGGTGTCTTGTATTGTTTCCTTAATGTACGCTCTATTTTCTACAGCTCGTGGCTTGGTTGGTTGCAGCAAGCCGTGGTCTTTTACAGCTTGTCCCCTAAAGCTAAATCTACTTTTTAAATTTCTGATTATAATCATTCATTGAACACTTATAGTTGGTTTACATTGTTTTCTGCGTGTCACTTAATCTGATAATCAAAGACTTCGGATAATTTTTCTTTGAATTTACCCCACAGTCTTAAGGAATATGGCACATAACAAAACAC